>SJYT01019467.1:138049-184219 GCA_006410635.1 Cephalophus harveyi | reverse complement strand
GTTTCTACTGTTTCCCCATCTATTTCCCATGAAGTGATGGGACCAGATGCCATGATCTTCGTTTTCTGAATGTTGAGCTTTAAGCCAACTTTTTCACTCTCCTCTTTCACTTTCATCAAGAGGTTTTTTAGTTCCTCTTCACTTTCTGCCATAAGGGTGGTGTCATCTGCATATCTGAGGTTATTGATATTTCTCCCGGCAATCTTGATTCCAGCTTGTGCTTCTTCCAGCCCAGCGTTTCTCATGATGTACTCTGCATATAAGTTAACTAAGAAATTGGCCATAGTGGGCATATTTACACCATGAAATCAGTGACAGCTGCATATCAGCCATCCAGCCCCCCACAAGGAGGTGATTGGTAAGTATTTACCAGCGCATGAAGAATCAGAGCCCTGAGAAGGAAGATGGAGTGCACAGTCAGAGTGCCACCGTGGACTAGCGCTCTCCGGTGGTGGGGGTGGGCAGGCTGGAGCCTGAGGGTGTTATGTGATTTCTGCTGTGGACATTCAAGTGCTGTTGATCAGAAAGGAGCTGGGAGAGACCGTGTCTCTTCAGGGACTCTGAATTGATGCCATGTCGGTCACCTGTGGTACAGAAAGGAACTTCCCACTCCTGTCCCCTTGCTCACTGCGCACCAGCTACACAGATCCTCCAAAATACAAGCCTGTTTCCCTCTCTGGGCCTTTTGCTTGACCTTCCCTCTGCCTGAGGACCTCCAGATACCAGGAAGCAGTCCCCCACTCCACCGGGGTCTCTGCACAGACTGATATACCCGACTGCCCTGTGTGAAGTGGGCCCCTGTCTCTCTTCTTCCCTCCATCTCCTTCTCTTGTGTGTGTGCGTGTGTGTGTGTGTGTGTGTGTGTGTGTGTGTGTGTGTAACACTCAGCACTGCTGGATACTGAGTAGTGTATTTGTATCTTTGTTTTATTGTCTGTATCCTCACTACACTGGAAGCTCCAGGAGGGCACCGGTGTTGTTTCCTCCTATTGGCAACAGCACCTAGAACAGGCGTGGGTACAGAGCAAGCAGTAAATCAAATCTGATGATGAATGAAAGGATGGATCTCATGTACCATCCTGGTTCATTGTTCCTGGCTTACTGCAGAGTGATGCTGAGATGGGTTCTGAGCTTCATTCAAGGGCACTGGAAAGATGCTGTTGTCCCTCAGGGTGGTCTGCAAGGGGGTGGGGGGAGGCAGCATTGTGGTACGTGGGCCATAGCAGCCATCCCTTTTCTGGGTCCTCAGTAGCCCCTTCAGTTACCAAACAAATCATTTAGAAATAGTCTAATTGTACCTGGAATGGGGCTGGGTTGTGTGTAAGGAGCCCTAGACCTTGGAAAGATCATGTTTTTTATTCATTCACCCATCCATCCATCCGCCCAGTGAATAGTTACTATCATTATGTCTGAGATATTCTGCTGATGGCTGGTGATCCAGTGGTGACTACAGCTGGTCTTGGACCCATATGGCTTCGGTGTGGGGAGGATTCAGAAGTTAAATAGCTGGTGATGAGTTGGGAGGCACAGGAAGCAAAGATCAGGGTAGACAGAGAGCTAACGGGAGGAGACCAGTTCAGATGGGGGCGGGGAGTGCAGGGTACTGGAAGGGTCCATTTGAGCTGAGACCCAAGGGCTGGGTAGGAGTTTTCCAGGTAGGGAAGGCAAGTGAGAACCCTCCTGGGAGAGGGAAGGACATGTCTTCCCACCCCACATAAGAAAACCCTGGCCTGTGCAGGGAGCTGGGAGGAGGCCAGTGTGCATGAAGTACAGAGACTGGGGATGGGGGGGTGGTGAGTGGGTGGGGTGGGTGGAGACTGAGGCTGCAGTGAGAGGCAGAGGTGGGGCTGGAAGGGACTCATCAGCCATGTAAGTAATTTGGATTTTCTCCCACATTTTAAAAGTCAGCAAACATTCATTCATGTGTAGAGGACATTGAAAATGTAATTAAAAACCATAAGTGAATCCAGAGTTAGACCTCAGAGAATGTGCGTTTTGTAAATACATTGCTGTGTGCATTTGGCGAGGCTGTGGACAGGACACTGATCTATGGGCACAGGTTGGGGTGGAGGGACTGGGGAGCTAATGCTCTTGGGGGGCACTGGGGCTCCCCTGGGCTCCAGGATGCAGCTGAACAGAGTGGCTCCCAGTGCTCTTTGCATCTGGATTGGTGGGGGGTTTAACTTCTGCTTGAGTAGGTAACTAGGCTTGTGCACAGAGTAGGTAACCAGATCTGCGCACCCTCAGATCTGGGTTCAGTGCCCGCATGTATGCCCGCATCCCTCTCTCTCTGTGCCCTTGGGTGCCAGTGGAACAGGAGAACCATGGATGCATTCTGCTGCATTGTGAGCCCCTCTTTTTCATAACTTCTTTAGTCCAGCGACGTCCACCCAAGTCCCGTTTGCGGGGTGACCTTCCAAACTGTTTGGCTTCTCTGTGTGTCTGAGCCTTTTGAAATGAAAGTTGAACAGGTGATCATTTTCAGCCTAGTCGACCCTCAGTTACCCAGTGACCAGCGGCACAGAGGGAAACACAGACACATGGCAAGGGGGAGACAGCCTGCGCTGGTGTCTGGGGGCCATAGGGGTAAGCAGACACGTGCTCATAGCTGGGCTCACTCTCCATCTTTTGTCTAGATTCTGCTTTTCCTACGAGTTGCAGAGAGAGGCCCTCTTAGATCAGTGTAGGTGAGGGACTCATGGAGAATGAAGATTACTCTGCTTATGTTTCATATGGTTATGGGCTTCCCAGGGGGCACTAAGTGCATGCGTGCTCAGTTGCTTCAGTTGTGCCCAACTCTTTGCAGCCCTGTGAACTGTAGCCCGCCAGGCTCCTCTGTCCATGGGATTCTCCAGGCAAGAATACTGGAGGGGGTTGCCATGCCCTCCTCTGGGGGGATCTTCCTGACCCAGGGATCGAACCTGGGTCTCCAGCATTGCAGGTGGATTCCTGACTACTGAGCCACTGGGGAAGCCCTCCCAGGTGGTGCTAGTGGTAAAGAATCCGCTTGCTAATGCAGGAGACCCAAGAGATGTGGGTTGCAGGAGACACCCGCCAATGCAGGAGATGCAAGAGATGCAAGAGGCTTGGAGAATTCCGTGGACAGAGGAGCTTGACAGAGGTCCATGGGGCCTCACATGAGAGTGAGACACAACTGAGTGACTAAGCAATAGCAGCATATGGTTATACCCTTCCCTTGATCTTTGGGTGCTGTTGGATCTCCTAATGTTTGTGTGCCATCAGGCACGTTAGTAGAACTTTCTGTGCCTCAGTTTCTCTACCCATAAAATGGGGCTTGCAGCCTGTACTGTCCGTGATAAACTATCACTACAGCCTCGATTCCTTGCATCCCGTGAAGGAACATGATTCCAAGGCAGGAAGGAAACAAATTAGCCCTCAGACCACACTACTGTGCCCCTCTGGAGGGGAGAGGCTGGGGGAGACGAGCGGGGTCGGGGGGAAAGAAGTAACAGAAGAAGGCATCTCGGTAAACCTCTTAGCCTGTGACAGTGGAGCCAAAGTGAGCTTTTATGAGAACCACATTTGAGCCCTGGGATGAAAAATGAGAGCAACATACTTTAAAAATTATTTATGATTTTAAGCACATGAAAGGCGTATCATGTACCCGGGGAGGGCATAATGGGGACCAGCTGGTGAACATGTGTCCTGCCTGTCTGAGGATGTTCTTCATTCTCCTATGTCCAAGAATAACAGTAATAATGATGCTGCCGCTGATCATATTAATAATACTAAAGAGGATCGGGGCGCCTTTCCTGGACCCTGTGGAACACTGGGGAAGAGCTGGGCTGCTGGGCTTGGTGGGGGGCTGAGAGGGAGCTCTGGCTCGCTTCCTTCTCGGGGACCACGGAGCCTTTCCAAGGATCAGAGGTTTGAGGAGAGAGCCTGGATGGGGAAGTCAGGAAGCCTGGGTCCTGAGGGCTGGGTTCACCCCCCGATGCTGGCAATCCCCCACTTCTCCGAGGCTCAGTTTCCCCATCTGTGACACAGTGATGCATATGCGGCTGGTGGGACTGGCTTGCAGAGTCTTTGTGGACCCTGCTGACATGGAGCCTGTGGGATTCCAGTGTTGGTTGCATGGCTGAGCATTCTGTGTATGAAGTGAGGAGGGGTCCTCCTCACTGCTGGGCTTCTTCAGCCCTTGGAGCAATCAACCTCTAAACTCAGCACCTGGTACCCAGGAGATGCCCAGATGTGTGTGTGATATGAACGAATGTCTCCTTTTCATGAACTGTCTAGAGCCATAGGTTAGACTTGGACGGTACTTTAAAAGCCATTTAGTCAAGCTCTGTCTTTTATAATCTGTGAAGTGGATCAGGAGAGGTGCTCAGCCTTGGGCTAATTATCCCCACTGCTGAGCGGACCCCAGGACTCTGCCACAAGCCCCTCAAATGGTGAGCTTTCCATCCAGGCTGGTGGGAAGAGGGGCTGTTCCCAGCCTTGCAGATGGCTTTTCTCTAGTGTCCGGCAGCTTCTCAGGAGGACTGTCTAGGATTCTTCGCGAAGCTCTCTCCCTTGGCTGCTCTCTCCTGGGAGCTCCCCTGACCTACTGCCTCGCCTCAGCCCAGGGGGTGTGCTGGGCTCCACCTGTTTGCCTTTCCTGCCCTGCAGCCCTGGACCTTGCTCTGGACAGTGAGCTGCAGCAAGCCCAGGCCTCATCCTCTTTCCTTCTCTCAGGAAGTCGCTGCTGCCCAAGGCCTGGTATCTTGAAAACTGCTGTCTTAGTCTTCTTGGGCTGCTCCAACAAAATATCAGGGGATCAAACCAGTCAATCCTAAAGGAAATCAACCCTGAATATTCACTGAAAGGACTGACGCTGAAGCTGATGCACCAATACTTTGGCCGCCTGATGGGAAGAGCCAACTCATTGGAAAAAACCCTGATACTGGGAGAGATGGAGGGCAGGAGAAAAAGGGGGCAACACAGATGATAAGATGGTTGGATGGCATCACTGACTCAATGGACATGAGTTGGAGCAAACTCTGGGAGATGGTGAAGGACAGGGAAGCCTGGTGTGCTGCCATCCATGGGATCACAAAGCGTTGGACATGACTGAGCAACGAACAACCACCACCAAAATATCATAGACGGGGGAGCTTATGAACAACAGGACTTTACTTCACCTAGTTCTGGAGACTGAAAGTCTGAGACCAGGGTACCAGCATGGTGGTACGAAGGGTATGAGCCCTTCCTGGTTCGCAGCGCACACCTCCTTGCTTTGTCCTCACATGGAGGAAGGGGCTGGGAGCTCTGTGGGGTCTGTTTGCTGCTGCTGCTGCTAAGTTGCTTCAGTCGTGTCCAACTCTATGCGACCCCCGTAGACGGCAGCCCACCAGGCTCCCCCATCCCTGGGATTCTCCAGGCAAGAACACTGGAGTGGGTTGCCATTTCCTTCTCCAATGCATGAAAGTGAAAAGTGAAAGTGAAGTCGCTCAGTTGTGTCCGACTCTTAGCGACTCCATGGACTGTAGCCCATCAGGCTCCTCCATCCATGGGATTTTCCAGGCAAGAGTACTGGAGTGGGTTGCCATTGTCTGTTTAGAAGGGCACTTATCTAGTTCACGAGGACTCCACCCTTATGACTTAATCACCTCCCAAAGGCTCCACCCTCCAATAACCATCACTGGGCATTAAGACTCAGGATAGGAATTTTGTGGGAACAGAAACATTCCAACCACAGCAACCACTATTTCGTGTTTTTTAGTCTGAGTATTTTGGTTGGCTTAGCTGGGGTAAATCTGCACCCTGTTCATCCGTCATAGTGGGAAGTGGAAGTTCCCCAATTCTCTCTTTAGACTCTGAGAGGAAAAGCACCTTGCCCAGAGTCACACAGCTTGTTAGTGTCAGCAATGGTCAGGACCCAGGTTATTCACTCTGTAGACATTATTGTGCTCCTCCTGTGTGCCAGGCATGCAGGGCATGCTCCCCAGACACCCACAGTCTGTTGGGGAGACAGACGAGTGAACCACGAGTTAGAAAAAAGTGTGGCCAACATTAGAATGCAGTATTTATTCATAGGATGCTAGGGAAGGTTTCCTGAGAAAGCTGGTACTTGAGCCGGGTGGAGAAGGAGAAGGAGGGTGGCCAGGTGGAGCGGGAGGGGAGGAACTCCAGGAACAGGGACAACACGTGCAAAGTGACAAGGGGAAGAAGCAGGTGCTTTGTCCTCCAAGCTTAGCACCCATAGTATCTTGCATGGGGCTGCCCACTGTGTCTGACTGTGGACCTGTGCCAAGCTGCATCCCCGAGCATCTCTGTGGTCTGGGAAGTGGACCAAGGTACCTGCCCGGGTGTGTATGTAGGGCCTGCAGCAGGGCTGTGGGGTGGAGGTCACCTTGACCCTGGCCTTCAAAACCATTTACATTTCTCTTGGAGGTGGATGGTGCTATTTGCAGGGATTTGGAGCACCCACTGGGGCTTCCCAGATGGTGCTGGGGTAAAGACCCTGCCTGCCAATGCATGAACTGTAGGAGATGCAGGTTTGATCCCTGGGTCAGGAAGATCCCCTGGAGGAAGGCATGGCAGCCCACTCTAGTATTCTTGCCTGGAGAATGCCATGGACAGAGGAGCCCGGCTGGCTATAGTCCATGGGGTCGTGCAGAGTTGGACACGACTGGAGTGACTTAGCACGCATGCACGAAGCACCCATCTCCCCATCCAGGAACAGGCAGAATTTATCCTGGACCCATTCCTGGTTCCTCCAAAGACATGCCACAGGCCACATTCCCTTTAGCCCCATTCTCTAGGGAGCTCTTCTGGATCCACTGCCAAGAGGAGGTCAAGACCATCTTGGAGGTGCTCAGCTAACCATCTACCAGGACATGATCCTAGGGCAGGTGTTGGGTTATTAATTCCCAAGTACAGGCTGTCCTAGCCTCTGCTGAGGCTTGGCTCCCATGAACCTTTGCAGCTGGTGGGTAACCTTTCAGCCGGCCAGGGACTTTGGGCTGTGGCTTTATTCTCCAGCCTGGTTTCTTCCTACCAAGGCCTATTACCTTATGACTGTCCTGTCCCCAGCATGGGCCCCTGAAGTGGCAGCCACTCCTGTCATCAGTGCTGGGTCTCTGGAGATTTATCATTCATTTGTTCATTCATTTAACCAGGGGGATGGTTTGAACAGTGTCCTGCCTTCCTCAAGATTGTTTGGCAGGGCGACTGGGCATGAGTCAAATAATCATTCAAATAAGTTTAAAATCACAACTGTGATAAACACTGTGAAGGAGAAGCATTTGGGCTCACAAAATGCTATGAAGATGGGACTTGACCTTGTCTGGAAGCCAGGAAAGACCTCCCCAAGGAAGTGACAATTGAGTGAGAACTCAAATGTGAACAGAAGTTGGTGATGGGGAGGGAGGAGACAAAGGGTGCAGATTGCTAGAAATACTTCACGAGACCAGCGGCTGGGTGTGGTGAGCGTTGAATCATGGGAGGAAAAAAAAAAGTGAAGACTTGTGAAGACTTCTACAGGGCCCCATGGGCTGTGGTGAGAATTTTGTTTTTTATTGTAAGAGCAAAGCAAAAAGGAGAAGAGGGCAACAGAGGATGAGGTTAGATAGCATCATTGACTCAACTGGATGTGCATTTGAGCAAACTCTGGGAGATGGTGAAGGACAGGGAAACCTGGCACACTGCAGTCCATGGGGTCACAGAGAGTCAGACACAACTGAGCGACTGAACAATGGCAGCAAAAGGAACACAGTTCTAGTAAACAAAGAAACCAAAACCATAACAGTGCTGCTGTATTAATCAAGGTTAGCAGCTTCTTGGCACTTCCAGCCCCACCTCACCCTCCACTGCACAGACTGGCCTCCATGTGCCTTTCTGCTTTGACAGTCACGACTCCTCCATCAGAACCCTGAGGGCCCAAGAACCAGGCTGGTCTCGTTGTTGTTGTTCAGTCGCTAAGTGGTGTGCAACTCTTTGTGATCCCATGGACTGAGGCACGCCAGGCTTCCCTGTCTTTCAGTATCTCCTGGAGTTTGCTCAAACTCACTGAGTTGCTGGTGCCATCCACTACCTCATCCTCTGCCACCCCCTTCTCCTTTTGCCTTCAGGCTTTCCCAGCATCAGGGTCTTTTCTAAGACCTAGGCTGTTTCTGCTGCTGCTGCTGCTAAGTCGCTTCAGTCGTGTCCGACTCTGTGCGACCCCATGGATGGCAGCCCAGGCTGTTTCTAACCCTTCTTAAATCCAGTTTGAACTTCTCTGCTTTTGTGTTTGCTTGGAATGTCTTTGCCAATATTTGTTCAAGCCTTACTCATTAAAAGTATTTGTAAGCTAAGGTTAATAGAAGTATGATCAAAGCATGTGTTCAGTTCAGTCGCTCAGTCATGTCCGACTCTTTGAGACCACATGAATCACAGCACGCCAGGCCTCCCTGTCCATCACTGACTCCCGGAGTTCACTCAGACTCACGTCCATCGAGTCAGTGATGCCATCCAGCCATCTCATCCTCTGTCGTCCCCTTCTCCTCCTGCCCCCAATCCCTCTCAGCATCAGAGTCTTTTCCAATGAGTCAACTCTTCACATGAGGTGGCCAAAGTACTGGAGTTTCAGCTTTAGCATCATTCCTTCCAAAGAAATCCCAGGACTGATCTCCTTCAGAATGGACTGGTTGGATCTCCTTGCAGTCCAAGGGACTCTCAAGAGTCTTCTCCAACACCACAGTTCAAAAGCATCAATTCTTCAGCACTCAGCTTTCTTCACAGTCCAACTCTCACATCCATACATGACCACAGGAAAAACCATAGCCTTGACTAGACGGACCTTAGTCGGCAAAGTAATGTCCCTGCTTTTGAATATGCTATCTAGGTTGGTCATAACTTTTCTTCCAAGGAGTAAGCGTCTTTTAATTTCAAAGCATGTGCAGAGGATACAATAAATGCCCATCTCTAGGGAAGGAACTCAACCAATTAGAACGTGTGTCTGCTCTGTAATATGGTGCCTCATGAAGCTGGGCGTACATGGACTGACCTGGAAAGATATGTGTTTCAGATATATTGCTGCACATGAAAAGCAAATTGTAGAATATGTTAAATGCCATCACAGGTGTGTTAGAAAGAGATATATATATGGAGTGTATAAAACATACTCCAAATTGTTGATAAAGGTTTCCTCTGGAGTGAGGTTGGAAGTGAAAGGAAGCTGTTAACATTAGTTAATACACTTTACGATTTTTGTTTCTTCACCCACCCCCCCTTTTTTTTTTTGGTCCCTGACTGCACCTCAGTGTATGAGGAATCTTTGTTCCCTGGCCTGGGATTGAGCCCGTGCCCCTATAGGGGAAGAGCAGACTCTTAACCCCTGGACCACCAAGGAAGTCCCTCCCTGATCTTGGTTTTCTTGTTTACTTGAACTGTGTTAATTTTGTAATTGAAATTAAAACACATAGAAAAAAGTATTAGAAGAGATAAATAAACTGGGCTTATGTTTAGTTGTTAGATTGGGGAGGTTCTCTCCTTGCCCCAAATTATCATGATTTCATTAAAGAACAAAAAGAAAAAGCAAGGTGCCCTTTCTGCTCAAGTCCAGCAGAAATGCTGCTCCTTCTATGAAGCACTTTCCTGATCCCTCAGCTGGACTTGCTGTCTCCTCTCTTTGAACTTTTGAAGCATTTTGTGCCCCTTCTGTGGCATTTGTCTCTGTTGATCTTACAAGTGCTTCATACATGTTTTACTGCTGCTTGAGATTTAAGCAACTTGAGGATATCATGAAAGAGAAGACAGTTGGCTTCCTTTCAGGTCGTAGGATCTGAGTGTGGCTCTTATTCTGGTCATCCACTGCAACAGGACAAATTCAATCCAGCTTAGTCCAGAGATCAACCCAGAGGTCAAACCTGCATCTGGGTTCTTTACCATTAGCGCCATCTGGGAAGCCCCCTTGGAAGGAGAGCTTGTGTAAAAAATTTGTGGTTAATGTTAATCCATCAAAGCTTTGCTATGAAGAGTACAATCTCTGTGTCTCAGTGACAGCATCTGTGAATTAGAAAGACCAGATGCTATACTGTAGGCAAGCATACTCTATGCATTATAAGAAACTATAGGTTCTATGGTCTTCCTTGGTGGCTCAGATGGTAAAGAATCTGCCTGCAAGCAGAAGACCCAGGTTCGATCCCTGGGTCCTGAAGATCCCCTGGAGAAGGGAATGGCAACCCACTCCAGTGTTCTTGCCCAGAGAATTCCATGGACAGAGGAACCTGGTGGACTACAGTCCATGGGGTTGCAAAGGGTCGGACACGACTGAGCAGCTAATACTATAGGTTNAAGCAGAAGACCCAGGTTCGATCCCTGGATCCTGAAGATCCCCTGGAGAAGGGAATGGCAACCCACTCCAGTGTTCTTGCCCAGAGAATTCCATGGACAGAGGAACCTGGCGGACTACAGTCCACGGGGTTGCAAAGGGTCGGACACGACTGAGCAGCTAATACTATAGGTTCTATAGTGATTATCTTGGTACTAACACTGTGCTTTACTCAAGAAAGGTACTTCTTTACTCAAGAAGGTGCTTGAGTAAAGCACGCGTTAGGTGTTCAGTACTTTGAAAGCAGACTCATTACTAAGAGCAACACAAGAGAAGTGATCCTGGATGATCACATAGGGGCATGGTCTAGTTGTAGGATACAGACTTGAGATTGGGTTGACAAGTGTTAAACCTAAACAGTCACCCAGTTACCATCTGTGTGACCTTTGTTTCTTCTCACCTTTCTGAGCCTTAATTTCCTCATCATAACAGGAGAGTAAGATTATCCACCCAGCTGGGTGCAGTGCATGTTGGCACTCACTTGGGTCAAGTGCTTAGTATGGTGACATCATGGGCTTTCTAGGTGGTACTAGTGATAAAGAATCCACCTGCCAATGCAGGAGATGCAGGAGACTCGGGGTCTATGCTTGGGTCAGGAAGATTCCCTGGAGGAGGGCATAGCAACCCAGTCCAGTATTCTTGCCAGGGAAATCCCATGGACAGAGGAGTCTGGTGGGCTTCAGTCCATAGGGTTGCAAAGAGTCAGACATGACTGAGCCACTGAACACACATCTACACACACACACACGATGACATCACACAGTAGGCCTCCTGTGACGATGTAATGAAGCCGTATAGGAAGTTTGGACCCCTCACTGAGCTCCTCCTTTCCTGCAAAGGTCACCTCCTTTTGCGCAAATAGTTGAGGGTGTTCGCCCCTGTGTGAGAGCAGTGGAGGAAGGGCAAGCCCCTCTGCCTGCTTTCCCTGGCTTGTCCTTTCCCCCGAGTGTCCCTTACGGGGGATCTGAGCCCTGTGCAGCCCTGGCTGCGAGTCCTGCTCCTCTGAGTCAGATGTGGCCTTCTCCTCCTCTCACTGGTAGCTTTGCCTTCGCAGATGTACGAGATCAAGTCACAAGGCAGCATTGCAAAGACGTTCAACAAGATTCTGCACAAGCTGAGTGCGCCCCTGAAGCCTCGAGTGCCCGAGCACAGTAATAGCAAGATGAAGAACCTCTCGTACCCGTTCTCCAGGGAGAAGATGTACCTGTGAGTAGTAGGGTTGGGGGGTTGGGCTGTGAAGCGGCCATCCAGATATAACCGTCCTTCTATAATAGAGAGGAAGCCAAGGTTCCGGGTCTGTCCAAGGTCACGCTGCCTTAAATGGCTAAACTGGGACTGGCATGTTGACTTCCCGGCCGGCTGTTCTTGCTCCCTTCCCTGGGCCCTTCGTCCACATCTGCCTGGGCATCTGACGTGCCGCCTCCCACACGTCTCCATCACTCAGCTTCTGGGTTCCGTCAAGACCAGTTCTTAACACCCAGTGAAAACATGCTGTCCATCTCTTGAGTTTGCATAGCAATGGTCTACAGGTGCTCACATTCTACTCTGCATTAGTGACTTGGAAACACACCACAGTGCCTGGGCTCCCGGGTTGGGGGCATGGTTCAGGCATCTGTGTTCCCTCCAGCACAATGCCCTAAGCACAGTCACAGGGGTGGGTTTTTGTTTTTTTTTGAGTGCAAGGTCAACATTTGAAGTTTAGAACAGACATAGGTTTTGCATAATTAGGAGTTTGGTATCATGATTTTTGTGACAACAGGGACAATATTAAATGAAAATTTGAAAAACAGTTGTGACCCCAACATCCAGAAACTGTACTCTTATTTGCTGTTTTTTTTTTAAACTTTGTCCATACACGGAAACCCTTTTTACCTACTTTTCTTTTTAAAACTTATCATCGTGTAATATTTTCGTATCATAGTCTAAACGTTTCTACAGAATTTCTAAAGTTTTCATAATTATGATTTTCTAACAGCTGCATGATAATCTATCCTTTAGGTTTTGAAATTGCATATTCCCCCCATAATCTTTGTTATAAGTAACTTTGGAAGGAATGTTTTAATGTAGGGAACTTCTTTCCTTCTATTGAGTTTGTTTTCCTAATGATACATTTCTATGACAAGTTTTAAGAATTACTGGGTCAGAAAGAGTGTAAACATCATAAGTGTGTGTGAGTGTGTGTGTGTGTGTGTGTGTGTGTGTGTGTGTGTGTCTTACCCATCTAGCTATGTTGTTTTCTAGAGGCTTGCCCTGGGCCCGGGGTGACAAGAGGTCCCAGGATAATGAAATGCATTGACAGGCTTTCTTGGTGTCTGCAGGTACAACATCCAGGACAAGGATACCTTCTTTGATAATGCCACCCGTAGTCGCATTGTAAGTAAACCAGCTAAGCAGGTGCTTAACCAGTTCTGGTGGGCTCGGGAGGGGGTGGGGAAGCCTGAATCCCCTTTGACAGGGCATCTCTCTCCATCCCTGCTGCCTCCCATCATCCTTTGCTTGGAGTTGCCTAGCAATAGGGAGGAGAGTTCAGGAGCTTCCCAATCTCAGTGGTGAAAGAGTCTCAGGTTGTGAAGGGTATCTCCTCTTTATGGTTGTCCCACCCGGGCCCTCTTGGAATCATAAAAGCAGGGACTATCAGAGCCTGGGGCCAGGGGTGGAGGGACTTCCGGCTAGTCAGGGGACTCCCTTGCTTGACAGTTGAGGAAACTGAGGCCCTACGATGTAATGAATTAAAAAAATTCAGGCATATAGTTGGTGTCCAAAGAAGTGCTCAGTGCTGAGCCTCTGTGACTCTTTCTTTCATCCTCAGAGGGTCCTGGGCATTGATGTGTCAGAGAGTGTTAGAGCTGGCTTGTTTGTCCAAGGACACAATTACCAGCCTGCTCAATAGAAGCCAACATTCATGATGATAGCCGTTCTTCTACTGTCTTTGTTGTTGTTTTATTAAACTATTTAAATATTTGAAATACATATTTCAAAAGTCTCAGCAGCTACAGGACAGGCAAGACTGCACAGCAACAACTACAACCAGCCAACCAACCAACAAACAAAAACCCCAGGAATTGTTAGTAAACAACAGAAGTTAATTTGTTTCCTCTATGTATGCAAAACCTAGATAGCATTTTCAAAAGCAGAGACATTACTTTGCTGGAATGATGCTAAAGCTGAAACTCCAGTACTTTGGCCACCTCATGTGAAGAGTTGACTCATTGGAAAAGACTGTGATGCTGGGAGGGATTGGGGGCAGGAGGAGAAGGGGACGATCGAGGATGAGATGGCTGGATGGCATCACGGACTCGATGGACGTGAGTCTGAGTGAACTCCGAGAGATGGTAATGAACAGGGAGTCCTGGCGTGCTGCAATTCATGGGGTCGCAAAGAGTCGGACACGACTGAGCGACTGAACTGAACTGATGTATGCAAAATGATGCTTTCCTGAAATTTTTAGTCTATCCATTGAAATATAATAAATCCAAACCATAAATAAGTATAGCACGGATGATCACGGGGGCTCATTGGTGAGCTGTGTTGAGGGCGGTGAGGCTGGATGCCGTGGTAATTGCTGGGGGGTTTGCACAGGGTCTAGAGGGCAGGTGGGATACATGCATGCCCTGCATTACCCTGTGCTCGCCTACTGCCTTTTTCCCTTTCAAGGCTAGGGTTCTGGATTTTGCAGGATGGTTGATTCTAATGAAAATCTGCCTAGGGCCTGGACCCTGAGGCCCCAGTCTGAGCTGTAGGGCATCTCTGTTCACTATATCTTTGTCCTCTACCCACCTGGAGAGCATCCAGCCTATGGACAGAAGAGGAGAGAGAAAGATGGGCCCCAGGAATGCTGGTCACAGTGGAAACACAGCATTGTGTTTCCCTCGGGAAGGACTTAGGTTTCAAATAGGAGGAGGAATAAGGGTGAGCCTTGTATTGAACAACTGACTGGTTCAAAACTGGGAAAGGAGTATATCGAGGCTATATATTCTCACCCTGCTTATTTAACTTATGTGCAAAGTACATCATGCAAAATAATGCTAGGCTGATTGAATCACAAGCTGGAATCAAGATTGCCAGGAGAAATATCAGCAACCTCACATATGCAGGTGATACCACTGTAATGGCAGAAAGTAAAGGGGAACTAAAGAGTCTCTTGATGAAGGCAAAAGAGGAGAGTGAAAAATCTGGCTTAAAACTCAGCATTCAAAAAATGAAGATCATGGCATCCAGTCCTATCACTTCATGGCATAGATAAGGAAAAATTGGAAACAATGACAGATTTTAATTTCTTGGGCTCCAAAATCACTGCAGACAGTGACTGCAGCCACAAAATTAAAAGACTTTTGCTCCTTGGAAGAAAAGCTATAACAGACCTAGATAGCGTATTACAAAGCATCATTTTGCCAACAAAGGTCCATCTAGTCAAAGCTATGGTTTTTCCAGTAGTCATGTACAGATGTGGGAGTTGGACCATAAAGAAGGCTGAGTGCCAAAGAATTGATACTTTCAAATTGCGGTGCTAGAGAAGACTCTTGAGAGTCCCTTGGACAGCAAGGAGATCAAACCAGTCAATCCTAAAGAAAATCAACCCTGAATATTCACTGGAAGGACTGATGCTGAAGCTGAAGCTCCAGTACTTGTCACCTGATGCAGACAGATAGCTCATTGGAAAAGACCCTGAGGCTGGGAAAGATTGAGGGCAAGAGGAGAAGAGGGCAGCAGAAGATGAGATGGTTAGATAGTATCACCAATTCAATGGACATGAATTTGAGCAAACTCAGGGAGATAGTGAAGGACAGGGGAGGCTGGCGTGCTGTAGTCCATGGACAGGGAAGCCTGGCATGCTGTAGTTGCAAGGAGTCGGACCCAACTTAGGGACTGAACAACAGCAACAACTTAGAGGGGCTTCCGTGTCAGCAGGGTGATGAGCAGGGTGAGAAGGGACCGAGGATTGCAGGAAGCTACAGAACATTTCTAAGTCATGCTGAAAACATAGCCTTGACTCTGCCTGCAGAATGGGCAGGAAAACACTCCCGTTCCCTGGTGTTCTAAAAGATTTAAAACGGGCATATGATTTCTTTTATCTGCCTGTGGAAAAAAGCATGAACCTCCCATTGTCCTGACTGATGCTGTTACAAGCAGTTTAACTCTCACCACGGCTCAGGTCCCACGTCTTGGGGGGGAAGTTATAGGGAGTCATGGAAATTACCCGATAATTGCAAAGTGCTTGTAAAATAATGGGCTGCCATATAAATGCTGTTCCTAATTATTATTGCTGTTGAATACGGCACCGTGTTATAAGTGAATTAAACATTCTTGGGCCCCATTCTGCTGGAAGTCATTTATTTTCTACTCCTTCTGGTCTGTGGCTGGAATGTGGGAGTGTGAATGGTGATGGAGTAACACATCTTTTCTCATCCTGGAGGCGTCTTCCCTCCCCTCCTGCTCATTCCCCAGTCTACCCCACTCTGTGAAAGGGGAAGAAAGAGGCTTGAGGTTTGTGTTGGGGTCTGCTCTGACCCGGACTTTGGTCTGAGGACCTTGCCCGCATCTCCTTAGGCCCGTCTCCTTGTGCCCTGTTCCCTGTGGCCGTCTGGGCAGGCCAGTCACATGTCCCAGCGCAGAGTTCTGCCCCTGGCATCTCCTTAGAGCTGGGCACAGGCTCGGGACCCGCTGGAGGGCACTTGTTGGCCAGCAGGTTTGTGCTGCCCCCTGGGCTTCCTTGGCGCGGACGCTCTCCGCACTCTGCCCTCACAGTGAGCAACAGGGTCCATGCCAGCTCCCCACACAGGGACTGTTGATCTGTCTATGAGCAGTGGTCCTTGGGCAGCCATCTGCTGTGTGCCCAAGGTGCTCTCTGAGATGTGGAGTTTTGAGGACCTGGGAGACCTGCTCTGCCTGGGGAGGCAAGATGCTCAGGCAAAAAGCAGAGAAGTAATACTTCCAGTGACCAAGACGTAGGGGGCCTCTTTCCAATTCCTAAAGCACTTTCATGGTTCCCCCAAACATCTCCGAGAGACAGCTCCGTTACAGAGGGGACCACGGGCCTTCAGGACCCGCCCGGAGCTTGCCCAGGACCCCTCAGCAGCAAGGCACTGTTGGGGCTGGTGGGGAGGGCACCCCTCCTCCTTGCCTCTCCCCACCCCCCAAGTGTCCTCCCTAGCCCTCGCAGAGGGTGGGTCTGGGGTCCCCTTCCCTCCTGTAACTTCAGTCAACGTACAGCCTTTTCTTCATTTTTTTTGGGAGGTGGGGCAAGCTGTGGTGTGTATGTGAGGAGGTTAGATGCTCTGTTGAATGGGCTTGACCGGGAGCCTGTGAGCTGGCACCTGCCTGGGCACCACCCCCCGCCCTCCACACACACACACCGGGCCGGGGCTGCAGCATGTGGCCCAGGTGCTCACAGCCTCGCTGTCGTCTGTTTCAGGTGCATGAGATCCTGAAGCGCACAACCTGCTCTCGAGCCAACAACACGATGGGTAAGGACCCTCCCACTGCAGGCCGTGCTGATGGGGGACCAGGGCGTCCTTTCAACAGACGCTGGAGGGGGCGCCCCACCTGCCCCCGGGTGTGGAGGGGGTCCCGTTTCTCGTGGGGCTGCCCCAGCCTTCACCCCGGGTGTAGAGGGGGTCCCGTTTCTCGTGGGGCTGCCCCAACCTTCACCCTGGGTGTAGAGGGGGTCCCGTTTCTCGTGGGGCTGCCCCAGCCTTCACCCCGGTCTCTGTCCTTCCTCTCCTTTCGCTGAACCCACGTGGACACCTTCCACTTGATCCCAAGTTCAGCTGCCTTCTTTTCACTGTCTCCAAAATGTTTTAATAACTGCCCAAATCAGGGCTGGTTTTTATTCATTTTTGAGAAGAAAGACATCTCAGTGGCCTTTTAGTTCAAGCCTCTGCCTTGATGTTTAAAGAAACTAACCACCAGGGAGGGCAGATCAGTCTGAAGATGCCTCTTCTGAGTTCAGCATCCTTGTCACCATGTCTGACTGAACCTGTTTGCCTTGTGGTTTGATTTTTGAATCTGGGCATGTTTGTGTTTGAAACAGGACCCCCAGCATTTGGGTACCGGGTAGGTGGTTGGGACACTGGTGGGTGATGGAAGGGACACAGGTGATGGCGGGGTGACACCATAAATTCACATCCATGCTCAGGTGTCTTCTCCATACGGGCCCCCTGCAGGTGGGAGGCTCTTTCCAAAGGGGCTGCTGTTACTCATCCTTCAGAACACTTGTCACTCTGAGGTTGTAGACCTTTCACTTTTGAGGCAGCTTTGAGTTGAAAAGAGTCATTTAGAGAAAAGTCTAGGGAATAATAAAGTAGGCAGCCAGATCAAACCAGTCAATCCTAAAGAAAATCAACCTTGAATATTCACTGGAAGGACTGATACTGAAGCTGCAACTCCAACACTTTGGCCACCTGATGCGAAGAGCCAACTCATTGAAAAAGACCCTGATGCTGGGAAAGACTGAGGGCAGGAGGAGAAGGGGACAACAGAGGATGAGATGGTTGGATGGCATGAGTTTGAGCAAACTCTGGGAGACAGTGGAAGACAGGGAAGCCTGGCATGCTGCCGTCCATGGTGTTGCAGAGACTTTGTGACTTAGCATGATTTAGCAACTGAACAACGACAATAACTGAGGACCACCAGAGGCAGCAAGAGA
This sequence comes from Cephalophus harveyi, assembly GCA_006410635.1. Lineage (NCBI taxonomy): Eukaryota > Metazoa > Chordata > Mammalia > Artiodactyla > Bovidae > Cephalophus > Cephalophus harveyi. The sequence continues at coordinate 166,260 of SJYT01019467.1, read as the reverse complement.
TCGGAAGATGTATCTTGTGTTTTCTTGTGGCCTCTGTCAAAGTCCTGGAATTTGCCATCACTTAGCTCAGTTGGTAAAGAATCCGCCTGCAATACAGGAGACCCTGGTTCGATTCCTGGGTCAGGAAGATCCCCTGGAGAAGGGATAGGCTATCCATTCCAGTTTTCTTGGGCTTCCCTTGTGGCTCAGCTGGTAAAGAATCCGCCTGCAATGCAGGAGACCTGGGTTTGATCCTTGGGTTGGGAAGATCCGTTGGAGAAGGGAAAGACTACCCACTCCAGTATTCTGGCCTGGAGAATTCCATGGACTGTATAATCCATGGGGTTGCAAAGCGTCAGACACGACTGAGTGACTTTCACTTTCACTGTCAAAGTCCTGGAATTTGCCATCATTTCTAATCCAGTTCACTCTTCACTTGTATTAACTTGCCTTACATCCTCCTTGGCTGGACCAAAACTGCTTCCTCGGGTGTCACAGGTGATTTTTTACTGCCCACATTTCATGGCCTTTTCCTCCTCCTTCATCTTCCTGGATTTACTGAATGAAGACCTGTGCACTGAACCTCCACCTTCTGGCAGCTGAGATCCAGGGAGGCGCCTCTGATCCACTAATCGCTGTCCTTCTGTTTCTTCCTCCTGGACCACACTCTGCTTCCTCTCCCTCCTCCCCCATTTTCAAGGTTGTCTTCTCCACATTCCTTGGCCTCCTCATTCTTACTCTGAACAGAATTCTTACAGCCTTGAATTCCTATTTCTCCTCTCTCCCATTCCACACCCATCTTTATAGCGACTGGCTAGATACCTCTGCTGAGATATTCCCAGAACCTTGAAATCAGTGTCTCGCTATGTCCATTTTCATCTCTTTCCTCTTTTGCCCTCTCTGTCTCTCCTGCTTCTCTGCCTGTTAACATGACTACCCTCTGGTTTTACTTTTGCTGTTCCTTTTGCTGGAATGTCCTACCCTACGTCTCACCTGGGCCCACCCTCCAGCCCGAGCATCTCTGTGCCCCGGTTCTTCCTGCATGCTCTTTCCCTGGAACTCCCATCAAGTTCCGTGTCTTTCTCGATGACTGTGTTCTGGGGCTTAGACTCCCAAGACAGTCCTTGAGATGTGTCTGGGTCGTCTTTTATCCCCCAGTGCACCTGGCTGGCTGCCCGGCGTGTTCCACTCAGTTGACTTGCTTTATTGAACTAATTAAACGTGCCCAGCTGGCTGGTTTCACAGCAGTTAACTGGTGAGTTCCCAACGATGGGTGTTTGTGGACAAATGACTTCAATTCTCTCCAATTCAGTTTTCCCTTTTAGGTAAATCGGGGTGAGAATGATCTGTCTTGCAAAGTTTTTTGTAAAGACTGGATAGAAAACTGTTTTGTAACCTGGAAAGTCCTTAAAAACTGAAGTTTATTTTGTGGGCAGCCTCTAGATTGTTGAAAGGTCATTAGAGACCTTGTACTTTACGACAGCAAGCTTTTATTTCCCATCTTTGAGGATCGGGGTGTGTGTGTGTGTGATGCCACAAAGTCAGACGTCTTAAGGATTTTGTTGTTGAGTAGTTTTCAACAATTTCTTTCTTTTTTGACATTTAGAAACCATTTATTAAAGTGCCTCAGTTCAGTTGCTCAGTCGTGTCCGACTCTTTGCAACCCCGTGGACTGTAACCTACTAGGCTTCTCCTGTCCGTAGGATTCTCCAGGCAAGAATACTGGAGTGGATTGCCATTTCCTTCTCCAGGGGATCTTCCTGACCCAGGGATCAAACCCAGGTCTCCTGCATTAGAGGCAGACACTTTAACCTCTGAGACATCAGGGAAGCTCAAGTGTCAAATAATGACACTTGAGTGCCTGCTCAGTGTCAAATAATGTTTTAGGAACTGAGAGATGGCAAGATGAATTTGACCTAATTTCTATCCTCATAGGGCTCTTGGTTTAGCTGTGTGGACAAACATGTAAACAGATAATTATAAGATGATCGGGTAGGTATGATATTAGAATTGTACAGAGAGGGTGAAAGGAACACAGATTCAGAGCAGCCAGCTCCCGTGGATGCATCTAAGTATCATCATAAATTATCTAGTGTTAGGACTTCCGTGGTGGTCCAGTGGTTAAGACTGAGTTTTCAATACAGGGAGTGGGGGCTCAGTCCCTGGTTGGGGAAGTAAGATCCTGCATGCTGCGGGGCATGGCCCCAAAATATTGTCTAGTATTAGTTTCATGGGTGCCTGGGAAAGCTGGCGGGTCAGGAATTATCTCTAGTTACCAAAGGCACAGGATGGATGGCTCATTCAAGGTCACATACTGAGACACGGTCAGAACTGGGACGAGAGCTTGGGTTCCCTCACTCTGGTCCTGTCTCCGCTGCAATCCGGATGCAGAGAACTAGGCGTGGAGTCAGGCTGAGTCTTCACGTGCTGCTGCTCCCACGGTAGTCGCTGATGATTTATTAGCTCCTAACAAGGGACGTGTGACTGAACTGTGCTTCCCAGCAGAGGAGGATGCTGAAGGCCAATTCTAGGGTTCTTTGACTTCTGCCTGGGAAAATCCAGCACCCGTTCAGCTTTTTGGCTGACTTACCATCTTACTTGGAAGTTCAGAAAGAAAGAGGAATGTGATAACATTGTGAGTCCTCAGGATAATGCGGACTTTTGAGCCGTGGGTCAATTTTGATTTTATTGCCCTTCTCTCTGGTTTTATAGAGAAACACAAATGGGCTAGAACTGGCTTAGATTTCCCCCAGAGGAGGTTTGCCTCATAAAAGTAAAAGAAAAAGGAAGAATGGGATCGTGCGTGGAATTGTTTTCCAAGGTATTTTCATTGATCTTTCAGCCTCAGATTTACCCTTTATGTGGTATTTACCATTACCTTTGAGACCAGCTTACAAAGCTTTATTTCCTTCCCCATTGTTCTCAATTACAGTAGAGATTAGGAGATGGAAAAGGTGATAAAGATCAGAAATATTCATAGAAGATGGAAAAATAAGACTAAAGATAATAATAATTCAGACATACTTCCATTCATCTGGTATTGTCATCTTCTTTGTAGAAAGTATGTTTTTCTGAATCCCTACTTTTGCAGAGCATTATACTATATGCAGGGTGTATGTATTGATTTATTTATATTCCTGTCTTGTTCCACAAAATTTCAGAGATAGCTTACAAGAAAAACAATAAAACAGCATAATATAAATAATAAATTAAAAAATAAGAACCAGGAAAAGCACAAATTAAAATAGAATGTTGAAACTAGGAGGAAAAAATAGAATACACATATTCAAACCATACGGCCCTCTAGTTTCTGCAGTTGGGTTGCAAATTTGACCTTGAACCTAAGTGAGAGGGGAATACATTCGGTGAGGTAGCACTTAACGTCCTCAGCGACATCTTTTTATATAGAAATTGTTCTAAAGTCTCTCATATAATTCCCTGCTTTCTAATACAGATGATACAAACACAGAGTCTCTATAAAGGCATATGTAAATATATGTACGATTCAGGATAGTCCTTGAGAACATAAATTTATTTATGTTTCTTGGAGGATTATAAAAGTGTTATTGGAGTTGTTTCGCCCCCACTGTCTGATTTTTTTTGAATTCTGGACTCAGGTAATTTCCCTCTTTGAGTTTTGCTTTTTCAAAGTTTGCCTTGCTATTTGGGACACAGAAAAATCAGTTCTTTATCTCTGGCGATAAAGAGAGAGGGAAAAGGCATTGAAGGAGGGTCTGGAAGATTCTGCTGTGAATAGGGGCAGGACCTTGAGGGATGGGCTGCATGAGAGACGTAGATAATGTTTTCTCCTGGGTTCTCTGTTGTGAGAGCTGAGATAACCAGATAAGAGGTCTCTGCACATAAGAGAGACCTATAGGTTTCTCCCTATAACCAAGGTAAGGATTCCTCACTCGCATGTCCTTGTATGCTTTGCAAAGCACTTTCACACTCTTGATCTCATTTGATCCTTTGAACTCCCATGCAGAATAGGTTCAATGGATATTAACTACTTTCACAACAGAGAGATGAACATCCAGTCCAAAGTGAGCGATCTGGAGCCCAGTTGAACCCCAAGTCTCTTGGGTCTTCTTCACTGATCTTGTTATTAATCAGTTAATAAATGGATGAAGTTATCGGGTAAGATTTTCCAGTGAAAGTGGAAGCTTAGGTTTTCCCACTGGGATGTCCATTCATTCAGCAAATATTTATTCATATGCTGTGTGTCATTCATGTCTGAGACCTGGGGACTAGAGTAGGGAGGGCATAGGTCAGAGACAGATCCCTGCCCCTGCGGAACTTATATTTGAGAGGAGTGAATAAGCCATGTAACTGTCTGACAAGAGAGATGCCTGCAGGGAAAGCAAGTAATACAGAAGGCATAAAAGGAGCCAGCCACTGCAGAGAATCAGGTTAGGGTCCCACCAGGAACAGACGACTCACTCAAATGAGCATTGTTCAAGACAAGAGTATCAACAGAGAGACCATTTACAGAGGTACAGGTAGGGGGTTGGGGATGCCAGGGCCATGTGTGACCCAGAATCAGCAGCAGGGGAGCTGTTGCCATCTCTGGGTCCATGAGACAGGAGAGGGGTTCCTGGTGATGAGACGGACAGAACTGGGCTGAGGATGGGAGCAGGTGACTGTATGGAGAGGAGGCTCCTACCTCCTTCTGACCTGCAGACCCAGGAGAAACCAGTGGACCTTGGGAGCCCACTGATGTCAGAGAGAGAAGGGGAGAGGGTGCCTTTCTGAAGGAGACAGAGGCGGGAGAGGCTGGGGAAGCACCAGTTCCAGCTGTGGGACCGACAACATGTGGTCAAGTCATGTTTCCTCACTTTGCCTGTTTCTCCCCCTTTGAACCCAAGGAGGGACCCCTCCATGTTCTTGAAGTTTCTTTCAAGCGCTGATATTCCCTAGGTTTTGATTGGAAGGAGCAACATGGTCTTCTTTCTGTGGGAGCCAGTCAGGTCCGGAGAGGGACCGACTTTCCTCCAGGTGCACAAACTGTGTTTTTAACCTGCTCCCCAGGTGCCTCTCAGGGACTCTACAGGTAGACAGGGCGAGTGCACCATGAGCTACCACAGGCTTCCTACCCTGCCTGTGTCCAGGAGTGGGGAGAGTGGCCCACGTGCTCGCCTTCTGGGGATCTGACTGTAGCTTCTGTGAATGAAGACTCTAGCTTCAAACGAAGTCCAGTCTCCTCTGTGAATGGCTTAATCTGTCTTGTGATTTTTTTCTCACAGTTGCTATATGGGCATTCAGTATTCAGTCCCTTTCAGGGTCCTGGCCAGCAGTACTATCTCTTGGATATTCTCTTTTCTTTGTTTTTCTTTTTTTATTTTTCAGTGAAAGGAGGGGCAGAGGGTAAAAATTAGCAGAAGAGAGGGGAGCTGACCTTGAAAAAGGGATGGGCATTTGGTGATGGTCTAACACTTTGCCTACTGTGCTTCAGTCCATGGGGTCACAGACTCAGATATGACTTAGTGACTGAACAACAGCTCCTGTAACCTTCCCAAGACAACTCACTCCTTGTGTCATTGTCACTTGGGAAGTGAGGGATGGGGGCTGATGCACCCACCACATCCAGAGCCTGGGTGTGCTTGTGAGTCTGGGGTCCTCAGGATGGTGGCTGACCGTGATGTTGTTGTTGTTGGCTTTGAGCCATCACAAACTTAGCTCAGCCTGACATGGTGCCACCTAATCCACGTAGCATAAGATCAGCCGTCAGGGTCAAGGCCGTGCAAGTTCACCCCATCCTGGAATGCCTTTCAGATGCACAGTACCATGGAAAGACCACATCCCCTTGACCAACACCTTTTCTGTTCCTTCATGGAAACTGTTGCCTTTTCACAGACAGAAAACAGCAGCTTGATGGAGCTATGTATTCGTGGACATACTGGTGTCAGAGCATTTAAACAAATGTATGCTTTGGGCATCTCCCCTCCCTGCTCGGGAGACGATGTCTCAATTATTTTGACTGAAGCCAGGCTGTGTTGTGTGCTGTAAACATCTGGTTTATCATTCATCCAGCTGAGATGGTTTATATTTTGTTAGAAGAAAAGGCTTGGGATTAAAGGCATTTAAGTAATTAAGCACACGTCAAGACAATTTGGTGATGGGTAAATATAGTCTCTGTTAAATGCACCGTCGGGGGGGCTCTGGTTTAGATTTATGTCCGGCTAGAGTGCAGGGATGAAAGCGGAACGCCCGGGGAATGGGCCTGGTTCTGGGGGGCAAGGAATCAAAACCAAATGAGTTTTCAGGAATTGAGCGCCGTCCCTCTGAGTACCTGCCCCGATGCTTGGCCTGGAGAGGACAGGGCTGCGGGACAGAGGATACCCTGTCACCTGGTGGCATTGGTAGATTTCATGAGATTCTCACTTTGGGAGGCAGACCATAGACTGTGCTTCCTGCCCAAGAAACCAGAGATGTCTTGGAAGCTAAATGAGAGAGCTCAGGTTTTATATTATGAGGGTGTTTTTGGGTATCAACCCCAGGGTCTGAGTCCACCCTACTCTGGTCCTTGACCCTGACCCTGTGTATGCAGAGAGGTGGTGTTGCTGGGCTTGGCTGGGTCAGCAGAGCCAGGGCCAGTCCTGGGCAGAGAGAAAACACGAGCCTTTCCCCGGGGGATTATGGTTCTAAGCAACAGGTGTGAAGAGGCTGGTGACTTGAAGGGACTTTGGGGATCAGTAAAGAGGTCCTCGGTGAGCCGTGCTCTGTGTGAGCTGAGGCACCACTTCTCTTTGGGGAGAGAGGGAATGGAAAACATCCGTCCTTCTGCCTGGCCCCCCGCCGCCCGACTTCTGGGAGTAAGAGGGCAGAAAAGGGGGTCTCTCTTCCCCTGGGTCTGGAGCAGGGAGGAAGGCCTTTGGATATTATCCTGAAGAAGAAAGCTTTGCTGTTTCTGGCCAGATGGGTGGTGTATGATGGAACCAATTATCTGAAAAGAAAGGGAAAAATTCAGAATTTCAATTTTCAAAGCAGAGACTCTTTAAAAAAAAAAAAGAAAACGTTTGATTATTTTCTTCTTTCAAACTGATTTCCATGCTTGTTTGGGAGTAGATTCTTGGTGTCTGAAGTCTGTGGTTGAGAGGCCAAAGTGGTGCTCATTTTTGGGTGCAATTGTGGATACGTGGTTACTTTTCAGCGTGCCTCTTCCCCTCCCCACGCCTCCTCCTTCCATGTACCATCCCCTCCCTCCGCCCGGCAGCCACTGACGGGAGGGCCCATATGTTATCACCTGAGAAAGGGGAGACCCACAGCAGCCAGGCAGAGACATCAGCTGTTACAGTGTGGTGGAGCTCTGGTTTGATGACCTGAATTGTCTTGGCTCCAAGGCAGAAAACACTTGGTCTGGGCTTCCTCTCTTAGGAAGCAGGCTAGTTAACCAGCATTTAAGACTCCTTCATCAGCTGCTGCTGCTGCTGCTGCTTAGTTGCTTAGTCGTGTCCAACTCTTTGTGACCCCGTGGACTGCAGCCCGCCAAGCTCCTCTGTCCATGGGATTCTCCAGGTAAGAACACTGGAGTGGGTTGCCATTTCATTCTTCTGGGGATCTTCCTGACCCAGGGATGGTACCCAAGTCTCCTGCTTGGCAGGCAGATTCTTTACCACGGAGCCGCCTGGGACAGGTTGCTAAAGAACGTTGGAGTAGTGGGAAGGTGGACGCCTGTGATAAATGAGAAGAGATCCTGAGATCACTCCCGCCACAGGACTGCTTCCTCTTCCGGGTAGCAACTGTGACCCCTTCTGTGTCCCCATAGTGAGGTGGGAGCTGCAGGAGACTCCAGTGAGGGGCGTGCTGCCTGGCCTCAGGTACCTTGCAGACTCTTAGGGGCTACCAAGGAAGGAGAATGACATCCCACTCGAGTATCTTCCCTGGGAAATCCCAGGGACAGAGGAACCTGGCGGGCTGCAGTCCACGGGGTTGCAAAGAGTTGGACACGGCTTAGCGACTAAACGACAAACAAAGAAGCAGTGAACAGCATTCTAGAAGTGAACCTGGCATTCAGTGCCAGGGAGCTTTATTTCCCTTGGGAGGCAGGGTGCCTCCCAACGATTTGACCTCCGACGATTTGAGGTTTTTTCCGAGGCTCAGACCACAGGACCCAAGAGTTCAGGTCTTCAGCCCAGTGCTCTCAGACCCTGGGCTATTGCGCTGAGCAAAGCCTTGAATTAGCAGGAGAGTTCCACACCTGCTGAGAGCTTCCATGCTCTTCTGGTATTGTCGGCAGGGTATATGCTGCTGCCATGGCAACCAAAGGGTGGGCGTGACTGCAAGGATTGAGTGGCCAGTGAGTAGGTTTGCAGTCTGGCTGGAGCCCTGCCGGCCTGTGATACTTCAGCCTCTATCCATGTTGACAGCTCCTCTGTCGCCTTGAACCACCCCCTGCCCCCTCCCGACTTGGGAGCCCTCCCCTGATGACTGTAGGGTGGCTTCCTGGCTTCCTATGGCTGTGGTTATGGCTCTTGAACTGATTAATGATGCTGGGGGGGAAATTGTAGTCTCGAGAGGAAGACAGATCTGTAGCTCATTCAGGCCCTGGACACCCCTCCCCCACCCACAATCTCTTTACCGACCCTCCAGCGGCCCACCAACCCCCACTGGTATTTCTGATGTTTTCTGTGTATGCCAAGGAGGAAATGTAAAATCAGGAAAGGACTGGTCCTTGGGTGATGCTTCAGCACTGAGATCTCAGCTCTCAATGCACTGAAAGAGTGGCCACTTCTGCTGGGCGCCCCCGCAGCCTCTGTTCCTATGTGGACCCTGGCTGGACTCTGGAATCTGAGCGGCATGGTTGGAGGAAGAGGAGGCTGGTGGAGGGAGGAGGATTGTTTGAGAGCCTCTGAGGCTCCGAGCATGTGGTGGGGCTCTGAGTGGGCACAGGAGGTGGAAAATCATGAATTTTAATGAGTCACTGTTGTGGAACTTCGCCACCCAACCTTGTCCTCTCTCCAGAGTGGTGCAAATGCAGATGACTTTGCATTTGGACATCATACATAGTTCCCTCCAGAACTGATTTCCCCCTCATCACTCTGCTGTCTCCAGCCTCTCTGGAAAGAATGGCTCAGGGCTGAAAGCGTGTTTGAGACCAGGGAAACCATCATGTACCAGAGAGCCTCCCCTTGAGCTCCTCCCCACCCCCCCTACCCCACACCAAATGTACATCCCACATGGCAGAGTCCTTGAGCTGTCGAGATATAATCCCTCCCATCTGGGAGCCAGCAACCCAGGTCAGCCTGTCCCGAGTCACAGAGCTTACAGGCTCTTCATAGTCTCTGAATCACACCATGAATGAAGGAGAGGGGATGGTAGAAGAGCATCTTGGAGTTATAGAGATGGGACCACTCCTTCAGATAACAGCTGTTTAGTAGGGTCTGCTGTATGCCCAGTACTGTAGAATACAGTCAGGATTTTAAAGAAATGGATCCCTTGTTATGTGGTTTCCCAACTTTGTGGCCCTCTTTGCACTAGAAAAGTCTTCCCTGGTGGCTCAGATGGTAAAGCGTCTGTCTGCAATGCAGGAGATCCGGGTTTGATCCCTGGGTTAGGAAGGTCCCCTGGAGAAGGAAATGGCAACCCACTCCAATATTCTTGCCTGGAAAATCCCATGGACGGAGGAGCCTGGTGGGTTACAGTCCATGGGGTTGCAAAGATTTGGATACAGCTGAGCAACTTTACTTTGCACTGGAAAAGATTATCAAGAACACCCAGAGCATTTTCATCTAAGTGGGTTGTATTGATCAGTATCTTTGTATTAGAAGTTAAAACCGAGAAGAGTTTAAAACATAAGGATACACAAGCCACATTCCGTGAGCAGTCAGGGTTGACGGCATCACAGATCATAAAACTCCGTTGTAGACTCTTGAGGGACTAGGAGTGGAAAAGCAAATAACATCTTAGTGCTATTATGAAAATCATTCCTGGAAGTCATGGGACTTCCCTGGTGGTCCAGTGGTTAAGACTCTGCCTTACAATGCAGGGGACTCCTGTCCAATCCCAGATCAAGGAACTAAGATCCCACATGCTGAGGGGCTCCTAAGCTTGCATGCCACAGCAACTACTGAGCTCTTGTGCCTCAACAAGAGAGTCTGCGTGCAGCGACTGAGGCTCAGCTCAGCCAAATAAATAAATATTTAAAAATAATAATTCTCACCTTATGGATCCCCCCTGAAAGGGTCATGGGACAGATGGGATTCCTCAGACCACACCGTGAGATCTAATGGTACAGACAGGTCATTCATGGGCAGTAATTGGTGCTGTCCTGTGAAGGAACCAGAAATGGGTTCAGGCAAAACGTGGTGGGACTGATGCTTACTTTTGTTGGCTATAATGACCATGATCCATCCAGATGGTCATCCCTATGCCAACACTGAACACAGATATTCTCCTACACTGCTGTGGCTGCCGAGCAGGAGAAGGAGGAGGTGGTGGAGGTGGTTTGGGGGCCGGAGGGATCCGAGTGTGCGAGGACAGGACGGACATGACATTTGAGAGAGCCTACCTGATAAGACTCTTGAGAGTCCCTTGCACTGCAGGGAGATCAAAGAGCCGATCCTAAAGGAAGTCAACTCTGGATATTCATTGGAAGGACTGATGCCAAAGCTCTGATACTTTGACCACCTGATAGAAAGAGCTGACTCATTGGAAAAGGCCCTGATGCTGGGAAAGACTGAAGGCAAAAGGAGAAAGGGGAGACAGGATGAGATGGTTGGATGGCATCACTGATGTAATGGACATGAACTTGAGCAAGCTCTGGGAGATAGTGAAGGACAGGGAAGCTTGGCGTGCTGCAGTCCATGGGGTCACAAAGAGTCGGACACAACTTAGTGACTGAATGACAGCACAATGCCTGATATTTAATCATAACCTTGCCTTTGGGAAATGAAAAAAATTGTTCTAATACTAAGAAGTAAAGTGTAGAAGAAACTTCTTGCCTGGGAGAATCTGGAAGCAGGGGCCGGTTCTCAACTGAGAGGTGGGGTTGGGGCATTAATATTTATCAGAAGACCAAGGTCAAGGTGAGAAGTCCTGCCCTACAGTGACCATTTTCATCTTTCTTCTTCTGCAGGTATTAACTCTCTGATAGCAAACAATATCTATGAGGCTGCCTACCCACTGCACGATGTGAGTACCACCTCCACCCCTCAAAAGGTGGAGCCCAGTGGGCGACGCAGCAGTGAAGATACAGGCAGGAGGGAACCGTGGCGTTGAACCACCTGGCTGGTTCCCGACCAAGTGTGAAAGACAGTAATCCCCGGCCTGATATTTGCCAGTTGTCTCAAACTGTCTCAAAAAAAGTGGATGTTTCTGTCTGAGCCTCCTCTGCACTCCCTGCCTTGATTTTGGGGAAAGTGTGAGAAGCTGGTTACAAGAGAGATGGAAGGTGGATTTGGGAAGGCAGGTCCCAGACTGTGACGATACACAGCCTGGACCGTTAGGCCCTCAAATGATAGAGAGTGATACGTGATATTATATATGTAATATTATATGTGATAGTTATATGATAGTGTTATATGGTACTATATATATATATTTTATATGCAATATTTTTTCTGTGATAGTTTTATTTAGATGTAAAACGCCTCATCCTTCTATGGGAACATGTATTAAGTATCAGCGTCAGGTCTTTTTTTCTATCTTGACTTTTTTTTAATTTAAATTTTTATCTTTTTTAATACCGAAAGCATTTTGTATTGGGGTATAGCCAATTAACAGTGTTGTGGTAGTTTCAGGTAAACAGCGAAGGGACTCAGCCATACATATACATGGATCCATTCTCCCTCAAACCCCCCTCCCATGCAGGCTGGCACATAACATTGGGCAGAGTTCCATGTGCTATACAGTAGGTGCTTGTTGGTTATCCATTTTAAATATAGCAGTGTGTACACGACCTTCTGAAAGTGCCCAACCGTCCCTTCCCTCTGGCAACCATGAGTTCATTCTCTAAGTCTGTGAGTCTCTTTCTGTTTTGCAAGTGAGTTCATTCATATCATTTCTTTTTGGATTCCATATATAAGGGATGCCATATGATATTATCCCTTCTCTGTCTGACTCACTTCACTTAGGATGACAATCTCTAAGCCCATCCATGTTGTTGCAGATGGCATGATTCCATTCTTTTTAATGGCTGAGTAATATTCCTTTGTGTATATGTACCACATCTCTATCTTGACATTTTTGAAGGAGGTCTCTAAAATTTCTTCTACTGTTGTGTGGTTAAGAAAGTAGAGAAACTAATTAAGGCTTTTGTTGGCTGGGAGCAGTGTTATAAACATCCCATAGCAAGATACAGTGATATTCTTCAAGATGACTCATGAGGGCCTCAACTGGCCCATGAACTCGGTGCCCCCTGGCTGCCCTGTCCACCCTGTCAGTCCCTTTAGCATCTGCTGCGCGGTGGTGCCAAATGAGACCCCCGGGGCGGGTACCCTGAGCGCCGGATGAGATTTCCCAGGTGACCTTTTCTCCTCGCCGACATCCTTGCTGTGGGCACATGTGAGACAAGGCTCTGCCGGGTATGGACGGGGCGCGAGGGAGGTTTCCTGGACATGCTAATCTGTTTCCCGGGCGGGCTCTGCTGCTCCGTTTGCAGTGAGCAGGTACAGGAGGCTCTGAGGCTTGTGAGGGGAGCCACTCCCTGTAAGCTCACAGGACACACAGCAGGTGCTGGTGACCACGGAAGTGGACCAGTGTTTCCTTCTGAGTCATGCCCTTGACCTTCCTTAAATGGGAATGAAAGAAAGGGATGGCGTTAGAAAATTTAAAAGGGAACCGTCTCTCTGTTTTTGATCCTTCTGTCTGTTTTCTCCTCCCACAGGGTGAATATGACAGTCCAGGCGATGATATGAATGACAGAAAGGTGAGCCGACCTGATGCTGTGCCCAGGGCTCTGGGCTTGGGGACCGCACGTGGGTGTGGGGCTGCATAGACACATCCTGGGTGTTCTACTTACTGCTTATCTGTATCAGCCGTTTGCCCACAGCCCCTGTCCCCAGGCATTTGGAAATTCGGGGGCCATCTTTGGTCACTGACATGACTGTGTATCGGGGTGTGGCTGGCATTCCTTGCTCAGTGGACCAGTGATGCCACATCCTAAAATATCCCCAACAGTGGCACACAAAGGCAGCATGCCCACCCCTGATGACAAGAGAGCTTTAGCTGAGAAACACTGAGCATCCAGAACCCTTAAATCAGGGAGTCTTCAGCCTCTGGGGTCTAATTCCTGGTGATCGGAGGTGGAGCTGATGTGATAACAGTAGAAACAAAAGTGAAAGCATTAGTCACTCAGTCGTCTCTGCCCCTTGGCGACCCTGTGCCCTCTCGCCCACCAGGCTCCTCTGTCCATGGGATTCTCTGGGCAAGAATAACTGGAGTGGGTAGCCATTCCCTTTTCTAGGGGATCTTACCAACCCAGGGACTGAACCTGCATCTCCTGCATTGGAGGCTGATTCTTTACTGTCTGCGCCACCAATAGAGATAAAGTACACAATGAATGTCACGTGCTTGAATCATCCCGAAATCACCGCCTGCCCCCCCCAACCCTGGTCCATGGAAAAACTGTCTTTCACGAGACCAGTCCTTGGTGCCAGAAAGAGTGGGGTCCTTGCTGCCTTAATTTATAGATGGGGAAACGGAGGCACAGGATGATCGTACACCTTGTCCATGATAACACTGCCACAATCAACCGAGACGGGGCTAAAACCCCTGTGACCTCAAATCCCATGTTCCTGCTAAGCATATAGCTGTATCCATGCCATTGTGTCTTGTTTGGGGAGCATCATCTTTGTTATTATTATTCTCTAGGTAGACAGGTGGGGTAGAGTGACCCCCAAATTATAGATGAGAAACTGACTGTGTATTCCAGGCTGCTGGAAATGAAAGGCTATATTTAGGGGAGGGAAAAGGGTCCCGCTGGAGAATCTCTCCTATGTCAGGCACAACTCCTGCCTGGACAGCTCTGTCCCCAGCTGTCCATGAAGATCCCGTTTCCTCTGTGTGCTGGTACCCTGGGAGCCGGGGTACCACTCTCTTCTCCAGGGATGATGCTCTAAGCATCACCCAGCCTGTTCAGCGGAGCTGTCTATCTGACCACCCGCCTCATGCCATTCTCCAACCAGGTTCCCAGGCTTAAGTGGCTCTGGTGAGTAGAGGAGGGTGGGCGAGGATGGGCGTGATGAGGAATAGACCCTCCCTGCCCCCGCTCTGTTGTCTGGAAAACCGTTCATCCCCCAAGTTGCTTTTGAGCAGCCTTCTTTTTATCCTGCCTATTAGTCCCTGTTATGAAGTGTTAAGTATTAAAAACATAAAAAGGTCTTTTCCAGAAATACGGCCATGATTGCTTACACATGTCCCTCTTTCTGCCTGCCCAGGGAATCTGCTGTAGTTTTTCGATGTTTTAACCTCATCTGTTTTCTATCTGATGCTCATAGTCTCGGGGTTTAATTTCCTGAAAAGTCCTGGATCAGATTTAAAGGCAAAGAGAAGCCTTTCGCCCCACATCTCATCTCACTGGTCTTGGCCATTTTCTGCCCTCCTATTTTTTCATCTCATGTTCCTCTCCTTTAAAGGGTGATCACCACCCCACGGCCCACCTGAGAGACCTCTTGCTGGGTGGGTGGTGACCCCCAGCCCGTCAAGGTAGGGTATTTTATAGGAACATTCCAGAGACCAGGAACACACAGAACTCCTGGGAGAAATTAGCCAGTCCCCTGTTATCCTCACAGAGGTAGAGAGAAGCGACGTGTAGGCTATCCAAAATCTATGTGCCTTTGTCTGGAATGATATTATATTATTGTTAACAGTAAAACCCCATAACGGAAAGTTGTCCCCCAGGAATTGTTTTACTTAAGGCAGTGCACATCCCAGCTGGGGAAGAGGATGGAACCTGGCAGGCAGGGACAGACCTCCAGGGCAGAGCTGCATCTCAGTGGATAATTCCCGAACTTGATGTCAAGCGATGCTCAGTGAGGATGGACAAGTGTCTCTGGAAGTCAAAGAGCCCATTTCTTTTCTTTTTTTTCAAAATAATTTATTTATTTGTCTGTGCCGGGTCTTCGTTGCTGGGCGGGCTTTTCTCCAGCTGCAGCGAGCGGGAGCTCCTCTCTGGTGTGGTGTGTGGGCTTCTCATTGCTGTGACTTCTCTTGTGGAGCTCTAGAGTGTTTGGGCTTCAGTTGTTGCAGCTCGCAGGCTCAGTTGCTTCGTGACATGTGGGACCTTCCTGGATCAGTATCCCCTGCATTGGCAGGTGGATTCTTTACCACTGAGACACCAGAGAGGCCCCAGGACCCCATTTCTTGTGACTTTTCCTCGGGTTTGCCAGCCAGTCCTGGCCTCCTTCTCTTCCTCTGCCTGGGTCATGGTTAGGGAAATAAAAGTTGCTCTGACAGGAGGTAAGAGGATCATGAATGAGACTGAAAACTTTTTTTCTGTCCATTTGGATTGGGAAATGGATACTCAGCAAGGCCAGGAGACTGGTTCCCATGTCCATTAATTCAATGACCCCTGACCTTTTTGGCACCAGGGACCAGTTTTCGTGGAAGACAATTTTTCCATGGATCAGGCGAGGATATGGTTTCAGGATCAAGCGCTTCACATTTTTTGTGCACCTTGTTGCTCAGTCGCTAAGTCGCGTCTGACTCTTTGCCACCCCATGGACTGCAGCACGGCAGGCTTCCCTGTCCTCCACTGTCTCCCGGAGTTTGCTCAAGTTCATGTTCACTGAGTCGGTGATGCTCTCTAACCATCTCCTCCTCTGCTGCTCTCTTCTCCTTTTGCCTTCAATCTTTCCCAGCACTAGGGTCTTTTCCAATGAGTCGGCTCTTTCTATCAGGTGGTCAAAGTATTACTATTAAGTCAGCTCCACCTCAGATCCTCAGGCATTAGGTCCTGAAGGCTGGGGACCTCTGCATTAAATGATTGTTCTGTTAGGCCTGACCCTGGCATTCAAATCCCAGCCGGTTTTGCAGCCAGGTGGACGTGACTTCTCGTGTGTGGCAGGGGGACCTCTCGCTGCCGGGCTGGCTTCGCTCCTGGAGCCTCAGAGGTATCTGGAAAGAAAGAGCTGAAACCTCTAAATATGTGTAGCATGTTTATTTGTATTTGTCACATTGTAATAGTCTAGCGTTCTTCAAGAGGGCTGTGGGGAGGATTTTGGTTAGGTACAAGGGAGAACCTTTGTATTTGGTGTTAGAGGAGGTGCAGAATGGTTGCGAACTAATGGGAGATCACTCCTCTGGGGGACTCTAGTGGTGATCCGGCCATCCTGCTGGTACCCGGGGTCCGCCTCCCCTCTTCCCTGAGACTTGTGGCCGTTCCAGTGATCTGCCTCTTAGGTGGAGAGCTCTCCTCCCACCCCCACCCGCCTCTGCCTGGCGCAGCCTGCAGTCTCTGTGACTCAGCTCCTCCTGGAGGGTGATTCGTGAGAGGTTCCCTCCCTCTGGAGACCAGGGGTTTCCCACCTTTCGAGAAAGCAGGGCTGCGGGGTCTGCAGCCACCTCAGTCCACATCTGCCAGCCTCGCCGGCTTTTCTCAGCATCCCACAGAAGGGGCTGTTTCTGTCTTTTCAGGGAGGCTCCAGCCCCGCCCGCATCCCATGGCTTCCCTGCTCAACTTACAGAGAATCCTGGGTACAACTTTAGAAGATGACTTTCTTGGCTGGCATTCCTTGCTCAGTGGACCAGTGATGCCACATCCTAAAATATCCCCAACAGTGGCATACAAAGGCAGCATGCCCACCCCTGATGACAAGAGAGCTTTAGCTGAGAAATACTGAGCATCCAGAACCCTTAAATCAGGGAGTCTTCAGC
This sequence comes from Cephalophus harveyi, assembly GCA_006410635.1. Classification (NCBI taxonomy): domain Eukaryota; kingdom Metazoa; phylum Chordata; class Mammalia; order Artiodactyla; family Bovidae; genus Cephalophus; species Cephalophus harveyi. The sequence goes on along the minus strand of SJYT01019467.1, from coordinate 149,469 downwards.
CTCTGGGGTCTAATTCCTGGTGATCGGAGGTGGAGCTGATGTGATAACAGTAGAAACAAAAGTGAAAGCATTAGTCACTCAGTCGTCTCTGCCCCTTGGCGACCCTGTGCCCTCTCGCCCACCAGGCTCCTCTGTCCATGGGATTCTCTGGGCAAGAATAACTGGAGTGGGTAGCCATTCCCTTTTCTAGGGGATCTTACCAACCCAGGGACTGAACCTGCATCTCCTGCATTGGAGGCTGATTCTTTACTGTCTGCGCCACCAATAGAGATAAAGTACACAATGAATGTCACGTGCTTGAATCATCCCGAAATCACCGCCTGCCCCCCCCAACCCTGGTCCATGGAAAAACTGTCTTTCACGAGACCAGTCCTTGGTGCCAGAAAGAGTGGGGTCCTTGCTGCCTTAATTTATAGATGGGGAAACGGAGGCACAGGATGATCGTACACCTTGTCCATGATAACACTGCCACAATCAACCGAGACGGGGCTAAAACCCCTGTGACCTCAAATCCCATGTTCCTGCTAAGCATATAGCTGTATCCATGCCATTGTGTCTTGTTTGGGGAGCATCATCTTTGTTATTATTATTCTCTAGGTAGACAGGTGGGGTAGAGTGACCCCCAAATTATAGATGAGAAACTGACTGTGTATTCCAGGCTGCTGGAAATGAAAGGCTATATTTAGGGGAGGGAAAAGGGTCCCGCTGGAGAATCTCTCCTATGTCAGGCACAACTCCTGCCTGGACAGCTCTGTCCCCAGCTGTCCATGAAGATCCCGTTTCCTCTGTGTGCTGGTACCCTGGGAGCCGGGGTACCACTCTCTTCTCCAGGGATGATGCTCTAAGCATCACCCAGCCTGTTCAGCGGAGCTGTCTATCTGACCACCCCCCTCATGCCATTCTCCAACCAGGTTCCCAGGCTTAAGTGGCTCTGGTGAGTAGAGGAGGGTGGGCGAGGATGGGCGTGATGAGGAATAGACCCTCCCTGCCCCCGCTCTGTTGTCTGGAAAACCGTTCATCCCCCAAGTTGCTTTTGAGCAGCCTTCTTTTTATCCTGCCTATTAGTCCCTGTTATGAAGTGTTAAGTATTAAAAACATAAAAAGGTCTTTTCCAGAAATACGGCCATGATTGCTTACACATGTCCCTCTTTCTGCCTGCCCAGGGAATCTGCTGTAGTTTTTCGATGTTTTAACCTCATCTGTTTTCTATCTGATGCTCATAGTCTCGGGGTTTAATTTCCTGAAAAGTCCTGGATCAGATTTAAAGGCAAAGAGAAGCCTTTCGCCCCACATCTCATCTCACTGGTCTTGGCCATTTTCTGCCCTCCTATTTTTTCATCTCATGTTCCTCTCCTTTAAAGGGTGATCACCACCCCACGGCCCACCTGAGAGACCTCTTGCTGGGTGGGTGGTGACCCCCAGCCCGTCAAGGTAGGGTATTTTATAGGAACATTCCAGAGACCAGGAACACACAGAACTCCTGGGAGAAATTAGCCAGTCCCCTGTTATCCTCACAGAGGTAGAGAGAAGCGACGTGTAGGCTATCCAAAATCTATGTGCCTTTGTCTGGAATGATATTATATTATTGTTAACAGTAAAACCCCATAACGGAAAGTTGTCCCCCAGGAATTGTTTTACTTAAGGCAGTGCACATCCCAGCTGGGGAAGAGGATGGAACCTGGCAGGCAGGGACAGACCTCCAGGGCAGAGCTGCATCTCAGTGGATAATTCCCGAACTTGATGTCAAGCGATGCTCAGTGAGGATGGACAAGTGTCTCTGGAAGTCAAAGAGCCCATTTCTTTTCTTTTTTTTCAAAATAATTTATTTATTTGTCTGTGCCGGGTCTTCGTTGCTGGGCGGGCTTTTCTCCAGCTGCAGCGAGCGGGAGCTCCTCTCTGGTGTGGTGTGTGGGCTTCTCATTGCTGTGACTTCTCTTGTGGAGCTCTAGAGTGTTTGGGCTTCAGTTGTTGCAGCTCGCAGGCTCAGTTGCTTCGTGACATGTGGGACCTTCCTGGATCAGTATCCCCTGCATTGGCAGGTGGATTCTTTACCACTGAGACACCAGAGAGGCCCCAGGACCCCATTTCTTGTGACTTTTCCTCGGGTTTGCCAGCCAGTCCTGGCCTCCTTCTCTTCCTCTGCCTGGGTCATGGTTAGGGAAATAAAAGTTGCTCTGACAGGAGGTAAGAGGATCATGAATGAGACTGAAAACTTTTTTTCTGTCCATTTGGATTGGGAAATGGATACTCAGCAAGGCCAGGAGACTGGTTCCCATGTCCATTAATTCAATGACCCCTGACCTTTTTGGCACCAGGGACCAGTTTTCGTGGAAGACAATTTTTCCATGGATCAGGCGAGGATATGGTTTCAGGATCAAGCGCTTCACATTTTTTGTGCACCTTGTTGCTCAGTCGCTAAGTCGCGTCTGACTCTTTGCCACCCCATGGACTGCAGCACGGCAGGCTTCCCTGTCCTCCACTGTCTCCCGGAGTTTGCTCAAGTTCATGTTCACTGAGTCGGTGATGCTCTCTAACCATCTCCTCCTCTGCTGCTCTCTTCTCCTTTTGCCTTCAATCTTTCCCAGCACTAGGGTCTTTTCCAATGAGTCGGCTCTTTCTATCAGGTGGTCAAAGTATTACTATTAAGTCAGCTCCACCTCAGATCCTCAGGCATTAGGTCCTGAAGGCTGGGGACCTCTGCATTAAATGATTGTTCTGTTAGGCCTGACCCTGGCATTCAAATCCCAGCCGGTTTTGCAGCCAGGTGGACGTGACTTCTCGTGTGTGGCAGGGGGACCTCTCGCTGCCGGGCTGGCTTCGCTCCTGGAGCCTCAGAGGTATCTGGAAAGAAAGAGCTGAAACCTCTAAATATGTGTAGCATGTTTATTTGTATTTGTCACATTGTAATAGTCTAGCGTTCTTCAAGAGGGCTGTGGGGAGGATTTTGGTTAGGTACAAGGGAGAACCTTTGTATTTGGTGTTAGAGGAGGTGCAGAATGGTTGCGAACTAATGGGAGATCACTCCTCTGGGGGACTCTAGTGGTGATCCGGCCATCCTGCTGGTACCCGGGGTCTGCCTCCCCTCTTCCCTGAGACTTGTGGCCGTTCCAGTGATCTGCCTCTTAGGTGGAGAGCTCTCCTCCCACCCCCACCCGCCTCTGCCTGGCGCAGCCTGCAGTCTCTGTGACTCAGCTCCTCCTGGAGGGTGATTCGTGAGAGGTTCCCTCCCTCTGGAGACCAGGGGTTTCCCACCTTTCGAGAAAGCAGGGCTGCGGGGTCTGCAGCCACCTCAGTCCACATCTGCCAGCCTCGCCGGCTTTTCTCAGCATCCCACAGAAGGGGCTGTTTCTGTCTTTTCAGGGAGGCTCCAGCCCCGCCCGCATCCCATGGCTTCCCTGCTCAACTTACAGAGAATCCTGGGTACAACTTTAGAAGATGACTTTCTTTAGCAGCTTTTATATTCTTGGTCCTAGATCTTCCAGCTTTTGTGGAGGATTGTCTTCTCTGGTGGACGGTTAAAAAGTGACCCACCAGAAGGTTCGTGATGAGAGTCCGTCTTGCTTTCCAATGGGAAGGCTATTTTTCTTCTTGGCTTCTCTGAAGGTCTAGTTTTCCCATCTTGCACAAGTCCCATTGAATTAATGGAGAAGTGACCTGCCAAAAACTCAAATAGGTCTTTGCAGGATCCAGGGGGTAGAATTCCATCCTCTCCCATTCTAGTCCTCCCGTCTCATCAGTGCCTCTCAGCTGGCTGCAGCTGGCATTGCTGTGTCTGCCACAGGTCCAACTGAGGAGCTTGGGACCTCGATGAGGGTCATGGGTCTCACGCATCCTGCCATCCTCTGGCCCCTTTACCAGCTGGGGCCTCCAAAATAATGCTCTGTCCACCAAGGAGCAGTAGACCCTCTGGCTTTATTTGCAGGCTTGACCAGTTGGTGAAGAGAACATGATGTAACTAAGGGAAAGAGCAGATTTAATAAGATCTAATAAGCTAGGAGCTTATTAGGAGGTTCTGTTGCAAGTTACCATGATTGTCCTGAACTTGACTGACACATGCTTATCCCTGTGGGGCAAAGACTCTGGCTTGCCTCACTGCACCCTGACCGCTGGTCTGTGCTGGGACCCTGTAACCAGGGCATGACATACCCGGTTTGAAACTGTGTGCTTAAACATTTGTAAAGACAGCCAACAGTCTATAGCACCCGCCACCTAGCTCCTGCGTCGCCTGCCCGGCGGCCTTGTGAGCCTGCTGGGCAGAGCTATGTGGGCATCCAGGCATCACTGTCATCACCTCCCAGGTTTGAAGCTTGGAGCTCCCGCTCCGGCGGGGTCTGCGTGCTGATGTCCTCTGCTGTGTCTGTCCAGCGCATCTCTGTGGGGCACGGGCAGCTCTCTTGGCTCAATCTCCTCTGTATCCACCAGCGATGGATGCAGCCTTGAGAAAGGACTCCTGGAGATTTTGTCCAGCAGGTCCAGGAGCCAGCCAGGGGAAGGCCTGGGAGCCTGGCTCTCAGTTTGGACCTGAGCCAAGTGGGCCACACTGGCTTCCTGGAGCATTTTCAGTTTTCCCCTTCAGGGCAGTGCAGACAGGTGTTCTCAGGTTTAAGGGTTGGACTTTGAGACTTGGAGAGGAATGTACCCTGGAGGTCAGGGCCTCGGAGGGAGCACTGACGTCCCACCGCTCTCCCGGGAGGCCTTACCCGTATCTCTTGACGCAAGCTGGCCTCCCTGTGGGCCCCCAGTGATGTCACTGTGACAGCCAGGTGCTGGCAAGCCCAGCATTGGCACTGGGGAGAGGGAATAAAAACGCAGGGCAGTAGAAGCACCAGGATGACAAAGAGGAAGATATATTGCAATAACAGTATGATCAGGTTTGGAGCCACTTGGGTGGAACAAAGCATCAGACTTCATGGATTCAGATCTTCGCCTGCCCACTGGGCACCGTGTCGCCCCCTTTGTGTTGGGGTGTCCTGCTCTGTAGAAGGTGGGACTACGGGTACAGTTTGCACCATCAGAGCCCATGCAATTTCTGGTTTTTTGAAGTTGTTGGAGGACATTATGACAAAAAGTCTATACTTCCCAAGTAGGAATGCCAATTCTTATTTCAGTTTTAGTATGGTGTCTTTGAAGACTTCCTGTAGGGCTCATGTTCACCCATCTCTCCAGAATACCTGGTTAGAGTCACTTCTCCTTGCTAGAATTGCATGAGTTCTGTGTGACGTGTGAGAAGATGTGATGCAGAAGACTAGGAAGTGGGAAATAGCATTATCTCCCAAGACTCTCCCCTTGCTCAGCCTGGCCTCCCTGTGAGGACACGTCACATCACTTTCCTCAAGGCCTTGGCACGGAAGGTGTGTCCTCCTAGTTGAAACACACCCCTACCTCCTAGGTTTCAACCCAAGTGTCACCTCCTCAGAGAGCCCTTCTCTTGCTGTCCTTTTTTACATTCCCTGGTGGCTCAGAGGGTAGAGCATCTGCCTGCAATGCGGGAGACCTGGGTTCAATCCCTGGGTTGGGAAGACCCCTTGGAGAAGGAAATGGAAACCCACTCCAGTATTCTTGCCTGGAAAATGCCGTGGATGGAGAAGCCTGGTAGGCTACAGTCCATGGGGTCACAAAGAGTCAGACATGACTGGGTGACTTCACTTTATCAATAATTACTTTGTTTTAAAATTAATTTTGATCTGAGTATAGTTGATCTGCAATGTTGTGTTAGTTTCAGGTATATGGCAAAGTGAGTCAGTTATACATAAACACATGTCCACTCTTTTTTAGATTCTTTTCCCATCTAGGTCATTAGAGTATTGAGTAGAATTCCCTGTACTATATGGGTATACATGCTAAGCTGCTTCTATCATGTCTGACTCTTTGTGACCTCATGGACTGTAGCCTGCCAGGTTCCTCTATCCATGGGAATTTCTAGGCAAGAATACTGGAGTGGGTTGCCATGCCCTCCTCCAGGGGATCTTCCCGACCCAGAGATTGGACCCGCATCACTTATGTCTCCTGCATTGGCAGGCAGGTTCTTTACCACTAGCACCACCATGCCTTGGCAAGTGTCTAATTTTGACTTGCTAAGCTGGATAAAAAAGGTGACTAGTTGCCCACTTCACCTCTAACCTGGTTCCCTGTTTTTCTTGTTTAGCTGCTGTATCAAGAATGGGCGCGCTATGGGGTGTTTTATAAGTTTCAACCCATTGACCTCATCAGGTAAGATGGGGGAGGGGACCCTCGGGAGGACCCGAAAGATTTCCGCAGACTTTCTTGGCCCCTGGAGGTCTATTGGCCAAGCAGAGGCTATTCTATACTGCCTCCCCCCACTGCTCTGTGTCTTATGGGTGGAGAACCAGCTCCTGGGTGAGGGAGGGCTGTGGGGCAGCAGATGATACAGACAGATGTCCCGTGACTTGCATCTTGGGGTCATCAGCACTGTGGTCTCCCCCTTTCTGCTCTTGGGGGAGAAGGGTGTGTAGAGTTCTTCTTTTATTACCATCCCTCCGATTTGCCTCAAGAAGGATCTGGGTGCAGCAGATCCTTGGGTCATGCCCCAGAAGCCACAGTGCTGAACAAGAGAAGGGGAGACCTGACAAATCATATAAAGAATAAACTGACTGGTCTGAGAGGATATGTGGACTTTTTATGGCTTACCCAGAATGATTGGAAGGGAGGAGGGACTGGGTTCCAAATCCCACCATTTTAATGCTGCCCCCAAAGTGCTTCCCAATTGCCTTGGGAATTTGTGCAGCTTGTACAGAACAGAGGTGATAAGCTTTCTGAAAGAACTTTCTAGAATTTGATAGGTCTGACGAGTCTCAAATGGTTGAGGGCTGTTAGGACTCCAAGTCTTTCTCAGGTGGAGTGTTACTGGGCCACCCTCTGCAATGGGGGAGCACTGAGCTGAGACTCAGGAGATGGGGGTCTTGTCTAGGCCCAGCCACTAAGGGGCGCTTGTTTCTCTGGGCAAATCATAACCCTTTGGTGTTTGGCATCCTGTTGTCGTCTCTCAGTGTGCCTGACTCTGCGACCCCATGGACTGCAATATGCCGGGCTTCCCTGTCCTTCATCATCTCCCAGAGCGAGAGACACTGAGATAATGAGACATTGGGACAATGAGTTTGAGACATTGCTCAAGCTCATGTCCATTGAGTCAGTGATGCCATCCAACCATCCCGTCCTCTGTTGTCCCCTTCTCTTCCTGCCTTCACTCTTTCCCAGCATCGGGGTCTTTTCCAATGAGTCGGCTCTTTGCATCAGGTGGCCAAAGTATTAGAGCTTCGGCTTCCGCCTCAGTCCTTCCAATGAATAGTCAGGGCATCCTGGTGGCCCTAAACTGGGAGCTGAGCTGAGGGCTCTGTGGGGAAATTTGGTCCAGCACACTCATTTGGAAATGACGGGGACCCTCAGCCCCGCGCCTGACATAGAGGACTCGCTGCCACTCGGTCACCCGTGGCTCATTCTCATGAGCTAATTCATCAGCCGGCAAACTCGGAGAGTGTTCCTGGCCACTTGCCCCGGGCTGCGACCTCGAGAGGGGCGGCCGCCAGAAGGACCAGGTCCAGTGGGAGCGATTCCAGCTCCTTCTTGGAAGAAGACAGCAGGCTGGGAGTCAGAGTTTGGGCAGGCCCACCTCCCACACAGAGAGGGGACAGCCCTCCCGGGGAACTGGGAGCTCAGCTGGACGTCTCTTGACGGCAGGTGTTTGTTCCAGCTGAAGGCTGTTAGCCGAGGCACTGGGGTTGGGGAGCCGGGCCACGGATGCGGGTGACCGCGGCCCCTCACCCAGCGCCTCCTGTCCCCGGCTGCTTTTGTGAGGCGCGGCCACCTAGATTGTTCTCTGGGCTGCTTCCTCCATGCCTGGCAGCCTTTGATCTTCCTCTCGGCCTCGCCAGTGGCCACCCACACTGTCGCCTGTTTTCTCCAACTCATTTTTAAAAATATGATTCCAGAAAATAAAAATTCTCCCTACCGGAGAGCCTCGTCTTTTCCCTGGAAACTTCAGGTGACTGGCTGCCAGCTAAGTGGGCGACGGCAGCTCCAGGGTGCACCCCATTTCGGCCACCAAAGAGGCCTCACCTGCACGGGAAGAGTTGCCTTTGTTGCAAAGCCCTGCTCTGGGACCTGGCCGTTTCCAAGGACGCAGAGCCCGAAGCTATGGGTCCCAGTGTCCACTGCGGGTCCCAGTGTCCACTTCAATCAGAGTTTCTACCACATACAGTGTCCACTTGCTGCTCAGATCTGGGAGCCGGGGGCTCTTGCAACCGCTGCAGCTTGGATATGCCTGGAGCCTGGAGCATCTCTCAGATACTGGCTGGAGGGAGGGGAATGGTAATGTGTGTGTTGGGGGGCGGGAGTAGAGGGACGGTTGTCTACCCAGTGGGGTAAGGAATTTGATCTGCTGGAGAGACAAAAGGTAACCATGGAGAGAGAAGGGGGAGAGAGAGAAGGGGGAGAGAGAGAAGGGACAGAGGCCTTGGGGGTACAGGTGGGTTGTGGGATGCCATGAGCATGCCCTTTGGGGGGCTCATGGAGAGGAAACTGGGTGGAGGCCGTAGGAACAGCTCCTGCACTCTGCTGGCTCCACCCAAACTCCTGTGTCCACGTCACCTCCGTCCTTCTCCCCATCGTCTTCCCTCTCCCGCGTCCTAGTCCCCGGTCTGACACCAGCTCCTGGGAGTGTGTCTTCAGCACCGTTTATCTCTTTTGCTACTTGTTCTTCATCCTTCTTGCCTCCACCTCTGGAGACCTAGTGGTCCGCGGGATCCGGTCGGAGGCTGCTCAGACCCTGTGCTTCCATGCAGCGCACGCTTTTGAACTGTGCCCCCTGCAGGCTCACACGGTAACTGCACCCATGTGTTCTCTGTTGAAACAGGGGTGTCTTGTCCCAGTTGGAGGTGACTCTTGCAAAGGCCGGCAGGGTCTTTCCTGCCTGTTCCCTTGGGCCCCTGGCTTCTCGTTGTCAACACTGAGCTCCATTCCTCCCTCCCCGTGCCTGTGGTTTGGGACATTCAAAAGCACAGAGCTGCTGAGAGCCCAGCGGGTCTGGGACGTCTGTTTGCGTGTAAAGAAAGCCCTGGGACCAGTTATCCTTACCTGTCCACAGCCCTTCAAGCCTAAGCTGGAGATGTAGGGTTCGAAGCTCCTTTCCCAGGGGTGGAAATTCGGCAGAGGGGAGACAAGATGCCCTTTCCTGCACCGTGAGCCCCTCCCTCCCTCTGTGGGTACCTGGGTCCAGCGGACTGCATGGCGAGGGTGCTAATGGGGGTCCCAGCCCAGCCAGACTCTGCACCGTAGGTCCTACCTTTGTTCTAGAAACCTCAGGGCCTACAGGCCTGAGCAGAGTGTATGTGTTTGTGTGTGCTCACATGTGTGTGCATGTGTATATGTGTATGTGCACACACATGTGCACGTATGTGCGTTTATGGGTGCATGTGTATGTGTGTGTATATGTGTGCATGTGCAAGCGTGTGTCTCTGTGTGTGTGTGTATGTGTGTGCATGTATTTGTGTATGTGTATGTGCATGTATGTGTGTGTGTGTGTACATGCTGCCTGGGAAGTTCCCCAGGGAGGTATCCAGCGGGGAGCCCCACTCCCTCACAGTAGATTCTTCTGGGAACTCCCAGCCCGCGGCACTGGTGTCCAGGCAGAAGCAAGGTTTGTAATGGAGCCAGTGGGGGAAATGCTGTCCCGGCAGAAGGGAGGTGGCTCTGCTAGTCTCTTGGGGCCATACGAGCATCCTCACGGGTAGAGGAGTAGATTTCTGCTTTCAGCACCCAGGGTTCACGCCCTGATGTCCCAGGAGGGGAATGGCTTTTATTCCTTGGGGTAGCCAGGAGCCCGGGCCTTGGGTATGTGTATAGTGCTGATCCCATATTAGCCAGCACCCTGCCTTGTCTTTTCATGTAAATGAATATCTACTCACAGGCTGCTTTTCTTAGCTGGGAGGTTTCGCTGTGGAAGAGACAAAACAATAGGCTTCAAACATCTGAGTTAGATTTAGCTACTAACTGAAGCTGATATACAAAACTGTATTTGAAAGCATCTGCTGCCAGTTAACTACAATGGCATGTGGAGGAGAGGGGACCAGAAGTCACTCATCTCAGGGTGAGTAGCTGATGACCTTGGGGGATGCACCAAGGGCATCGTATATAGGCAGTGTCCACTGTGCCAACTTGGGGTTACTGTCTGGAGAGGGGTGAATGGCTCTTCCTTGTTCCCTCCTCTTCTGGGGATGACGTTTCACGGGGAGGGAGTAGCACCTATCCCTTTGGCGGGTCTGGCGGCCTCTTAGCAACATCCTGCTTCCTCAGTCCCTCTTCCTAAGACCTCAGTGATATTGGGAGCCTTTGGGTAGCATCTGCTGTGAAAGTGCTGCACTCAATCTGCCAGCAAATTTGGAAAACTCAACAGTGGCCACAGGACTGGAAAAGGTCAGTTTTCATTCCAATTCCAAACAAAGGCAATGCCAAAGAATGCTCCAACTACCACACAGTTGCACTCATCTCACATGCTAGTAAAGTAATGCTCAAAATCCTCCAAGCCAGGCTTCAGCAATACGTGAACCGTGAACTCCCTGATGTTCAAGCTGGCTTTAGAAAAGGCAGAGGAACCAGAGATCAAATTGCCAACATCCGCTGGATCATGGAAAAAGCAAGAGAGTTCCAGAAAAGCATCTACTTCTGCTTTATCGACTATGCCAAAGCCTTTGACTGTGTGGATCACAATCAACTGTGGTGATGAGATGGCTGGATGGCATCACTGACTCAATGGATGTGAGTCTGAGTGAACTCCAAGAGATGGTAATGAACAGGGAGACCTGGCGTGCTGCGATCCATGGGGTCGCAAAGAGTCGGACACGACTGAGCGACTGAACTGAACTGAACTGAACTTGGGTAGCATCTGTGGACAGCAAGAGTGGCGCTGTGCCCCCACCTGTCTACCCATCTCTTCCGTCCCAGACTCTCAGCCCACTCCAGCCCTGCCCGTGGAGAGCCCATCTAGAACCAGCATCTCAGGAACTGGCTTTCCCTTCTTCTATTACAGGGGCTTCCCAAGTGGCACTAGTGGTAGAGAACCCACCTGCCGATGCAGGAGATGTAAGAGATGCAGGTTCAGTCCCTGGGTCAGGAAGATCCCCCAGAGGAAGGCACGGCAACCCACTCCAGGATTCTTGCCTGGAGAATCCCATGGACAGAGGAGCCTGGTTGGCTACAGTCCATGGGGTTGCAAAGAGTCGGACACGTCTTAGGTGACTGAGCACACACACACCTCCTGTTACAAAACAGAGGCCCTGATCCTTGCCAGAATGCCTCAGAACAACCTCTAGAAATCTGATCCACCCTCTCTGTCTCTGAGCCCTCCTTCCATCCTCCTGAAACACACCCATATCCTGCCCTCGTGCCCCACCCCCCACCCTCCCGCC
>SJYT01019467.1:92097-137899 GCA_006410635.1 Cephalophus harveyi | reverse complement strand
AAAGCATGTTCTTTCTTAGGAGGCTTCCCAGCAGGTCAGACTCAGGGAGAACCGGCCACAACTGGTTTGGGGGAGGGACTGGAGAGGAGAAAAGAAAACGTTGATCACCCCATGATGAATTATTTCCTGAGCCTGCTGCCTTCTTCTTGATCTTTGCTGGGATTCATACAGGCAGTTCAGCTCAATGCAATCAACATTTACTGATGCTCACAGTGAACAAGTCTGTGTGCCCTCAACGCGGGGAGGCATGGCAAGGAATAGGGTGCAGTTTGTGTCCTAAAAGATCTAGCAGTCACATAGGGAGCCAGACATGAGCGAGGCAGGATGGAGTGAAGACTTTTAAGGATTGTAATATAAGTGTGAATGTGATTGGACGGGACAATGGTTGGAGAGCAGTTGCTACTAGCAGAGTAAGGGAGGACTTTCTGTAAGAGGTGGCACTTGAATTAGAAACATTGCTTCTGAAGGTCTGAAGTTAAAGGGTTAATGATCTCGAATGTGTCTTCATTGTCAGCCTCAGCTGCCCCAAATATGGACTTGTTGAGCCTGGTATTGTTGGCCAGAAATCACAGTGCTGCCCAGAGCCAGGTCCTTCCTGACTGTCGATCGGGAGTGATCAGGTCAAGAGCTTGACTTGCAGGCCTCACTTACCTGCCTGGACTCTCGGCCAAGCCTGGCCCATGTCCTTGGCTCTGTCCCTGTAAGTGAGCAGAGCACCCAGGGTTAGAGGAGATGAGGCTGGGCCCAACAGAGGAAACCAAGGAGAGGTGATGTGAGGCCAGCCGCTTGTTTTCTGTGGGTCTCAGCCTTTGAAGTATTGGACTGAGCCAGGAAGCGCTTTGCAGGCTGAAAAGTGATCATGTCTCATGGGTCTGAAGAAGCCTTTTCTTTTTCTTCTGAGGGTGCAGGAGCCTAGTTGACAGAGAAGAGCAGGCAGTAGCTGGTTGCAGCAGAAACATGGGTAATGATGTTCTGTGCTGTTGGATTCTGGTCCATTTTATAGACAGGGAGATAAGTCAGGATGCTTATGAGATGCAGCTGGGAAAGAGGCCTGTCCCCCTCCTCCTTTCTCTCTCTCCTCCTCCTCCCCAGATGTTGTGAGCCCTCCAGAGGGGAGGAGCCAGCCTGGGGTGCCAGCGGATCAGGAGCTGAACGAGCTGCCCTCAACTGCACCCCGAGGTGGTTCTCCTCCTGCGAGGGTGGCCTCCCGGCCTTCCCTAGCTGGTGGCTCCCGTTTTAGATCAAACTGAATCTTCCTTCCTGGAGTTCCAGTACTTGGTGGCTTCCACTGCTCCAGGAGGCTGCATGAACTCCCCATGGCCTCCTAGGGTTGCATGGCCAGAGGTGGGTGGGGGTGAGCGTCCAGTTCACTAGCTCCCTGCCTCCCTGACCCCCTTTTGTCAGGTCCTATTTCCCGAGGAGGAGAGAAGCTGGTATTTGCCTGAAAATATATGACAAGCTATAGGATTCCTGTCTCCTTGGCCCTTGTGTGCAGTAAACTCTCATTTATCTGGAACCCCGGGACTAAACCATGACGTCACAGAGGTGGGTGGAGCTTAGAGGTTGGCTGACCTCCATGCCCGGACATGGGATAGGGGATGGAAGATTTCCACTCCCAGCATACTGATGGAGCAAACGCCCTGCATTATTTTTCTTATAGTAGGAAGTGCCTGGCCTCGGGGGCAGGTATTTGTCTGCTAGACATTTCTAGCCACTCGAAAAGGTCATGGAGCCAGAGCAAGAACTTTGCCAGTTTCCCCCGTTTAAGTTCAGTTCTGCCCCCTGGAGCTCCGTGGAAAAAGAGCTTCTTCCTGTTGGGTTCTGGTGGTTGTCATTGTTCAGTCACTCAGTCATATCTGACTCTTTGTGACCCCATGGACTGTAGCCCGCCAGGCTCCTCTGTCCATGGGATTTCCCTGGCAAGAATGTTGGAGTGGTTTGCCATTTCCTTCTCCAGGAGATCTTCCCCACCCGGGGATCGAACCCGAGTCTCCTGCATTGCAGGTAGATTCTTTACCACTGAGCCTCTAGGGAAGCCCTTCTGTTGAGAAAGCCAGCCTTTAAATATCTGAAACTAGTTCTTGTGTCCCTAATAATTCTCACGCCTTCTTTCCTGCAAGCAAAACACACCTGGCCTTGCTCTGTGCCCTCCTGTGTCATGGGCTCTTCAAACAGTTTAATCATCACTGCAGCCCTCTTCAAGACCCACTGTCCTGGCAGGCAAAGCAGGGCCCTCCTGCCCCACACTTCACCTGGTGTAGCTAAGCCAACACGCCTTTGTGGTGATGGTGTGTCAGACATCGATGCTGGCAGAGTGGAGATGAATTAAGCATGACCCCATTCTCAAGGAGCTTAAGCTCAAAGTCACATCTCAAAGCTTGTAGATGTTCAATCGGCTTTTCTGGGAAATCTAGGGACAGATGGATAGAGAACATTTTCAAAAAGTAACTGTGAGACTGTAGAAAAACATTATATAGAAAAGATCCTGGGGGGAAGCTGGCCCCCAAGCAAGTCATCTGTGATGGGGTGTGATGGGGTGCTCAGGGCTGTCAGCTATGCCTTGGTCAAAGATTTTCAGTGGTGACTCTGACTTTCTAGAAACATCCTTTGATGAGAGACAGCGCCCACAGACCCATGAAAAAACCTCAGAAAGTATTTTAGGATCACATCACTTAGGGATTTACCAAGTCATGGCAAAACCTCACGTGTGCAAGTCAGGTAATCCTGCCTAAAGAAAACCCAGCCAGGCTAGAGCTGTTTCAGAGAAGGAAGGGTAATCAGAGATGGGGCGGGGCAGCTGGTATGAAGAAAGACTTACACAAAGAGTTCCTACTCTAGGAAGAAGTGGAGAGGGAGCGGAGTCTTTACTCAATTATGAGATGGATAGTGACTGTCCATGTGTTTATTAGACCCTGAGGCACCTGTCTAGGGATGTTCTTCTGGACCAAGAGCAGTGGGTTAACGATGAGAAGAACTCAGCTTGGCTCCAGCCTTCACAGCAGGTGATATAATATTTGGACAAGCTACTCTCTCTTGAGGTTCCATGTCCTCAGCTATGAAATGAGGATCAAAAGACCTGTCCTAAATGCCTGACAGTAATATGGTGAGGCTTACGATATAGTTGTACAAATAGCATGGTGAGGGGCATAGGTCTGGTTAAGTAAATCTATTATTTATCTGCTCCCTTGGGAAAAATTATGCTGTTTCCTAGACTAGCAGAATTTGATACAGGTCAAGCTCAAGAGTCTTGACAAACATTGTATAATCATAAGACGATTTTTTAAAAATTGTAAATCAGTGCACTGGGATTGTGCAGTTTGCATGGTGTGCTCTGTATGTCCAGGAACCCTCCCAAACAGCTGTTCTTACTTCATGTTCCAGAGGGAGACCTTGAACTCAGGAGATAGGAGCTTCCTGAAGCCACAAGCCAGCCCACCTTTGGTTCAGCCCCAGACCTGTCTGATTCCAGAAAGTATATGCTTGCCCTCATACCACACAGATGAAGGTGACCCAGAGCTCTGTCCAGCCAGATGTCGGGCGATCTGGGCTTCCAGATTCCTCAAATTAATCCTTCCAGTCAGCAACCTCTGAGGGACACCTGGTGTGGTCTGGGGAGGGGAGAGGGGCTCACTGGCTGGTTGCTCCCTGGTCTGTGATGGACCAACCTAATCAACATCCCTGTTTGAGCAGGAGTGATGTGTCACTTGCCAGGGCAGTTTGTAGGAGATCCCAGCATGCTGTGGTTTTGGTTTCTCACTTCTACTTTTCATAGTCTTTTTTCCCCTAACTTCTTCCATGTCATCAGGTTGTCAATTGGCACTTCTTGCCTTTGCCAGTGGAGTAGGTTCCTTCCTGACTCCTGCTCGCTGCTCTGTCTCCGTTGCAGGTGTAGTAACCTGACCCCCGAGCAGGCAGCCTTAGGCACCAGGTAAGCCTCTTAGGCAACCTGCCCAGGAGTCTGCCTCCTGGTTGCTGTGGGATTTAGGGAGGCTCTGCTGTTGCCATGGAAATGTCTTCTTGGTGTTTCCCAGTGAGTGAAATGGTGTTTCCAGGATGGGACCAGAGTCAGTGTGATAAGGCAGATGCCTCTGCTGTGAAGAGCTGTATTTTGTTCTTCTTGTTTGCTTTGGGAGGTCGCAAGAAATCCAGACCATCAGAGACTTTTCTTGGAACGCAGCGTCTGTTGACACAGGAGTGGATCCCTGCATCAAGGGCCTACCTGATGCTGAGCTTTGACCTGGGTGTGGTGTCAAAGCAGGAAGCTTGCACTATAGTGATGGAACCCCAGGTATTCACAGTAAATCTGATGGAAGCCATCAAGGTAAAGTGGTGCCCAACTGGGAACCCATGCATAGAGCTGTCCGCAGAGGGGCTGGGGGCCAGGTAGTGGCCACGGGGTGGCCAGAGCTTCTGAAGGGGTTCATAACTAGCTTTAGTGTGGCCAACAAGAGGAAAAAATGAGACTTATGGGACATGTGAGTTTTAAACAGAAAGTAGAGATTTGAAAGAAAGAGGAAATAAGGTTGGGGATTTACCAGATTTAGGCTGATGCAGTCTTGGTCCAGAGATAATGACTGAAGGAGAGGCTCAAGAATGGGCTGAGGTTGATGACAGCTGAAAAGAGAGCCCTGGAGCCGTGGGAGGTGGTTGGGGGAGATACCTGGGGAGGTGTAGGGGGAAGAAAGCCTAGAGAGAGGGGTCGTGATGAAAGGCAACAAAAGAAGATGCTACCTAGTGGTTTGTCTAGGATTTCGGCCGGTGGCACAATAGGGCTTGCGAGAGTTCAAGACTTGAGCACTTCTTGCTGTGAGGTGGGAATGGACCTGTTGGGAACCAGTTTTTCAATCACTCTCTCTTGGAAAACTTTAGGGGAAATCATTCAGCCCTTTGGACCTGATGCACTTCCTCTTGCTGAGATGGAGAGAGGAATCTTTGCATCTTCTTCACAAACCCTCTAGGCTGTGATGACAGGTACCATCTGTCTGTGGGAGGCAAGGACCTCAGGTGGATCGGAGGGGGCTGATCTTGCCCTGGAAGGAAGGAGGGAACTGGCCAGGGATGCATCACCAAGGACGCCACCCAACTGTTTGATCCCTGGAGCTGCCGTTTCAGCACACGTCTGTGGAAACCCTGAGCTCCCCATTCCCGCTAATGACACTCCCCTGAGTGATGCTCTCCACCCACACCACATGTGTTTGTAACCAACTTAAACAGAAAGCAGCTTGACACACTGAACAACACCCTTGGAACACACGTTACAGCCGCGACTGCAAGATCGCTCCATTTAATCAGCTGGGCATGCCCAGATGCTTCGCACGGGCACAAGCCTCTGTTTTCAGGAATGGAAAGCTGCAGCCTTTTGTGGGTCTGGAAGTCACAGACATAGCACGAAACAAAACAGAAAGCTTCGAGATCCCTGCCTGGCAGACTGCTGTCCTCCAGGACCTCCTTGGGGTTATCACAAGGCAGCCAAAGGTGTTGCAGGAGATGTGAGTTTGAGCCCTGGGCTGGGAAGATCCCTTGGAGGAGGAAACGGCAACCCACTCCAGTATTCCTGCCTGGGAAATCCCATGGACAAAGGAGCCTGGCGGGCTACGCAGAGTCAGACACAACTTAGTGAGTAAAGAACAACAAAGCCAAAGATACAGGTGACTGGGTAACTGCCGGGGGTGGCTGTGTGCCCTGGCCCAGTGGCTGACTCCAGTGTGGAGAGGTCGTGACCCTCAGCCTGCATCACCCAACCCATCTCAGGGCCCTAGAAATCCCTGCTTGAGGGCCCCGGATTCAGCACGCTTGCCTTGGCCCCATCGGTTTCTTTCATAAAATCCATGTTGACTGAACACAATCAGGAGAGACAGAGAGGAGATTGGAGGACTGGGATTTTGAACTTTTTATTTGGAATTCTAGTCTGGAGGAGGGTAGGGGCAGTGGCTTAGTTTCCAGCTGTTCTTAGTTCTAACAAAATGGCTATTTCCTTAGGCTGACATGTGGCCTAATCCTCAGACTTTGGGTAGGCAGGCAAGCTGCTCATTCTCCATGCTCACCTCCTGGTCTGGTCTGTTTCCCCTTTCTGTCTAATCCTGGGGGCTCACACCCCCTGTGGCTATCCTAGTCCCTCTCTGAAGGTTTAACTCTGGGGGTGAGGTTAAACCCTCTGATGATCCAGCAGCCAGCATATCATGAAAGAAATAGTAGAGTCCCCTAGCTCAGACCTCTCACCATCCAGTTGGAAAGAAGACTCCATGTTTTGAGAAAGAGATTTAAGAGAATAAATAATTCAATTCCATTCTGTGGTGCTGGAGAAAACTTGAGAGTCTCTTGGACTGCAAGGAGATCAAGCCAGTCAATCCTAAAGGAAATAAACTCTGAATATTCGTTGGAAAGACTAATGCTGAAGCTGAAGCTCCAATACTTTGGCCACCTGATGTGAAGAGCTGACTCCCTGGAAAAGACCCTGACGCTGGGAAAGACTGAGGTCAGGAGGATAAGTGGGCAACAGAGGATGAGATGGTTAAATGGCATCAGTGACTCAATGGACATGAGTTTGAGCAAACTCTGGGAGATGTTTAAGGACAGGGCAGCCTGGTGTGCTGCAGTTTGTGAGTCACAAAGAGTCAAACACAACTGAGAAACTGAACAAGTTTATTGGGCATCATTGCTATGTTTATTTGTGATTATTGTTTTAGGTGCTAATGTGATGAAAAAGATAGATGTGAACTGACTGTGCGTGATTAGATAATTTACCATCTAACCTAGGACACTCTTGAGAGTGAAAGGGAGCATTATTAATAGTTATGCTGAGTGCACTAGTCAGCTACTGTTGCGATAATGCTGCATAACAAACCGTCCCCAAATCAACAGCTTACAACAACAGTCATTTGTTTTTCTTGCTTAAGTGTGTGTAGGTTGACTGGAAAATGTCTGCCTCAGGCTGAGGGTTGGCTGGGCTGGGCTCTAGGCTTCAGACCGTGATCAGGTCTCCACAGGTCTGCATGCTCTCAGTGGATCAGAAGGTGCCTGAGCATGTTCCTCTCATGTTGAGTTACAAGGGCACAAGGAAAGGAAGGGAAACAGCGACGTCTCTCTGAAAGCATTGCTGACATCACATTTGATAGTGCTTCACTGGCCAAAGCAGCCACGTGGCTGAGCACAAGTCCCCATGCTTCTGATAGCTATACCCTTTCTTAAGGGGAAAGGAGTCAATGTTTTCTGAATGCCAGTGTAACCTGCTCCACTGAGTCAACAGGTATAAACCAGGATCATCCCAGGAATACATGGGCCTGTGGTTCACCCTTGTCTGGTCTCATGGAATTTATGATCTAACAGGAAAAGACAGATCATGTATAGTTTATTTAAAAATTTTTTTTATCTAAGTATAGTTGATTAACAGTGTTGTTAGTTTCAGATATACAGCATAGTGATTCAGTTATACATACATACATATAATTCTTTTTCTATTAATATTATAGTTTATAATAAGATACTGAGTAGAGTTCCTTGTGCTCTACACCAGTAGAGGTCCTTGTTATTGATCTAATTTTATGGAATGATGTGTATATGTCACACTGTCCCAATTTATCCTGAGAATGTAGTGTTAACTGTGAGTGTGACCTGGGTTGCACTAGGGAAGTATAGTAGAGTGTAACGGGGCTACAATTATAGGGCAGTCCAGCCTTGTTGGAGATGGCCAGCTGAGGAGGTGACATTTACACAAAGGTTTGATGCATTCATGAGTGAGCCAGGCAGAGATGAGCAGAGTCGTGTTGGCAGCTCACGGTGCATGGTGCTTCCTGCCTGCTGGCACCGTTTAAGCCCTGTGTACTTGCCAGCTCACATCACCCCCATGAGATGTACTGTTTATAGATGAGAAGTTGTGATGCAGAGGTTGTTAAGCCATCTGCTGTCTCGGAGCTAGTGAGTAAGGAAGAGGTGAGGTTTAAACTTTAAGTCTGGCGCTGGAATCGGTTCTCTGCCCCACAGGATACACTGCCCACGGCAGGCAGAGGGGCCTGGGGTGCCTGGCATTATGTCTGCCGTGGGGAGAGTTTTGGCGGTGCCAGGCTGGGGTGCAGCAGGGGCCAGGTGCGGGAAGGTCCCAAAGCCACAGTCAGCCCATCTGAGATTCAAACCCAGGCCTGTCTGATTCCAGAAAGGATGTGTTTTTGCTGGTACCACATGGCTGAAGATGACCCAGAGCTCTGTCTAGTCATGGGCCGTTTGAAGATTTGCGGCTTTATCCTAAAGAAAAGAATGTGAAGTGTAGTGATGATGCTCTAGACAGGCTGATTACCTGCTGCCTTCCTCACCTAATAAGGGAGCCGTGTTAGGTGATCCGTAATGTCCCTTCTGGGGCCAACTTTCTAAGCCAGACAGGGTAGCATCTCAAGCTGAAGCTGGTATGGGGGCAGGGATCTCCCCAGGGGCCAAGTCAACTTTGGGGTTGGAACCCAGGAGTCTGGACCCCAATTCTAGTCTCTACCCATTGGACTTGCCCCTACCCAGGGGCACCCCCTCGCCCATGTCCCTGGATTCCTTGCTTCTCTCCCTCAACCTCTCTCTCTTCCAAACAACCCATCTCTGGTTTCTTTTGCCTCTCTGGCTTTGATCACATCTGGAGCATTTTGTAGAGTTGATGAGTGTGTGTTTTCCTGTTGGGACACATGGTGTCTATCAGGGGCACTTAAGAAGCCCGGCTGAGTGGAAAAGTTTGCCTGGCATCTCGAGGGCTGCTGGCCTGGAGGGCGGGTGGCAGCTGCGTGGCAGGGGACCTGACATGAGGGCCAGGGGACTCTCAGGAAGGCCCTGGAGGCCCAGCTGGGGGCCCGCTGCTCCAAATGGTTCAGTTGTCCTGGTGGGTTGGTGCCTGTGTGCGTGTGTATATAAAGGCCTGGAAGGACCCCTCTGCCCTGTTGCCATGGGATGCTGCCTTCAGTGCTGTGCTCTCCATGGTAACCAGGGCTCTTATCTGCACGTCCAGGAACATAAACCAAGTGTGGTCCCCTCCAGGTCGACAGTGCATGATGGATGCCCCACGGGGCAGAGAGGCAGGGAGATACCATCTGTGAAAGGTGATGATAATTTCCAGGAAGCCACCTGGCTGGACCAGTGTGCACGAGGATGGATGAGGTGCCAAGCAGGCTTCCCAGAGGGGAGGGTCTGGGAATGTGTCCGTCCCAGGTCCTGGAGATCAGAAGTCTCTTTACCTTCTCCTTGGTGTTGGCCTTTAATCCCCGGCGTCCCAGGGATGGGGAAGAGGAAATGGGTGTGATGCTAGGTGGATACAGATGCTCTCTGCAGGAAGCGTGGTGGTGGAGGAAGGAGATAGACTATACAAGGGTGATTCTCAACACTGAGGTCCCTCTTGCTCTCCTTTCTTCTCTTTCTCCCTTTTCTGGGTGGCAGGTATGCCCAGCCAACTCTGTTTACCTTCTGTTTGAAATCTGACATCCGGTTCCCCCGAGGTGGTCTCCTCTGTCCTCCCCTATCCCCCCTAAGTTTTTTTTTTAAATTAATTAATTTATTTTAATTGGAGGCTAATTACTTTACCATATTGTGGTGGTTTTTGCCATACATTGACATGAATCAGCCATGGGTGTACCTGTGTTCCCCATCCTGAACCCCCCTCCCACCTCCCTCCCATCCCATCCCTCAGGGTCATCCCAGTGCACCAGCCCTGAGCACCCTGCCTCATGCATCGGACCTAGTCTGGCGATCTAGTTCACATATGATAATATACATGTTTCAGTGCTATTCTCTCAAATCATCCCACCCTAGCCTTTTCCCACAGAATCCAAAAGCCCCCTATGTTTTTTATCTCCAAGCTTCACAGCTGTGTTGAGTCCCCTCTGCCTCTCTGGTCCCCATGAGCTATCTTTGTTCCTCCCCCAATAACCCTTGGATTTTCTTTAACCCTTTTCCTTCCACCTCCTTTCCTTGCCTGGCTCTGCCAGCTCCATTCACTCCTAGTGACATCTTCCAGACCTGGTGACAAGGCACCTCCTTCTGGGTCTGCTGGAGGTATTCCTGGAAAGGGATAGAAGGAGTTTAGAGGCCCGGGAGCTTGGTGCCGGGGCCCATCCCTCGGAGTTCAGCTTGGCAGCTTGTTTCTGCGCCTGCAAGTCTAGCAGAGCACGGCCCTGTCTGTCCACGGCTCGAATGAAAGGGCCGACGCCCCTGGACTGAGTTGGGAAGGTAAACAGCTAGTGGGCTCTGAACTTGAAGCAGGGGGGAGGCCAGGCTCCCCGAGTAGCTGGATTCCAGGCTTCTGAGCATCCCTATTGGGCAGTGTGTCTGGGAGTCAGGGTCCTCCTTGGTCGGGGGTGGATAGAGGAGAGGGGTTGTCCTAGTCTTTTTTCTATTTAACGTGTCCTGCTCAGAGAGGGGCCTTGGGAAGAAGGTGGATAGCTGAGGGTGTGGCCTGGGTGTCACCTGGATGGCTGATGCTGGGACACAGAGTCCAGGACCCTACACCCAAGCTCGACCAGCAGGACGGCCCCTCCTGTGGGGACTGTGACCTGCTCTCATCCATTCCTTTGATGTTCAGAGGACCCAGTGCTTTAGCAAACTCCAGACCCGAGGCAGGAACCGTCCAGGTAGAGGTGCTGAAGCATCCTGGCCTTCAAGAAACTTGTAGTTAACCTGAAGAAAAGATATAACCTCATGGATGGTTCCAGATGCTTGGTGAACATGCGCAGGGGGGTCTGCAAGGAACAGAAGAGGGGCTCCCAAGTCAGTCAGGGGAGGCCTCCTGGAAGATGCAAGGACAGAGCTGAGGTTTGAATAATGACTTGACGTGAAATGAGTGTAGGGGATGGGATGGGCACCCTGAGTGGGGACACTGGCAGGAATCGAGGCAGGAAGTGGGGAAAAGCATTGTCCTACAGGGGTTTCCGAGAAGCTGAGGGTGGCTGGAATGAATATTTATTCACTTATTTATTTTTTAAACTTTTCGTTTTTGTTGGGGGTATAGCCATTAACAATGTTGTGATGGTTTCAGGTGAACAGTGAAGGGATTCAGCCATTCATACACATGTATCCCTTCTCTCCCAAACTCTGCTCCCATCCAGGCTGCCACATATCACTGAGCAGAGTTCCCTGTGCTATACGATAGGTCTTTGTTCATTATCCATTTAAAATATAGCAGTCTGTGTCTGTCCCTCCAAAACTCTCTAACTCTCTCTTCCCTCTGTCCTTCCCCTAGGCAACCATAAGTTCATTCTCTTGAGTCTGTGAGTCTCTTTCTGGTTTGTAAGTAAGTTCATTTATATCATTTCTTTTTAGATTCCTCATCTGAGGGATGTCATACGATGTTTCTCCTTCTCAGTGTGACCCTCTTCACTCAGTGTGACCCTCTCTGGGTCCATCCATGTTGCTGCAAATGGCATTATTTCATTCTTTTCAATGGCTGAGTGATATTCCATTGTGAATATGTACCACCGCGTCTTTATCCTTTCCTCTGTCAGTGGCATTTAGGTGATGGCGTTTAGACATGGCAATGCTTCCATGTCTTGGCTGTTGTGAACTGTGCTGCAGTGAACACTGGGGTGCATATATCCTTCTGGATCATGTTTCTCTCCGAATATATGCCCAGGAGTGGGATTGCAGGGTCATATGGTAGCTCTGTTTTTAGTCTTTTAAGGAACTCCCATACTGTTCCCTATAGTGAGAAATGAAGAGCTTTTATGAAGGTAGCGGAGACGTCAGATGGGAAGGAGGGCAGGTATCTGATCATCAGCCTTAACCACTTAGCTCCAGTGATGTGGAAGAACTTTGAGTGCTTATGAGGTCAGAATTGAAGAGTGTTGTTTGATGGATAAAAGCCCTGTAACTGTGTACTTTTCCCATCAGTGTGTTGCAGTCAGAATGAGGCAAGACTTCACGGGAGTCAGGGCTCGGCTGGGTCTCCAGTGGACTGAGGATGGGCTCTCTGCTACAGGCCTAGTTTTTCTGCCATCAGCAAGTAGAAAGCTGTTGAGTAGATATGTAAAAACTGTTTTCAGATATTAGACCACAGGCAGGTAATCCCTGAAAGAATGAGGTTAGCTCGACAGTTGCTCTGAACAAGGACAAAATAAGACAGCAAGACTGTTGACTTAGATCCAACCACATTTGTAATTACATTAGTACAAGTGGCTTCAATATCCACAATAAGAGGTAGAAATTATTAGATTGGATAAAAAAGCAATACCAAAGTATATGCTGTCTACTGGAAACATGCTTTAAGTGTTGTATAAACCTAGATAGTATATTCAAACGCAGAGACATTACTTTGCCAACTAAGGTCCGTCTAGTCAAGGCTATGGTTTTTCCTGTGGTCATGTATGGATGTGAGAGTTGGACTGTGAAGAAGGCTGAGCGCTGAAGAATTGATGCTTTTGAACTGTGGTGTTGGAGAAGACTCTTGAGAGTCCCTTGGACTGCAAGGAGATCCAACCAGTCCATTCTGAAGGAGATCAGCCCTGGGATTTCTTTGGAGGGAATGATGCTAAAGCTGAAACTCCAGTACTTTGGCCACCTCATGTGAAGAGTTGACTCATTGGAAAAGACTGTGATGCTGGGAGGGATTGGGGGCAGGAGGAGGAGGGGACGACCGAGGATGAGATGGCTGGATGGCATCACTGACTCAATGGACATGAGTCTGAGTGAACTCCGGGAGTTGGTGGTGGACAGGGAGGCCTGGTGTGCTGCGATTCATGGGGTCACAAAGAGTTGGACACGACTGAGTGAACTGAACTGAACTGAAAGAAACAGGTGGGTTAGAAGTAGAAGGGTGAAAAGAGATATACTGTGTTAACAGTGATCAAAAGAAAGCTGAAGTGGTTATACTGATATAGACAAAGCAGGCTTTAGGATAAGGAATATTCTCAGAGATATGGATAATATTCATTTGATAAAAGGGCAACTCATTAAGAAAATGTAACAGCTATTTTTAGGATTGTGTGTTCCTGATAACAGCTTCAAAATACATGGTACAAAAATGGACAAAACAGAAAGAAGAAAGACGCAGACCCACAATGGTATTTCAGCTCTTTCAGTAGTTAACAGAACAAGTATCAGTGAGGACTTGGAAAAATGGGCTGAATACAGCTCTCTTAATGGATATTTATAGAGCAATGTACTCAAATTGCAGCAAATGCATTATTTTCAAGTGCGCATGGGCCACATACTGAACTAAACCGTATCCTAGCCCATAAGACAAGTCTCAGTGGTTTTTAAGAATTGAGGTCATATGGTACATACGCTCAAACCAAGGTGGGTTTAAGTTAGAATTTTTCTTTATTAAAGTATAGTTATCCAGATCACCTTCTCGTTTTTAATTTTTGTTTAATGGACATGAGTTTGAACAAATGCTGGGAGATAGTGAAGATCAGGGAAGCCTGGCATACTGCAGGTCACGGGGTCACAAAGAGTCTGACATGGCTTACCGGCTGAACAGCAATAGTTTAGTTAGCTCTTTTTGTCTGCTCTGGGTCTTTCTTGCTGTGCGCGGCTTTGCTGTGTGCGGGACTCCCATTGCAGCCGCTTCTCATTGCAGGGCACAGGCTCTGGGCATGTGGGCTTCAGTAGTTGCTGTTTGTGGGTTCAGTAGTTGCAGCCTGAAGGCTCTAGAAATCGGGCTCAGTAGTTGTGGCGCACGGGCTTAGTTGCTCAGAGGCCTGTGGGTTCTTCCTGGATCAGGGATTAAACCTGTGCCTCTTTCATTGCAAGGCGGATTCTTAGCTACTGGGCCGCCAGGGAAGCCCCTAAGCTAGAATTCTTAACACAGAGGCTGCCTGCAGCCCCTCCTGTCTCCTGGCCGTTGCGTGTGCAGGATCACACCTCCTTCAGTTCCTGCAGGCTGACCAAAGCCAGCACCATCACCCACAGTTCTTGTTTGATAGACACTGGGGCCTCGGAAGAAGTTTTGAAGTATGTGACATTCACTGTTCTTAGTCGATGAGTCATATCTGACTCTTTGCGACCCTATGGACTGTAGCCCGCCAGGCTCCTCTGTCCATGGAGATTCTCCAGGCAAGAATACTGGAGAGGGTTCCCATACTCTTCTCTAGGGGATCTTCCCTAGCCAGGGATAGAACCCAGGTCTTCTGCATTGCATGCGGACTCTACCGTCTGAGCCACCAGGGAAGCCTAACATTCACTGACAAGTGTGAAAAAAGGTAAAGTTCATGCAACCTGTTCAGGAAGTCCCAAGTTTTTATATATTTATATTTATTTAATAATATATATAAAACTATTCTTTTATATTCACTGGCCATCTCCTTGCATGAAAGATTTACTGAAGGCAAAAAAACCTTAATTCTGAAGATAAAACTTTGTTGTGATTATAGTTAATGTCAGGGAAACAGAATCCAGAAACTCAGCTACCCTGGGCCATTTAGGAGTCTAACCTAAAGCAGCATCACTAGGACCAGGGGTTCAGGCCTGGAAGGATGGATGTATGTCTGAAACATGTCTGTTCAATCTGCATTATGTGAATACCTCTGACTTCACCCAAGGAGAGTCCTTTTCTAACATTCGTTATGCTAGTCAACAGGCCTTTATTTTTACCCATGAAAATCCGTTTCTGACACTCGGTATGCTAATTAACCAAGCTCTGCTCACGGATAGAGGTAAGGAAGGTAGAAACGCCACCTGTGAGCTCCGGCTGTCTGAACAGAGCACCTGCTGAACACCTGGGCTCTCTTGGCCAGCACCTGCGCCCTAGCTTCAGTCCAGTAACTCACATTCTCTCACACTTTGTGTGATGAGGTATTTGAAAGTAAATTCTACACATTGTAACATTTTAAAAATATCTATCTATTTTTGGCGTAGTCGTGACACACTGGCTCTTCATTGTGATGCTTGGGCTTCTTTCTAGTTTAGGCACATGGACTTAGTTGCCTAAGGGATCTTAGTTCCTGGACCAAGTATCGAACCCCTGTCCCCTGCATTGGACAGTGGATTCTTAACCATCGGACCAGCAGGGATGTCCCTACAGATTCTAACACTTTACTAGACGATGTCCCCTTCTTTTAAAGATGTCCAGGAAAGGGTGCCCACCGGCTCCCCCAGTGACCTATTCCAACCCATCTCAAACTCTTCAAGGCTTCCTTTTCCCCTCCCCCAAACTGTTGCCAGGAACGTCTTTCTTCCTGTTTTCAGAGCCTCCTTCACAACGTGCAGGGCCCCTGCTGCAGGCCCTGCCTTGTGACTTTGATTTAAGACTCACGATTCCTGAGGGCAGAGAGTGGTTTTGGCTGCATTTCCCTCTCAGTTGTGTTTACAAGCAAAGACTCACCCTGCCCCCATGTATGGGGCTATTAACTTTCTCTCTGTGGTTGCCGCACTAATTGTTTTATGCTCAGATAATTATTTTCTATGATCCTTTTGTTTACTTGTCATCTCTACTAAAGTCGAAGGATGGATGGGATGTGCTGGGAGGTGGGATGAGCTAACGGACTTTTCTCCATCTTCCTCTCTGAAGGCTTTTGGAGCCTAAGAAATTAGACGTTGCTTCTTAGAGGGCAGGACACAGGCTGAGTGACTCCTGTAAAATGGGGGAGCAGTTAGTTTTGTTTTTTACTACTTGAAAATTTTTAAAATTTTGTTGATGTTTAGCTGCGCTGGGTCTTTGCTGATATACGGGCTTTTCTCTAGTGTTGAAGACGGGGGGCTTTTCTCTAGCTGCGGTGTGTAGGCTTCTCGTTGCAGTGGACTCTCTTGCTGTGGAGCACTGGCTTCAGGAGCTGCGGTGTGTAGACTCTGGAGCACTGGCTCAGCAGTTGTGGTACACGGGCTTAAGCTGCTCTGTGACATGCGGGGTCTTCCGAGATCATGGGTTGAAACTGTGTCTCCTGTATGGGCAGGCAGATTCTTTACCACTGAGCCCCCAGGGAAGCCCCTTTACTTTTTTTTTGAGATAATTTCACACTTAGAGAAAAGTTTCAAAAAGAATACAAAGAACTCCCTACTGTCGCAGCTCAGATTCCTCCGGTCGTATTTTGCCACATTTGTGCTCTCATTTTCTCTTTCTCTCTGTTTATGAATTAACCTCTGAGCCACCAGGGAAGCCCTGTTTATGAATATATTATTATTAAGAAGCTTATGTGGAGAGTCTTTCAGATGCTGTGAATATCCTGTTCCTCTTCAAAGTTTTCTCCCATTACTTTCAGCATGCACAAATTTCTTTTGGTGTATTGTACCTATTGGGCAACATTTTGAGGGAAAGGAATTGGTCAGACTTCTCAGTAAAGGCTCTGCTTAGTGAGTGATTGTATTCTTTTCCTGTTCCCATGGTGTATACTCTGAAAAAAAGTGAGCTTTTTGGATTATCTAAATTGAGATCAGGGAAGGGAGATTAATTTTAAATGACTCATATATGTGTGTGTGTTTGGAAAGAGGGGCAGTGAGCAAAAATGTGGAAATTGGAGAAGGAAGCTGGATTAGAGAAAAGGAAGCAAATAAAATCTCCTTGTTGACTGAGCTCTTGATTTGATCCTGTTAATGCCCAGTGCTTGCTAAGTCACTTCAGTCGTGTCTGACTCTTTGTGACCCTATGGACCTTAGCCAGCCGGGCTCCTCTGTCCATGGGATTCTTCAGGCACGGATACTGGAATGGGTTGCCACGCCCACCTCCTGGGGATCTTCCCGGCCCAGGGATTGAGCCTATGTCTCCTGCTTTGGCAGGCGAGTTCTTTATTACCACTGCCACCGGGAAGCCCCAGGGCACAGTAACTTTCTGTAATTAATCAGATGAGCAGACCATCAGGCTCCTGTCTTAAAATCCTGGATCTTGGAGGGTTCTCCAGAGACCATCTGATTCAAACCTCTGCCTCTAGGAAGGAATCACTGGAAATGTCAGATGAATCGGGCTTTTCTTTCTTTTTTGATGCTTGCAGAGGGGAGTCATCCCTGTTCTTTATTGCACAATGCAGGACTGTGAACTTGGGGAGCAGAAAATAAAGTCAGATGAGGTCCCTTCCTTTAAGGAACCTACAGGCTCTTCCAAGAGAGATGGCTCAAATGCCCATACTCCACCCTCCTCAAAATTTTTTTGGCCTTTAATCTAAAACCGATCTTACTGTTTTTAGACAGCTCTGTCCGTCTTACCTTATTTGGCTTAAACATTCACTTTCTCATACTGTTCGTTACACTTTCATCTATGACTGGTCCTGCTTCAAGGTGATCATACGTTATCAACTCTAAGAGTCTGCTGATTGTAAGATACACATTTAAATTTCATGGAATACTTTAAAAAGGTGAATATCTAAATTGATGAAATAGGTTTTAGAAACACTCGTGGTAGAATCCACAATTTGTGCTGGTTCATTCTTTCATTCAACATTTACTCAACATAAATGATGTTGGATGCTATTTTTGGTGGGGAAGTTCAGAGAATCATTTCAGCCCTGAGTTGAAATTCAAGAAGATAAAGAAAAAAAAAAAAAAAAAAAGAAATTGGAGAAAGGGGTTGGATCCTTTTTTCACCATTTCCAAGCTTTAGGATCTAGGGAAATTCCTTTAACTCCTCTGTGGTCTCAGTTCTGAAGTTCAGTTCAGTCACCCAGTTGTGTCTGATTCTTTGCGACCCCATGAACCGCAGCATGCCAGGTCTCCCTGTCCATCACCAACTCCCAGAGTTTACCCAAACTCATGTCCATTGAGTCGGTGGTGCCATCTAACCATCTCATCCTCTGTCATCCCCTTTTCCTCCTGCCTTCAATCTTTCCCAGCATCAGGGTCTTTTCAAGTGAGTCAGCTCTTCACATCAGGTGGCCAAAGTATTGGAGTTTCAGCTTCAAAATCAGTCCTTCCAATGAACACCCAGGACTGATTTCCTTTAGGATGGACTGGTTGGATCTCTTTGCAGTCCTAGGGACTCTCAAGAGTCTTCTCCAACACCACAGTTCAAAAGCATCCATGCTTCTGTGCTCAGCTTTCTTTATAGTCCAACTCTCACATCCATACATGACTACTGGAGAAACCATAACCTTGAATAGACAGACCTTTGTTGGCAAAGTAATGTCTGCTTTTTAATACGCTATCTAGGTTGGTCATAACTTTCCTTCCCAGGAGTAAGCATCTTTTAATCTCATGGCTGCAATCACCATCTGCAGTGATTTTGGAGCCCCCCGAAATAAAGTCTGACACTGTTTCCACTATTTCCCGATGTATTTGCTGTGAAATGATGGGATCAGATGCCATGATCTTAGTTTTCTGAATGTTGAGCTTTAAGCCAACTTTTTCACTCTCCTCTTTCACTTTCATCAAGAGGCTCTTTAGTTCTTCTTCACTTTCTGCCATAAGGGTGATATCATCTGCATATTTGAGGTTCTTGATATTTCTCCTGTCAATCTTGATTCCAGCTTGTGCTTCTTCCAGCCCAGCGTTTCTCATGATGTACTCTGCACATCAGTTAAATAAGCAGGGTGACAATATACAGCCTTGACATCCTCCTTTTCCTATTTGGAACCAGTCTGTTGTTCCATGTCCAATTCTAACTGTTGCTTCCTGACCTGCATACAGGTTTCTCAAGAGGCAAGTCAGGTGATCTGGTATTCCCATCTCTTTCAGAATTTTCCACAGTTTATTGTGATCCACACAGTCAGAGGCTTTGGCATAGTCAATAAAGCAGAAATAGATGTTTTTCTGGAACTCTCTTGCTTTTTTGATGATCCATCGAATGTTGGCAATTTGATCTCTGGTTCCTCTGCCTTTTCTAAAACCGGCTTGAACATCTGGAAGTTCACGATTCACATATTGCTGAAGCCTGGCTTGGAGAATTTTGAGCATTACTTTACTAGCGTGTGAGATGAGTGCAACTATACGGTAGTTGAGCAATCTTTGGCATTGCCTTTCTTTGGGACTGGAATGAAAACTGACCATTTCCAGTCCTGTGGCCACTGCTGAATTTTCCAAATTTGCTGGCATATTGAGTGCAGCACTTTCACAGCATCATCTTTTAGGATTTGAAATAGCTCAACTGGAATTCCATCACCTCCACTAGCTTTGTTCGTAGTGATACTTCCTAAGGCCCACTTGACTCAGTCCTCGTCTATACAGTTGGGTTGATAATACCCATCCTGTAGTGCGAGTGCGAGGCCTGGTAATAATATCTGAATATCATCCAGCTTAGTCTCTGACACATCATGCAACTCTTATGAGAGTTGCACCCAATAAATATTTGTAAATAGATGATTTATAGTCGTGTGCTTACTATGCCTGGTCACAAGACAGCGTTGCAACTGGTCATTCCTTTTGATGTCTTGATGGCCTTCCCTTTGCTCTAATGGAAGTCCTTCTGTTCCATTTCCAGTGGCAACAGAGCACAGCTGGATACCACCCCTTTGATAAAGTCTGAGGACAGAAGTGGACTCAGCCCTACACACTGCTTTTGCAACTGCAGGGAAATAACACGGCACCTTGGCCATCTGAGGGCCTCGGCACTTGAGGGCCATTTCTCCCAGTGCCTTCGGGCAGACCTGCGTATCTGCTCTTGCCTGATGGCGGGTACACTCCTGGCCGTCAGTGTTACTGATGGGACCAGCTGCCACTGCCGTTCGAATGTGTTGGCCAGCTCCAGCTATTTCCCTTGCATGCTCCAAGTTGCATAAAGCCATGCTACAAATTTTGGTCCCTGCCTGGCTGTTTTTTCCCCCTTTTCATTTTCCTGGCAGCAGGAGAGGAAGATGGGGTGTGGAAATCCAACCAAATCCATATGCTTGTGATGCATTTGCCCTGAAAGAATAAGAAAGCATTGATGGGAGAGAGCCTCTGAATGACGTGGGGACCACTTTTATAAGCCCCGTGTTGATCTCTTCGTCTCTGCCACCTGCCAGGGTTTGAGAGGCTCAAGTTCACATGGGGACACTGTGCTCTCCTCCTCTCCCCTGTCTTGCTGCCTTCATCCCTCAGACCTTGCCTCCATCTCTGTATCCTCAACAGGATGTGAGGACAGATGATCAAATCATCCCTTCTCTGCAGCCTACGTGAGGCTGTAGCTGATTATTGCTACCCGTGACCTTCTGTCTCATCTAGAGACAGTTCTGTCTATCATCCACAGCACTCAGGATCCTTGGTTCATGCTGATGCCTCAAGCTCCAGCTCCTTGGCCCTCATGAATGCCCTGACTCCACTGCCTTTTTTATTTTCTCCAGGCTGGTGTTGGTTTCCACATTTCTGATTATTTTTAAGCTCACTTTCACCTCAGTACTTTCTTGGTATATATTTTAAAGAGCTCTTTATGCATTGAGTGAAGTTTGGATGAGAGAGGTGTGAACTTTCCCTAACTCCAGAAGCTGGGTTCTTTGGCACTTGCCATGGTCAGGAGTCATCTTCTTGAACTTTGAAGTGGTCCTCCAGGTATTGTTCTCCACTTAGATAGCTCAGGAGCTTTGCCAGTGATCAGAAGGCATGCAACCCAGCGGTCCCGTATGGTTTTGGCACCAGGGACCAGTTTCAGGGAAGACAGTTTTTCTATGGACGGCGGATGGGAAGGGGATGGTTCAGGCAGTAATGTGTTCAATGATTCCAGAGGTATTGGGAGCGATGGAGAGTGACGGCGAGTGGCAGATGAAACTTTGCTTGCTGCTCACCTCCTGCCATGTGGTCAGGTTCCTAACAGGCCATGGATTGGTGCTGGTTCAGGGCTGGGGGGTTGGGGACCCTTGATGTAACCTTTGACTCAGGCCTCAAGTCCTTCTAGGGTTCTGCATTTGTACGCCAATGAGAAGAAGGCATTGGGACCAAGACTGCATCCAAGCTCAAAGGAGCTCCTCATTCTCTAGTCCTGAAATTAAAAGATGCTGATGGAGTCGAGGTAGGGCAAGGTCTACCTGCATGTGGGTTCTTCAGGGAACCAGCCATCTGCTCAGAGAGCCTGGAGCTGCCCCTACATGCCCTGACTCCTAAAGCGCTTCTGTGTGTGTCACCTGAAGCCTGGGGCTTCTTCCTGCGGTTACTTGACACACAGAGGTGCTCGTGCCCCATGCTCACCATTCATGCATTCAACAGGGACTTACCATGTGCTGGGAAAGGGCGGGGCCAGGAGGAGAGGAGAAGATACATCAGTATAAGCGCTGGATGTGCTTACAGTCAGACTAGGGGGATGAAATGTACCAGCCTTAAATCACAAGAGAGCAGTGGAGGCGGAAGGCGTCGTCCCTCCTAGCTGTTTGGCTTTGGGCCTGTTGTTTCCATCTGTGACCTTCACTGTCTCGTCCAAAGAGTGGTTGGGAGGATTGCATGTGATAGGATATGTGAAGGGACTTTATATACTATAAAATGTAGTGCAGGTTTTCAGGATTTTTATAAGAAATATTTATGTATTTGGCTGCATCGTGTCTTTGCTGTGGCACGTGAGCTCTTCCATTGCTGTGTGTGGACTCTAGATGTGGCACGTGGGCTTAGTGGCTCTGAAGTATGTGAAAGTCTTAGTTCCCTGATCAGGTATGGATCCCGTGGCCCTTTGCATTGGATGGCAGGTTCTTAACCACTGGACCACCAGGGAAGTCCCAGATTTTCAGTACTGTTGATTATAACTGCAAAGTTTCGGTACAGTGCAGAGGAACTCAGTTACAGGATGTAACAGATGAGGGATGTAGACATATGTCTGCCCACGGTGCTCATGGCTGGTGTGGAGTCCAAGGAAGGAATGATGTCATTGGAGGGATGGGCTGGACTTGGGGAAGGAATTTGTTAATGGTCTCCCATGGAGCCTGGGCATGCCTAAGCATCTTTACCTTTAATCAGGCTGGCTCTATACCCCAGAAGAACTGGCTGACTTCAGATTCTGGGGTGTCCCAAAGCTGGTGTTGGTCTGCTGGTGAGTGACGCTGGGTCTTGAGATTGTTGGCTGAGGGGTCCAAGGTGTCTTGGAGCTGATGTCAGCCTGCTGGTGGGTAGGACTGGGGCCCAAGGTGTCCCAGAACTAGAGCTGGTCCTCCGGTGAAGAGAGTCAGATCTTGGGCTCTCTGGCTGCAGGGCCTTGGCAGTCCCAGGGCTGGTGTTGGCCTGTTGGTGGGCGGGATTAGTGATGGGGCCGGTTCCTGACACACCAGGCTGTGGAGTCCAGGGTGTTCTGAAACTTGTCTTGGTCCTCTGATCAGGGGCTGGATCTCAGGCCGACTGAGGGGCCCAAGGTGTTGCTGAGCTGCTGTTGGCATGCTGGTGGGTGGGGGCTGGGGCCCAGGAGGTCTAGGGGCTGGTGCCAGTCTGCTGATGGGTAGCCTGGGTCCTGATAGGGTGGGCTTCAGCCTGTGGTGGTCCTGAGGCTGATTGGAGAGGCCAGATTCCGGGGCTAGTGCTGGCCCACTGGTGGGTGGACCTAGGTCCTGGAGTCTCTGGCCGTGGGGCTTGGAGGTCCCAGAACTGCTGTGGGACAGCTAATGGGTGAGGCTAGTCGCTGTGGCTGGTTCTGGCCTGCTGGTGGGTGGCTCAGAGCCCCGGGGTGCTGGAGCTGGTGTAAAGTAATTGGTGTGCGGGACTGAAGCCCAGGTGGTCCCGAGGCCAGTGCCAGCTCACTGGTGGGCAGAATCAGGTCCTGGGGGCTGCATAGTCCTAGGGATCCTAGGGCCCGAACCAGTGTACTGGTGTGTGGGACTAGGTCCTGGGACACCCGTAAGGCAGGGCTAGGTTCTGGGGTGGCTGTAATCTCAGGGGGTCTTAAGGCAGCCAGTTTGCTGGTGGGTGGGCAGCCTCCCCACTCAGCTTGTTGCTTGGCTTGGCCTGAGGCTCCCGGTACTGTTGCCAGCAGACTGGTTTGGAGGCCAGGTACTGGCACTAATGAACCAGAGGGGGGATTCCAGAATACCGTTGCCAGCTCCAGGGTGTTCATGATACAAAGAACTCCCCAAATTGGCTGCCACCAGTGTCTGGGTCCCCACGATGAGCTCTATCACCTCCCGCCTTTCTAGGAGGCTCTCCAAGATCATCAGGGGCTCTGACCCAGGCTCCTTTCAAATGACTGCTTCTGCCCTGGGTCCCTGAGTGGGTGGGATTTTGTGTATATCATGTAAGAGTGGAGCCTCTATTTCCCACAGCCCTCTGGCTCTCCTGGAAGTCAGCCCTGAGTGTGTAAGTGTTAGTTGCTCAGCCGTGTCCGACTCTTTGCCACCCCATGGACTGTAGCCCAGCCCTGCTGACCTTCAAAGCCAAACATTCTGGGGGCTTGTCTTCCCAATGCAGGACCCCCAGGCTGGAGAACCTGATGTGGGTCTCAGGTCCCTCACTCCTTAGGAAGAACTTCTGCAGTTGTAATTATCCTCCTGTTTGGCTTCCCTGGTTGCTCAGATGGTAAAGAATCTGCCTGCCATGTGGAACACCTGAGTTAGAGCCCCGGGTTGCAAATGTCCCCCGAAGGAGGAAATGACAACCCTCTCCAGTATTCTTGCCTGGAGACTTTCACAGATAGCGGAGCCCGGCGGGCTGCAGTCGTGGAGCTGCAAAGAGTCAGACATGACTGAGCGAGTCGGTGTTATGTTGTGTCCCGTTTGTAGGTTGCCTACCCAGGGGGTGGGACTTGACTCTTCAGTGTCTCTGCCCCTCCTAGCCATGTCGGTTTGGTTCCTTCTTTCTCTCTTTAGTTGTCGATGATCTTTCCTGCTAGGTTCTGATCTTTCTCATCAGTAGCTGCTCTGTGAATTGTTGTAATTTTGTTGTGTTCATGGGAACAGGTGAACGCAGAATCTTCCTACTCTGTCATCTTGGCCGTGCCATCTGACAGTCTAACTCAGTAAATGAAAAGCCAGTGGGGTAAAATGGGATAAAGTACCTCTGCTTCCTTTACATAGCTCTCCTTCCTTTAGCTCCATTCCTTTTGGTAATGAGCATATCTTTATGTGTTGTTATTAGTCTCTCAGTTGTGTCCGACTGTTTGTGATCCCATGGACTGTAGCCTGCCAGGCTCCTCTTTCCTTGGGATTTCTCAGGCAAGAGTATTGGAGTGGGTTACCATTTCATTCTCCAGGGGATCTTCCTGACTCAGGGATTGAATTCATGTCTCCTGCATTAACAGGCAGATTCTTTACCACTGAGCCACCAGGGAAGCCCATATCTTTATGTAACACATAGTAATCTTGATCAGTTGTATGCAATTTATGAATCTGTGTGAATATCAAACGTACTGAATTCTTTCTTGCCATTTTTATGCTTTGCATTAACACGGTATATTTCACTATATTTCAGTGGTCCTTAGGTTTCCATCTTTCTTTCAAGATTGGTTGTGGTTTAAAAAAAAACCAATATATAAGAGTGAAAATGAAAACAGTGTAAAATGGCCAGAACTGCTAGGTGATAAATGGCTGGGGGCCAAAGCCTGAGCATATGTCTCTAGTCACCGAGGGACGTGTTCTTGGAAACTCTCAGGCTGCTCATTAATAAACAGAAAACGTCTAAATAATTATTTTATGGATTGCTTCTTTACAAATGAAAATTGGAACAGAGGCCGTTACTGCCTTTTTTGATGTGAATGAGTTTTATAAACCATTGAGTGGAGAATTCCGCTTTAGCTGATCCTTAGAGTCCCTTTCACAATTTTAGTAAAATATTAGAAAATAAATCATAATACTTTGTAAACTGGGAGGCTCAAGTCTGCATTATCCTCCACCGTGTTACCCAAGAAATACATGTCAGGGTTAAAGTGCAGGCTTGAAATCGGGCTGCTCTGAGTTGGCGCTGGATTCTTTTCTCGTTAGCTGGGTGACCTTACACAAGTTATTCAATTTCTCTGAGCTGTGCTCAGCTCATGCAAAGAAGAGGGATGGGCCAAGTAATCACCTCATGGGGTTACTGTCAGAATTTAGCATCCGTTGAACAAATGCTTGTTAATCCACAGGCCAGACTCATTCTAGGCACTAAGGGAACAATGGTGAATAGGACCGAAAAAGTCTGCCCTCGTGAAGCTTACGTTCTAGCAGCGTGTGCCTGCATGCTCATCATCTCCGACTCTTTGTAACCCCATGGACTATAGCTTGCCAGCCTCCACTGTCCATGGGATTCTCTAGGCAAGAATACTGGAGTGGGTTACCATTGCCTCCTCCAGGGGATTCTCCCAACTAAGGGATCGAACTCACGTTTCCTGTGTCTCCTGCATTGGCAGGCGGATTCTTTAACAGTGAGCCACCTGGGAAGCACAGTCTATCGGTGGAGATGGACAAAGACACGAATCAGTTTAGAAAACCGTGTTAAGTCATGTTAAGTGTTATGAAGAGAAGTGTAGAAAGGGCAGAGATCAGGTGTCCTTTGGGGTGGGGTGAACCCAGGAGGCCTTTCTAAGGAGGTGACACTGGAGAAGAAACAGAAGTGATGACATGAGTGTGAAAGTGTGAAGATGAGGTTCCAGCCACAGCAAAGGTCCTGAGGTGCGAGCTGGTGCCATGTGTTTGAGGGACAGTAAGCACTCATGAGCTGGAGCCAAGAAAAAGGGGAAAACAAAATTGGATTTGTTCCAAGGGGGTCAGGGGCTTCGACCAGATCACATAGGACCTAGTAGGTCATGTAAACAAATTGGGGTCTCATCATGCATGCATGGGGAGGCATGGCTGCTAATCGAAGTCCATCCCTCCCCCACCCCCGAAGGAAATACACAAAGCAGTAGGAAGACGAGGGTCCGAACATGCCTTTCGTATTTCTCCTGGATTCGGAAGATGATCTTGTCGAGGCTGTGGTTTCTGGAAGCTCGGTTTCTTCCTGCCTTGCTTTTCTTGCTTCGACTTAACTTTCTCAGCTTTGACTTCTCGCCTTCCTGACTTTCCTTTTATAAAATTACTTTACTTTGGCTGCGCTGGGTCTAACCCACTCCAGTATTCTTGCCTGGGGAATCCCAGGGATGGGGAAGTCTGGTGGGCTGTCGTCTATGGGGTCGCACAGAGTCGGACACGACTGAAGCGACTTAGCAGCAGCAGCAGCAGCAGCAGCTGGGCCTTCGCTGCCGCACTTCAGCTCTTGGTTGCATTGCACTGGCTTCCCTTGTTGCAGCTCTCGGGCTTAGTTAGCTGGGTTGGGTCTCAGTTGCAGCACGTGGGATCGTCCTTGTTTCATGCGTGATGATTTGTTGCAGCGTTTAGACTCTCTAGTTACGGTACGTGGGCTTAGTTGCTGTGTGGCTTGTGGGATCTTAGTTCCCTGACCAGGGATGGAGCCTGAGTCCCCTGCTTTGGAAGGTGGGGTCTTAACCATGGACCACTAGGGAAATACCCTTCCTGACTTTTCCACCTGCCACTTGCACCTCCCCTCTCTGGCTGCCCCTGGAATGGACGCCCTGCACATCTGGTCCTGGGTCCTCTTGGGTCTCTGGTCCCATTTGCCCCTCTGAACACATCTGCTACGTGTCTGTGATGGACAGCGTCAGCTCTGCCCACTCCGTCTCTAGTCCTGCATCCTGCCATCCTGGCCCCACAGCTTCCCTCGCTCCGTAGACTGCTCTTTACTTGGAAACCTTTTAAATGAGAGGACTTAGCAAGGAAGAGGGAGGCACTTGACAGAAGTGGCTCAGGAGAGCATTAAAGACCCCGGGCGCTCTGATTCCAAGGAGTCCTTTTTTCCTGCTGGAACTTCTGGGCAGCTCCCATCCCGTTGGCCGGCATCTGTGTTGTCTCCTAATGTCAGGACTGGAGCCAAGCCCCATTTTCTCAGCCACCGTGAGCCCAGCCCCTTTTTACTGGACTTTCTGGATTTCCCTCATATAAGCAAAATTTTCTTTCCAGAAGGGGTCCTTTCTTTGGCCTCCCCAGGAGGGCTAAGAACTCAGAGTCTTCCGGCCTTGAGTTGTTGACCGTGGGAGCCAGCCACGGTGTCTGCCGGCCTGTGCCTGGCAAAGGGGTCTGCGGCCTGGGTCCTGCTGTTGGCTTTGGCAGAAAGGTGATGATCTGACTGTTCTTCCCAACCGTGGGTCCTGCACTCGGGGCTGGGTTCAGGCCGACAATGAGAAGGCAGGCTGAGAGAGAGTCCTGGGGAACCTGTCATCCTGAGACTGGTAGGGAGGGTCCTTTCTCATGGATAGGTCTGTACCCACGGGAGAGAAGGGCCACGTGCTTGGAGTCCTGAGGAAAGAAACCCATCGACACCAGTTTTAAATAAATATCAACTATGTCTGAAAAGTGCAAGTGTTAGTTACTTGGTCGTGTCTGACTCTTTGCGACCCCCTGGACGCTAGCCCACCAGGCTCCTCCGTCCATGGGATTCTCCAGGCAAGAATCCTGGAGTGGGTTGCCATTCCCTTCTCTGGGGGATCGTCCCAGCCCAGGGATTGTACTTGGTTGTCCTGCATTGAGCCACCATTTAAACCAAACAGAAGGTGACTGGAAGGACCCCAACACCTTCAACCGTTTTGCACCTCTGAATCCAATCCTAACACTGATTTTTAACTCACCTTGTAAGGTTTTGTGAGCATGAAATGAGTTGCTGTCAAGTACTTAATTTAGGGTTTGACCCGTGGTCCCCACCACGTGAATATCCCTCCCCTTGCTCTCCTGACCCCTTATCAACCACATTATCTCCAGGCCGAGGTACAGGAGAGGACGCTGGCAATTCAGGAGGCAAAACTATGCTGGCCGCGTCTCTGGGTTTCAGCTGGGAGAGGCTTTCGCTGGCTGCCTGGCTGCTTCTGTAGTAGGAAATTCTAGGCTGACTTCCAGAGAGTCAGCGGTGGTGAACTTTAATTAAAGGCTCAGAACATTCTTTCTGGAGTCCCTGCACCTGCCCGCGGTCCTGCTCGGGTACCTGAACCTGTGTGCCTTTAATCCACCTCCAAGGGGCAGGGAAGGCCTGACCACTTTTTGTCAGACCAGGAAGGAGGGTGCCCCACCTGCCGCTGTGTCAGATGGTGTGGGCTTGGCAGGAGCTGAGAGCAGTAAGTTACTCCTCCAGCTAGCACAGCTATCTCCTTCCCCCGTCCCGCTGATACCCATCTCCTGGCCCAGTCTGATCTGAGGATGGTGCAGCCATCACATGGCCTAGGTCACCGCCTCAGGGCCCCTGCCGAATGCTGACCTTGGTCTTGGGCTCGCCACCTTGGTCTGGAAGCCTTGTCTTTGTTTGGCCTTCTGAGCTGCCCTCAGACGACAGCTCCCCTTTCAGGGCTGCTGGACCGTCTGAGCCTGAATGATGATGCGTGCCTGACGTGGGTTACTTGCTTTCTGGCTTGAAGGCAAGAGAACGGGTAAGATGCCCTTCAGGGAGTCTGTTGGCCTGTGGGTTATAGGGCATGTGGTGTCTTGAGCCATTTCAAAACCAAAGTATAATATACAGACAGGAAGGTGTATGCACAAAAAGTATACAACTCTCTGAATTTTTGAAAGCTGAACACACCCTTATACCCATTACCCAGATCAAGGAAGAACATTA
Source organism: Cephalophus harveyi (assembly GCA_006410635.1). Classification (NCBI taxonomy): domain Eukaryota; kingdom Metazoa; phylum Chordata; class Mammalia; order Artiodactyla; family Bovidae; genus Cephalophus; species Cephalophus harveyi. The sequence goes on along the minus strand of SJYT01019467.1, from coordinate 109,579 downwards.
TAAATTAGTCCTCCACATATGAACCTTCAAGATGCAAACCCTCAAACATGCGAACGCACTTCCACCTGTCCATCGACATCAGGCGCGAGTGAACTGGCAGCTTGCCCTCCATCTCCTGTTGTTGATCATCATCTCTCAGCTCCTCTCCCTCCTCCAGTCAGTAACTCTTGTCACTCGCTGCCAGCCCCTGTGTGCCAGCTGTTGAACTGGCCTATTGTATTTTTCAAAATATTGCACCTTGAGATTAAAAGTGTTTTCTTTACTTTTTGTGTCTGTTTTTTATGCGCTATTTGTGTGAAAAGTATTATAAACCTATTACAGTACAGCAGTCTATAGCTGACTGTGTTAGTTGGGTACCTAGGCTAAATTTTTGGACTTAGGAAAAGTGCTCTCGGAACAGAACTCGTTGGTATGTAGGGAACTTACGTATTAACACCTGAAGTCCCCCCACCCTCACCCATTTCCCTTGTAGTCGCTGCCTTCCTCGGGCTAATAACCATCTGTATTTAACACAGTTATTTTGCTTTTGAACTTTAAAGAAATGGAATTGTACTGTATATTAATTTTTGTGTACCTGTCTTCTTTTGTTCAGAGGGTGTGTATTGTCCATGTGGTTGTGTGCTCTTTTATTTTGTCCATTCTCCTTGTTGTATAATATTCTTTGGGGCAAATGTGTCAGAACATATTTATCCATTCTCTTGCTTAGGGCCATCTGGGTAGTTCCCAGTTTGGGGGGTGTTATGAACAGTGCTGGGCTTCCCAGGTGGTGCTAGTGGTAAAGAACCCACCTGCCAGTGCAGAGACATAAGAGACGCTGGTTCCATCTCTGGGTCAGGAAGATCCCCTGGAGAAGGAAATGACAACCCACTCCAGTATTGTTGCCTGGAGAATCAGGAAATGACAACCCACTCCAGTATTTAACAGTGCTGGGCTTCCCAGGTGGTGCTAGTGGTAAAGAACCCACCTGCCAGTGCAGAGACATAAGAGACGCTGGTTCCATCTCTGGGTCAGGAAGATCCCCTGGAGAAGGAAATGACAACCCACTCCAGTATTGTTGCCTGGAGAATCAGGAAATTACAACCCACTCCAGTATTGTTGCCTGGAGAATCAGGAAATGACAGCCCACTCCAGTATTGTTGCCTGGAGAATCTCATGGACAGAGGAGTCTAGCAGGCTACAACCCACAGGGTCACAAAGAGTCGGACACAACTGAAGCAACTTAGCACACACGTATACACACACACACGTGAATCACTTTGCTGTACCGCCGAAACTAAAACAACATTGTAAATCAACTATACTTCAATAAGAACAATTCTGGATGAACTTAAAAAGAACTTGCTTATTTTTTTTTTTTCCTTCAGTTTTTGTTGTTATGGACCATTTTTCAAGTTATTCTGGAATTTGTTACAATATTGCTTCTGGTTTTTGTTTTGGTTTTTTGGCTGAGAGGCACAAGGAATCTTAGCTCCCCAACCAAAGATTGAATCTGCAGCCCCTGCATTGAACAGTGAAGTCTTAACCACTGAACCGCCGGGGAAATCCTTAGTTCTCAGTTTTTATTGCGTGGTTTTTGATGTACGCATTTGACATAATATTTTAGTGTATGCATCAATATTTAGGATTATTTGGTCTTCTTAATGAATTGATCACTTTATGATTATTTGATTATCCCTTTTATACCTTAGCCTTCTTTTCATTAGTATTGGCATGGTATGTCTTTTTCCATTCCTTTGCTTTCATTCTGTAAATGCCCTTATATTTCATGTGGGTTTCTTATACATTTATATTTAATGTAATCATTTATGTATTTGTATTTTAAATCTACCATATCACTATTTGTTTCTACTTATTCTGACTGTTCTTTGTTTCTGTTTTTCCTCTTCTCATGCCCTCTTTTGAAATCTTATGATTCCATTTTATCTCCAGTATCAGCCTTTTAAAAAACTTAGTGGTTGCTCCAGGGTTTACAAAATACATCATTAATGTATCATATTTTTCTTTCAAATAATATATACTACTTCAACATAGAGCATAAGAACCTTACAACAGCAGGCCTCAGTTTCCCCCCTCAATTTCCTCCTTCCTATGTTTTGTGCTACTGCTACATACATTTCACTTTAATGTCTATTGTGAACACTACAATATGTTGTAACTGGTTTTGTTCTATTGCAATGTTTCTCAAACTTTTTTCCCCGTTGTTTCTTTCCTAAGGCACTTTGTAGACATTATTTTTTCTTGAATTTCCTCTTCACGGTTAAAATACTACAGATGTACTATACATCAGTTTATGTTCTTTGGCCTTCTGGAGGCCTTAAAAATAACTGTAATAACTAAGATAGTTTTTGGCTTCCAAAGAACCAATTTTGTCCCCTTGGAGACAATTTTGCCCCCATTGAGAATGATATTTTAGACAGTGAATTACCTTTTAAAAAGATAAAAAATAAGAAAAAGGTCTTTACATTTACCATTATTTTTTACTATTTCTGGCACTCTCACACGAAAGATCTGTATACCTAGATTTTTAACTAAAGAACTTCTTTCCACATTTCTGGTTGTGCAGAGCTGTTGGCAGTGAATTCCCTCAGCCTTTGCTTGCTGAAATAGTTTTTATTTTGTCTCATTTTTGAAAGCCGCTTTCTTTCTGTATAGTATTCTGGATTGACTGTTTTTTTTTTTTCCATACTTTAAAGCTGCCACTCTCTTATCTTACGGCTTGCATAGTTTCTGCCAAGAACTTGTCTATAAATCTCACCTGTGTTCCTTTGTACCTAATACCCTCCTTTCCTCACTCCTCCCACCCCTGCCACTCCAGCATTCTTCCCTGGTGGCTCAGCAGTTAAGAATCTGCCTGCAGTGCAGGGGCCACAGGATACATGGGTTCAATCCCCGGGTCGGGAAGATCCCCTGGAGGAGGGCATGGCAACCGACTCCAGTATTCTTGCCTGGAGAATCTCCATGGACAAAGGAGGCTGGCGGGCCACAGTCCATAGGGTCGCAAAGAGTTGGACATGACTGAAGCAACTTAGCATGCACACACTACCACTCCAACTTAAAGGTTTCTTTCTTCCTATCTTTGCTTTTCAGAAGTTTCATTATGATGTGTCTAAGTGTGTGAGGTTTTATTTTCATTTTTTGACCTGTTTGCTTAGGGTTCCTTGGAGTTCTTGGATCTGTTTTGTTATTTTTGATTAATTTTGGAAAATTCTTAATCATAATCCATGGAAATATTCCTTCTATCCTGTTTCTCTTACTCCTCTGGGACTTCAGTTACATATATGATACCTTCTTTGATACTGCCTGTAGCCCTTGATCAATAGATTCTATTTTCTTCTTTATTGTTTGTATCTTAGTTTGGATAGTATTCATTGACTTATATGCAAGTTTATTGGGTCTTTCCTCAGTTGCATTCAGTCACCTGCTAAGACACTCTAATGAAGACCTTTTTCATATCTGATAAAATATTTTTGCTCTAGTATTTCCATGTTACACTCTTGTGTTTCTGTCTCTCTGTGGAGATTTCCAATTTTTTCTTTTGTATTAGATTCTTCCTTAGCATATTATTATACTTATTTTAATATGTCCCTGTGTGGGACATCCCTGGTGGTCCAGTGGTTAAGATTTCACCTTCCATTGCAGGGGGTGCAGGTTCAATCCCTGGTTGGGGACTTAAGATCCCATAGGCCTCATGGGCAAAAATCAAAACATACAACAGAAGCAATATTGTCACAAATTTAATAAAACTTTAAAAATGGTTCACATCAAAAAAAAGAAAAAGAGAGAGAAAATCCCTGTGTGATATTTATGGCATCAAGATCAACTTTGGTTTTATTGATTTCCTCATTTCTTGACAGTACATTTTTCATGTTTCTCAAGCTTAAAAAAAAAAAAAGTAATTAGCCTCCAATTAAAATAAATAAATTTAAATTAAAAAAACTAGCCTTCATCTGTTTTTATTCATTTGGCTGCTCCGGGTCTTATTTGCAGCACGTGTGCTCTAGTTCCCTGACCAGGGATTGAACCCGAGCCCCCTGCATTAGGAATGTGGAGTCTCAACGGCTGGACCACCAAGGAAGTCCCTCTCAAGATTTTTTTTTTCTCAATTGTGGACACTGTGTTTTAAAGGACAGTAGAGACTGAAGTACATGGTGTTTATGCCTAGAAATGGGCTTATGCGTCTCTGTCAGGTGGCCTTTAGTTGGGGAGTGGAGTCAGGCCAGTCAGAGGTGGAGGTAGCTTTGGATGTCATTGCTGGTGGAGTCACTCAGCGCACCATGGACTTCAGATTCTTCAGTGGTGGGATTCTGTGACTGTGCCTCCTGGGGGTTGTTGTCGGTGTTCCGTCACCAAGCCATATCCAGCTCTCTGCAACCCCATGAACTGCAGCATGCCAGGCTTCCCTGTCCTTCACTATCTCCTTGAGTTTGCTCCAGCTCATGTCCATTGAGTCAGTGATGCTATCTAACCATCTTATCCTCTGTCTCCCCCTGCTCCTCTTGTCCTCAATCCTTCTCAGCACGAGTCAGCTTTTGTCCAATGAGTTGGCTCTTCACATCAGGTGGCCAGAGTATTGGAGCTTCAACTTCAGCATCAGCCCTTCCAATGAAATATTTAGGGTTGATTTTCCTTAGGATTGACTGGTTGGATCTCCTTGCTGTCCAAGGGACTCTCAAAGTCTTCTCCGGCATCCCAGTTTGAAAGCATCAGTTCTTCGGCGCTCAGCCTTCTTTGTGGGGCAACTCTCACATCCGTTGTAGGGCACTGGAAGTCGGTCCTCATGGTTCCCTTTCAGCCCTTTGCCCCATGGAGTCTCTCTCCTGCCCCTCCCCAGCATCCGACTTTTGATTTTTGTTGCCCTCTGCTTGAGGCTTTTGGTTTAAAAAAAAGATGGTTCAGGGAGATGGGTGGGCTTTCTTGCCTGTATGCATCTAAGGGCTCTCTCTGGCTCCTATGTTGCCTACAGTCCTTCTCATAAGAAACCTGGTGGTCTTCCCATAGGATCTTGCAAATGCATACAACCTCCTCTTGTGTCTGGAGTGCCCAGTTATTCAATATGTCATGCTGACCTCCGCTCAGCTTCCAGCGTCTTAAAAATTTTTAGCTGTTTCTTCTTAGTCACTTTATGGGACTGCCTTTCTGTCTCATGCTCAACAAAACTGTTGTGAGTCCGTTTTTCCTTGGAGGAGCTTGTCATTTTAAAAAAGTGCAGCTCATCTGGTTACCTTGCAACCTCTACTCTCTGATGGGCTCACGAAAAGTTTTGATTCACAGGTTATCTAGCTTTCTTTTATTGTTAGGATGAAACCTACATTTCCTGGCAGTTGTCTACATCCTAAGTGGAAGCAGTGCTCTGTTGCTGCTGCTGCTGCTAAGTTGCTTCAGTCATGTCTGACTCTGTGCAACCCCATAGACGGCAGCCCACCAGGCTCCCCCGTCCCTGGGATTCTCTAGGCAAGAACACTGGAGTGGGTTGCCATTTCCTTCTCCAATGCATGAAAGTGAAAAGTGAAAGTGAAGTCACTCAGTCGAGTCCAACTCTTCGATAACCCATGGACTGCAGCCCACCAGGCTCCTTCATCCATGGGATTTTCCAGGCAAGAGTACTGGAGTGGGGTGCCATCGCCTTCAATAAATAAGTTTTATTTGTTCTCCTTACTCTCTAGTCGTTAGATCAAAAGGTGAGCTGAGCTCCTATTTCCCTCCTGTGTTTTATGTCAGAGGCTCCTGAGAAATAAGATATACTTCTCCTCTGTGGATTGTGTTTTTCTCATCAAGCATCCATAATCAATACTCATCTAAGGGAAAACCCCTTTTTAGAGACTGAATGTGGTCATTTATTAACCGTGTGATCTGGGGAACAAAAAGATATGGAGATGGTACCTTTTCTTTCAAAAAAGAAACCACTTTTTATAAAAAGGAATTCATGAAAAAATAGAGTTAAAAAAATGCAGAAGGATTAAAAAAAATAAAGCAATAAAACCACCCATAGTCCCATCAGCCAAAGAAACCATGACCCATATTTTATCTAGTTTCTTTCAGTTATTTTTCTATGACTGTATTTATATCGGTTTGTATACATCAGTGTGTGTGTGTGTGTTTGTGTGTCTGTGTGTGTTAGTCGCTCAGTCATATTTGACTTTGTGACCCCATGGACTGAAGGCCACTAGGCTCCTCTGTCCCTGGAATTCTCCAGGCAAGAATACTGGAGTGGGTTGCCATGCCCTTCTCCAGACTATCTTCCCAACCTAGGGATTGAACCCAGGTCTCCTGCATTGCAGGCAGATTCTTTACTGTCTGAACCACCAGGAAAGCCCATACATCAGGATGTATGCCCCTGAATTTGTGTATTTTATCCAAATAAGCAGTTTCAAAAAGGTGTGTTTTTCTGTGGGCTGAGTGCTATGGCACTCATGGAATTCTGATATGTTATTCATATGTGTCTGGTAAAGATGCCAAAATATATGACATATTCTCAGTTTGCTGTTAGGCCTGGATTCCTTTGTGCAACTTCCATGAACAGGTGTGCGTATGCGATTCTAATGGAATGCGATTCATTTCAGAAAAGACTAATTGTTGATTCCTTGTGCTGAGGTCCACCCCCCACCCCCCACCTTCCCCAGATAACTTCCGTCCCTTTCCATTTGTGCTGACCCGTTGTCAGGTTTAGAGCAAACAGAAAGAAGGAAAGTCTATGATCTTCTTAATGTATGTTTCATTTTCTTCTTTTTCTAGAAAGTATTTTGGAGAAAAGATCGGACTGTATTTTGCCTGGCTGGGATTATATACATCCTTCCTCATCCCGTCGTCTGTCATTGGGATCATCGTGTTTCTTTACGGATGTGCAACCATCGAAGAAGATATTCCCAGGTGAGCTGACTTTAAAGGCGAAGGCTCAGTTCCCACGTGTTGGTCATTCAGAATGTTGTCCCAGTTGCGAGGACATCGTACATTTCACACGTATCCCTCCAGAGCCCCATCCTGTGTCCTCCTTCCCACTTCCCTTCCTCTCTCCTGAGAAAGCGGGGAGCATCAGATTCTGAGAAGGGCTCAGAGCCACGCAGAGTGTGGCCGCTTCCTGTCCTGATCACACTCTTCTCCAAGACCAGGGTCTGATTGGGCAGGTGGAAGATATGGGGGGGGCAGGCTGACACCGTGCCACGGGGATTCTCCTTCAATAGCCCAGGGGATGGGGGCACTGGGCAGCCTGCAGGTGTCCACTGCAGTGGGGGGTGATGATGGGGAAGTCAGGACCTCCTGAAGAAACAGGGAGAGCTGGGCTGTTTGAGGACAGCATGGTAAGGGGTAAGAACCAGGTGGCTCTGGCCTCTGTGTCACTCTTTAGAAAAGCTCTTGCGAATTAGCAAAACTGGTGATGGATGTATGTAGTTAGAATAAAGCTAAATACCTTAGTATAAGCACAAGGATTTGAATATTTCTGTGTATAGAACCCTGTCATCATCCATCCAGGATTCTTGACTGGAATTCTGAGACCTTTGAGCTATGTTTTCAGGGCTCTGCCATCCACAGCATAAAGGAAGAAGGTGTGTGTGTGTATGTGTGTGTGCGCGCGCGTGTGCGCACGAATGTTCTCAGTTGTGTCTGACTCTTTGCCACCCCTTGGACTGTAGCCCACCAGACTCCTCTGTCCATGGAATTCTCCAGGCAAGAATACGGGCGTGGGTTGCCATTTCCTTCTCCAGGGAATCTTTCCGGCCTGGGGATGAAACCCATATCTCCTGCATTGGCAGGCAGGTTCTCTACCACTGTGCCACTTGGGAAGTGCAGAGGAAGAAGGAATACACACTGCATTCCTCGTGTGAGTTGTGCCAGTGCTGATGGTTTTTATNGGGCGTGGGTTGCCATTTCCTTCTCCAGGGAATCTTTCCGGCCTGGGGATGAAACCCATATCTCCTGCATTGGCAGGCAGGTTCTCTACCACTGTGCCACTTGGGAAGTGCAGAGGAAGAAGGAATACACACTGCATTCCTCGTGTGAGTTGTGCCAGTGCTGATGGTTTTTATGTGCTGTGTCTTCGATCCTGAAGCGATCGATGTCCGCAATAGATGTTCTTATTCTCACCTCAGAGAAATGGAGACATGGTCTCCATGGAGAGGCAGCGTCACCTAACTTGTCCAACTTCAGCAAGTAATAGTTGTCAGGGTTGGGATTTTTTAAAAAATTAGCCCTTGGTTCTAACCCAGATCACTGAAGTCACACTGATGTTTTATTCATTTATTTTTTACCCATGCCCCTCGGCATGTGGAATCTTAGTTCCTTGACCAGGGATCGAACCCATAGCCCTTGTAGAGGAAGCGTGGAGTCTCAACCGCTGATCTGCCAGGGAAGTCCACCGTGGTTGAGATTTGACCTCTGTTGCCTCCTGGCTCTCCAGGTGACTCAGTGGTAAAGAACCCGCCTACCAATGCAGGAGACTCAGGAAATGCAATTTTAATCTCTGGATTGGGAAGATCCCCTGGAGTAGGAAATGGTTACACATTCCAGCATTCTTGCCTGAGAAATCCCATGGACAGAGGAGCCTGGTGGGCTACAGCCATGGGGTTGAAAAGAGTCAGACATGATTAAGCAACTGAGCACACAGGCACATGCCTCCTGCTCCAAAGCCTTTGCTTTCCCCAGTAATCTGTGGCGTCTTCCCCAGGGCTCTGACCCTCTTTGGTAGCCCAGGAGCTCTAGCCGGTCCCTCCTGGTGCCTTCTCAGAGAACACAGCTCCGTTGCCCCATTATGATTGCTGGGGATCGGGGTCTCAGGTTGATCCGAACTGGAGGACTCATCCCATGCACTGAGGACTAACAGCTCGGCGGGTAGAGAGTCCATGTGCTGGTTGATATCAGGACTTGAGACTTGTGCCCCGGTTCCCCACATGGGAACCCGTGTGACAGTGGCCAGGGCAGCTGGAAGGGACCATGGTCTACACATGCTGCAAAGGCGTGTACCTACGCACACGTTTGGGCCTCGTATGTGTGCAGGTGTGCATGCTTGTACAATGAGATCATCATCATTGCAGATACATCACAATGCCTGTCGAGTGTGTGATGTTTTATAAACTCTGGATAGCAGTCCATTGGTGGATTACAGAACCCATTTAATGGTTATCTTTTAAATGAACTAGAATAAGGGTCTTCCCTGGTGATCCAGTGGCTAAGACTCCAGTCTCCCAATACAGGGGGACTGGATTTGATCCCTGGTTTGGGAACTAGATCCTACATGTTGCAAGTAAGAGTTCACATACAGCAACTAAAAGATCCTGCATGCCCAGCTATAACCTGGTGCAGCCAAGAAAATAAATAAGTATTTTTAAAAATGCAGTAGAATAAGACTAAAGGAAATCCACCCTGAAGATTCATTGGAAGGACTGATGCTGAAGCTGAAGCTCCAGTACTTTGGCCACCTGATGTGAAGAGCTGACTCACTGGGAAAGACCCTGATTAGTGAAAAGTGAAAGTGAAGTCACTCAGTCGTGTCTGACTCTTAGTGACCCCATGGACTGCAGCCCACCAGGCTTCTCCATCTGTGGGATTTTCCAGGCAAGAGTACTGGAGTGGGGTGCCATTGCCTTCTCCTGTCAATAAAAGAACAGCCCCTAAATCCCAATACAGAATCCAGACAAATTCATACCCTTGGAGGGTTTGTGTCTATTAGCCGCTTCTTCTTGTTTTGTTGTTGTTGAGCTGCCAATTCATGTCTGACTCTTTGCAGACCCATGAACTGCAGGATGCCAGGCTTCCCTGTCCTCCCAGCCATTCCTAAGCAATTAAAAACTTTCACCCTTCCTGGGATTATTTTAAAGGTCTCCACTTTGGTCATTAGGCCTGGAATTTAGTATCTGTATATCACTTTTTAGAAAATGTTTTATTCTAAGAACCGTATAGATTGACTGGAAGAAGTAACGAGAGTGCATAGGGGCCGAATGTGCCCTTCATCCAGTTTCCCCCAATGATTATGTCTTATAAAGCCACAGTCCAGCATCAAACCCAGAAAAGTTACATTGTGTGGGACTTTAAATGGTACCTTTTATCACCAGTAACTTTGATATGTGAGTCACATGCTTCACTTAATAGTATTTCCATATGTGTGTGATATGTCTATAGAACCTTCGTCTGCTTAGCAAGGGGTTGGTTCCATTTGTTCTCCATTTGCTTACATGCATAGGAAAGACTGGAGCATTTTTTTTAAAAGGTGATTAATCTAAACCATATTTTTTTTAAAAAACTGGTTACTTTAGAGCTGAGATCTTCATAGCAGATGTTCTGTCTGAATTTCTTGAATAATGGCCTCCCTTTGTGGCTAGTAGAGCCCTGTATGTCACTTGACTTGTGAGCAGTGGGTCACTCACTGAGAACACCACCCACTCCGGGGTCTTGGTTCACCTGATGGTCAAGCCATTCATCAACCTTCTTCTGTGTCCGAGAGAATATGATAGGTTGAAGAAACACGTCATTGGATTTATAGCCACTGTGGCTTCTAACTAAGAATCTGTGGATGATGCAGCTAGTGAATGACCGAGACCTGACTTTAGTGAATGACCCAGACCTGACTTCAGTTCTCGGGGTGTCTCCCCCTTTTTCAGCTTGTCTCAGAGACTACAAAGTCCTTTAATGTCATCCTAAGGCAGAATTTCTCCAGAATCCTCTTCCAATTGCTTGCATCAAAAAACTCCAAAGATGCAACAAAAAATCCCCAACCCAATGCGTGCAGAGCATCCTGACTTCAAACCTAAATGACGTGGGACTATCCATGCTACCATGGCTGCCATTTTGTACAAATGATTGTCAGTTGACTGTATTCTAATTTTAAAACCATTTATGGGCACAGCGTTCACATTTCAAAGTACACTGTACCAAGGTGGTGCTAATATTTTTTTTCCCCTGACCTTTTAGCGTGGACTAGTTTTGATTGAGATTAGGTTTTCTAGGATTATCCATCTCCCTGTATATATGTAAAAAATCTCCTCCGTGACAAAGATTTGAGAAGCAGTGGCAGATTTTATTTTCTTGGGCTCCAAAATCACTGCGGATAGTGACTGTAGTCATGAAAATAAAAGACACTTGCTCCTTGGAAGAAAAACCATGACAAACCTAGACAGTATATTAAAAAGCAGAGACAAAGGTCTGTAAAGTAGCAGCTATGGTTTTTCGTGAGGGCTAACCTCATAGCTCAGCCATAAAGAATCTGCCTGCAATGCACGAGACCTGGTTCAATTCTTGGGTCAGGAAGATCCCCTGGAGAAGGAAATGGCAATTCTCTCCAGTATTCCTGCCTGGAGAATCCCATGGACAGAGGAGCCTAGCGGGCTATAGTCCATAGGGTCACAAGACTCAGACACGATTTAGGGACGAAACCGCCACCGCCATGATTTTTCCGGTAGTCGTATATGGATGTGAGTTGGACCGTAAAGGCGGCTGAGCACCCAAGAATTGATGTTTTTGGACTGTGGTGATGGAGAAGACTCTTGAGAGTCCCTGGGGCAGCAAGATCAAACCAGTCAAACCTAAAGGAAATCAACCCTGAATATTCATTGGAAGGACTGATGCTGAAGCTGAAGCTCCACTGCTTTGACCACCTAAGTCGAAGAGCTGACTTGTTGGAAAATACCTTGATGCTGGAAAAATGTGAAGGCAGGAGGAGAAGGGGGCGGCAGAGGGTGAGACGGTTGGTTGGTGATGAATTTGAGCAAATTCCAGAAGGTAGTGAAGTATAGGGAAGCCTGGCATGCTGCAGTCCATGGAGTCGCAAAGAGTTGGACTCGACTTAATGATTGAACAGACATGGCTTAGAAGCAAAGCTGTTAACTGGACTTTGTGCAAACTGACAAGTTTTCCGTGTGAATCTGTTTTCTAATCGGTACTCTCCTCCTAAAAGCACCAGCTCCTCTACCAGGCAGCCACCACGTGTCTGGCCCAGAAGACTTCAGTCCTGCCCTCCAGTTACCAATAAACACATGCCCAGGTGAAGTCAGCATGGCTGAACTTACTATTAAGAAATTACTATTTAATATCGTCAATGTGAGTGAGTCATCGATCTTGACACTTGCCAGTGGAGTGCTCAGCAGCAAGTCCGCGGAGGAGCTGGGATTTATCCTGAGACCCGGAGTTTCCATTCTCTCACACAGAAGGACTTCCCTGCCGAGGCTCATTAAAAACAAGGCTGAGAGCTGGGACTTGACAGACGCCGACAGCCCTCAGTGAAACCTTTTGACTGCTTAGCGAGGGGAGCTAGACACAGGCATCCAGCCGGCTTCTGGGTTTTATCTAAGCCCTTGGCTCACGCACCCCGGTACCAGCTCCCTCAGCCGGCTGTACTGTGCTCGGTAGCGCCCTCTGCTGCCTCTTTGCGGAGAAAACCCAGCTGTTGTTTCAGCCTGTGATCCCTGCCTCCCCATCATGGGGGTCTCCTCCAGCTGCTCTGTGAGAACAGCCAGTGCTTCCTTTTCATGAAATCTCTAGTTCTCCACGCTTCTCCCCAAAGTGATGAGCTTAGCCATCTACTCATCCCCGAGGGGAAATATCACACACTGGAGTGATGAGTTCATTCATTTTCCTACCAGACTGCAGTGTGGAGGGTTATTGGGGAAACCAGTTGGGGCTGAGAAATCCTCGGTTCTTATTTGCAAGCACCCGGAGGGCCTGAAGTTATTGGGTCCAGCTGATCCACCTAACAAGTGAATGGAATTTCAAATATGCATGAGTCCGGTAAAGAGAAATCTACTGAAAAGAGGTGAGAATAGAGGTGATGTCTATTTGACTCATGCTTTGTTCTCTCGGATTCTTGGAATCTAGACTGTGGGAGAATTCACCTGATTCTTCCCTGGTGGCTTCTGGCTCAGACGGTAAAGAATCTGCTTGCAGTGCAGGAGACCTGGATTCGATCCCTAGGTTGGGAAGATCTCCTGGAGAAGGGAACGGCAGTCTACTCTAGTAGAGAATTCTTGCCCAGGTTCCATTCCAGAGGAACCAGGAGGGCTGCGGTCCATGAGATCACAAAGAGTTGGACACAACTAATACACAGCTTATTCTTCCAGCCTCTCGCATCCCATTTTGTGGTTAGGATAATTCTTATTAAGTTGAGGTTACTAATCCGTCTTCTCTTAGAAGCTGGGCTTCCTCCCTCCTGACTCCATTCGTCTTTGCATGACTTCTTCCAGGAGGAAGACCTCGTGCTGGTCCAATGGTATTGTTGATTCCTCCGTGTGACCATCCTAATACACTAATGAGGTAGCTCGTGCTTGAATGAGGACGATAGACTCTCACCTCTGATGAGTGACTTATTCACAAACCATAAGCCCCATAGACCCAGCACTTTTGGATGGGGCTTTATACAGCACTGGGCTTCCCTGGTGGCTCAGCCAGTAAAGAATCCACCTGCAATGTGGGATTCAGTTCAGTTCAGTCGCTCAGTCGTGTCCGACTCTCTGTGACCCCATGAATCACAGCACGCCAGGCCTCCCTATTCATCATCATCTCCTGGAGTTCACTCAGACTCATGTCCATCGAGTCAGTGATGCCATCCAGCCATCTCATCCTCAGTCGTCCCCTTCTCCTCCTGCCCCCAGTCCCTCCCAGCATCAGAGTCTTTTCCAGTGAGTCAACTCTTCGCATGAGGTGGCCAAAGTACTGGAGTTTCAGCTTTAGCATCATTCCTTCCAAAGAAATCCCAGGGCTGATCTCCTTCAGAATGGACTGGTTGGATCTCCTTGCAGTCCAAGGGACTATCAATGTGGGATACCTGGGTTCAATTTCTGGATTGGGAAGATTCCCTGGAGAAGCGAACAGCTACCCACTCTAGTATTCTTGTCTGGAGAACCCCATGGACAGAGGAGCCTGGCGGGCTACAGTCTATGGGGTCGCTAAGAGCTGGACACGACTGAGCAATTAACACTTTCACTCTTTTATACGGCACCATCCGATGCACAGCATAACTGATATGTGGCCACTCACTTTCTGTTGGGTCACGTCTAGTGATGGCTTCCATACCTCTGAAGCTAGCCCATCTATTTTTTTATTTTTTCACTGGAGTATAATTGCTTTACAATGCTGTGTTGGTTTCTGCTGTACAACAGTGTGGATTAGCCATCTGTAGACATATGTCCTCTCCCTCTTGAGCTTCTCCCTTCCACCCCCCGCTCCCATCCCGCTCCTCTAGGTCATCACAGAGCACGGAGCGGAGCTCCCGGTGCTGAGCAGCAGCTCCCCACCGGCTGCTGCCTCATCCATGGTAGGGTCTATGTGTCAGCGCTGCTTTCAATTCGTCCCACCCTCTCTTTCCCCTCCTGGGTCCCTAAGTCCATTCTCTAAGTCTGTGTCTCCATTATTTCCCCGCAAATAGGTTCATCTGCATCATTTTTATAGATTCTATATCTATGCATTAATATACGACATTTGTTGTATTCTTTCTGACTTACTTCGCTCTGTTTGATGGACTCTAGGTCCATCCACATCACTACAGATTACCCAGTTTTATTCCTTTTCATGGCCGAGTAATCTTCCATTGTACATATGTACCACATCTTCTTTATCTGTTCATCTGCCCACCCATTTTTAAAGACAAGATACTAAAAACAGTACTCCCAAGGGGAAGAATCCAAGCCCAGCTGTGATATGCCTTGTTGATGGAGTTACTGAAGCAGCCAGGGTGTTCCAAGTGGGAGGTGCTTTGGGGGTGATGGACTTGGGGAGGGTGCTGCTTGGTGCCCCCGTGACCGCACGGCCTCTGTCTTCTGCAGCAAGGAGATGTGTGACCGGCAGAACGCCTTCACCATGTGTCCCCTCTGCGACACGTCCTGTGACTACTGGAACCTGAGCTCGGCCTGCGGGACAGCGCGGGCCAGCCACCTGTTTGACAACCCTGCCACCGTCGTCTTCTCCATCTTCATGGCTCTGTGGGGTGAGTCATCACCATGAGGCTGGCTCCCGTGCAGGGCACCTTCAGATGGGCGCAGGGGCCAGAGCCAGTATTCTTTGGTTTACTTCCTTAGTATTCAATCCTTGTATCTTTAGTGAAATTTTATTTACTGATTTGCTTGCTCTGGGTCTTCGTGGCTGCGTGGGCTTTTCTCTCGCTGTGGTGGGCGGGGGCTACTCTCCTGCTGAGCACAAGCTCTCAGGCTCGCGGGCTTGCATCTGCTGGGCTCTGGAGCACAGGCTTAGTGGCTGTGGTGCACGGACCTAGTTGCTCTGCAGCGTGTGGGATCTTCTCAGACCGGGGATTGAACCCGTGTCCCCTGCATTGGCAGGCAGATTTTTTATTACTGAGCCACTATGGAAGCCCCTAGTCCTTATATTTTAAGAAGCATTTTAGGGACAATAGATTTCTCTCCTTTACTCATACATGGGACTAGAACTAAGAATATGTATATGTATACATGTATATAAGAGATGGAGAAATCTTATATTAATCTCATATAGGATTTGTTTGGAAATTGAACCCATGCATGCTTTGAAAACCCCTAATACACTCATAGGCACCTCCAGGTGCATCTCCTAAGATGTGCACGTCCCAGATGTCATTTGGTGTCACACCTGGAGTCAGGGGGTGACTGCCACAATCACAGGGTTAGCTGGGGGCAAAGGCGGGCCTAGACTCATCTCCCATCTCTGCGTTCAGTTGCAATTTCCAGGACACCGCGAGTGTAGACTGCAGAGATTTCACTTAATGCCAGAGAGATGTTTTCCATCTTCCCACCAAAGGGATTTGTGAAGGAAGGAACAAATAGTTCCTTCGATTTCCTCCTCCTCCCTTCCCCGCCCCCACCCCCTTCTGATCATAAACACAGACACACAGACACACACATGCACTCTTCTGTTAAAAAACTGGAATATCTACTCCTGTGGTCACTGAGCATTTCCAAGAAGACATACCCACGGGTATCATGGAAGGGAGCAGGGGGCCCTGTGTCAGCCCGTTGGGAGCAGCCATCTGCCGTCGTCTCATCCTTACGGAGTGGGCCCTCATCTTTCGGGTCACAGACCGGCAGCTGAAGCGGTTAGGTTTACTGCTGACTCCAGGGGCTTGGAGGACCTGCCAGGATGGGGGATGAGTTGCACATTCTGGGACTGTGTGCAGGAGAGGGAGGTCTCTTCTAGAACTGCTGTTAGACCCAGACTCAGCGACCTCCGTCTCTCTACGTGGGTGGAGATGGAACTGGGCTGGAAAGATTCCCATGTGGCCCAGCCACCAGGGGAGGTATCCAGGAGAGCCTCTGTTCTCCCAGGAAGAACGGCCACTGCCCAGGACCACATGGCAGTGGCAGCCCACAAAACAGCGGCAGGGTGTCAGAGGACACGGCGCCCATGGCCATGTAGCTCTGTTCACAGGAAGGGTCGGGGGACAGAGGGAAGTTGTAGCTTGTGGCCTGAACAGTTTCAGGCGGCTCTGTGCCTCTTGTCCATAAATAGCATCTTGTTTTTTTTTTTTTTTTGAGGGGTTTCCTTTTTTTTTTTTTTCAATTTTATTTTTTAATTGATGGAGAATTGCTTTACAATTTTGTGTTGGTTTCTGCTGTACAGCAATGCAAATCAGTCATAATTCTATATATGTATACCCCTTCCCTCCTGAAACGCCTTCCCACCCCCCAGCCCGATGCCGGCCCTCTGGGTCATCACGGAGCCCTGAGCTCAGCCCCCTGCTGCTCAGCAGCTTGCCTCTCGCTGTCTGTCCCGCACACGGCAGTGTGTACATGTCAGCGCTGCTCTCTCAGTCTGTCCTGCCCTGACTTCCCCCACTGTGTCCGCAAGTCCATTCTCTACTAGGTTCATCTGTACCATTTTTCTAGATTCCGTGTGTGTGTGTTAATATATGATACTTGTTTTTCTCTTTCTGTCTTACTTTGCATAAAAGGCTCTAGGTTTATCCCCCTCATGACAGCTGACTCAAATGTGTTCCTTTTTATGGCCAAGTAATATTCCATTGCATAAATGTACCACAGCTTCTTTATCTATTCATCTGTCCATGAACATCTAGGTTGCTTACATGTCTTGGCTTTTGTATACAGTGCTGCAATGAACATTGGGGCACATGTGTCTTTAAGAATTGTGGTTTTCTTAGAGTATGTGCCCAGTAGTGGGATTGCTGGGTCATATGGTAGAAATTAAAAGATGCTTACTCCTTGGAAGGAAAGTTATGACCAACCTAGATAGCATATTGAAAAGCAGAGACATTACTTTGCCAACAAAGGTCCATCTAGTCAAGGCTATGGTTTTTCCTGTGGTCATGTATGGATGTGAGAGTTGGACTGTGAAGAAGGCTGAGCACCGAAGAATTGATGCTTTTGAACTGTGGTGTTGGAGAAGACTCTTGAGAGTCCCTTGGACTGCAAGGAGATCCAACCAGTCCATTCTGAAGGAGATCAATCCTGGGTGTTCCTGTCTCTTATACACATCTAAAATTAGCTGAAATAATTCTTATTCTTTTCTGGGCATGGTGGTTCTCTACTCTTCTATGCTTTCAGATCATTCATAGCCCTGA
>SJYT01019467.1:69228-92029 GCA_006410635.1 Cephalophus harveyi | reverse complement strand
CTGAAGGAGATCAGCCCTGGGATTTCTTTGGAAGGAATGATGCTAAAGCTGAAACTCCAGTACTTTGGCCACCTCATGCGAAGAGTTGACTCATTGGAAAAGACTCTGATGCTGGGAGGGATTGGGGGCAGGAGAAGGGGACGACCGAGGATGAGATGGCTGGATGGCATCACGGACTCGATGGGCGTGAGTCTGAGTGAACTCCGGGAGATGGTGATGGACAGGGAGGCCTGGCGTGCTGCGATTCATGGGGTCACAAAGAGTCGGACACGACTGAGCGACTGAACTGAACTGAAGTGAGTCAAAGCCAGATATCATGATATTATTTTTATGTGGAATCTAAAATATGACACAAATGAACTTATTTACAAAACAGAAAGAGACTCACAGACAGAGAAGACAAACTTATGGTTTCTAAAGGGGGCAAGGAGGGTGGGGAGAGGAGTTTGGGATTAGCATATACACACTACTACATACTGATATAAAACAGATAACCACCAAGGACCTACTGAATAGCACAGGGAACTATACTCGATATTTTGTAATGCCCTATACGGGGAAAGTATCTGAATGTATATATATATACACACATACACACACGAGTCACTCTGCTATACACCTGAAATTAAAACGACATTGTAAATCAAACTATAACTTTGATTGGAAAAAAAAGAAGTTAGATTTACAGTTAAGAATTGATCCACATGTGTGAGCTCAAACATCTGTGTCTGGTACAAAGAGATACAAAAAAGCATTTGCACCAAACAACTCATTCTGCAACAGATATTGATTTTTATGTTTCCAGCCTAGACAGTAGTATTTTTGCTTCAAAATAGTCCAGATGCTAACAGTGAGTAGGCACAAATGTAGGGTTGTAAAAAATGTGGTTTTTAAAATAAGAATCACTTTATTATGACTATAGAAAGCCAAACAAATAATTGACTCCATTAGTTGTATTTTCTCAGCATGATTCCCAAAACTGGGTCATCTATGGAGACATCCTTTTGAAAACATAGAATCTTAGGTTCCACTGGACCAGAACATTTAAGGTCTTTCTTTCTTTAAAGTTTTATTTTGGCTGTACTGCAGAGCTTGTGTACACGCCCCAAGAGACTGAACCCTGGCCCTGGCTTTGAAAGCAGAGTCCTAACTTGACCTGTGGTGTTGGAGAAGACTCTTGGGAGTCCCTTGGACTGCAAGGAGATCCAACCAGTCCATTCTGAAGGAGATCAGCCCTGGGTGTTCTTTGGAAGGAATGATGCTAAAGCTGAAACTCCAATACTTTGGCCACCTCATGCAAAGAGTTGACTCATTGGAAGACTCTGATGCTGGGAGGGATTGGGGGCAGGAGGAGAAGGGGACGACCGAGGATGAGATGGCTGGATGGCATCACTGACTCAATGGATGTGAGTCTGAGTGAACTCCGGGAGATGGTGATGGACAGGGAGGCCTGACGTGCTGCGATTCATGGGGTCACAAAGAGTCGGACATGACTGAGCGACTGAACTGAACTGAACTGAACCACTGTACCACCATGGATTCCCCAAGGTCTTTCCATCTTTGAAAAGACTTAAGGAAATCCTATAATCAAAGATTTTGTGTCTCACTGGTACACACTAGAGGGATACTGAACGCTGAAATCTAATTTGCAGAGAAAAATAAATTTTTTTCTTAAAAAAACCATAGTTCTGAGTTACTAAGATGTATAAAAATATCGATCTATTTTATAAGCTTTCTTCACTTTGCTTCAGTTTGGAAATCTTTTCAAATAAGTAAAATGTATTAATCTCAGAAAAACTCATATCATAGTTTTCCTGGGCATGGGCTATAAAGTATTAGCAGACAGGCTGCTGGAGAAGTTAAATCTTTAGGGAGTTTGCATTTTGGGAGGCAAATGCTAAACCTATGTTTATATCCTCACCATTTCCTGAGAAGGTATACTCTTTGAACAGACGAAAATAAAGATATTGCCAAGCCAACATTAAAAATAGGAGCATGGTTGGAACCTGCACACTCATTCGGCTCCGAGCACTTCCTGCAGACGCCCACAGCTCTCTCCAGCTTCTATCTGATGGAGCAGAACCAGCACATCCCTTTCCTAAAGAGGCTTCTCTCTGACTTCATATTAACGCAGAGACCACTGATGCTATTTCTGTGTCAGCAACAATTCTTGTTCTTCCTGTATCATCCAAGGAGCCCTGAATTCTTTTTAAAAGCAAACACGCTGGTCCTATCCACACAGCCACGGGGCAGCCGGGGCGAAGGGGTTGGGGAAGGGGGGTGATGGGTGAGTATGTTTTTGAAAGAGGCTCGGCATGAACTCAGCAGATTCACAGAATAGGCCGAAGTACAAGGTAAATCAAAATTCGGAAGTATAAATTTGTTTTCTGCTGCTATTTTATTAAAAAAAAAAAATCTTTTTTCTAAATTCAGGGAGAAAAATCAGCCTAAAGTCAACAATTTGCTTATTTCTGCCGGTTCCTGTTTTACATAGTAATTTTCTCTTTGCCTTATTCTGAACATCCATTATTATCTTTGCATCCTCATACTCTTATTGGACATCTGAATCAGCAATCATTTGTTAAGTGCTCTGTCAGTTAGCTCTTGCCATAGAACAAATTACCCCGCAACTTACTTGCTTGAAAAAACAAGCACTTATGTAGCTCATAATTCTGGGAACTGAAAAGGTGGTTCCCCTCCAGGCTGTCTTTGCTGGGCTTTGCTGGGCTTATGTGGCCTGGGATCGCTGCTGGCGGGACTGGAGGCTGGCTGGCCTAGGACGGTCTCACTCATTCATCTGGCTGTTGGCAGGTGGCTGACTGGCACCCGGATGCCAGGGTACCTCGAATTTGCCCCTCATATCCTCTCATCTTTTAGCAGGCCAGCTGGGGCTCCTTGACATGGCAACCTCAGGGTTCCAACCCCAGTGAAAGACAGCAAGGCCTCGAGTGCCAGTCTTTGCTGTGAATTTGCCAATCTCCTTGCCCAAATCTAGTCATGCATCCACGCCAGTACTTCAGGTGTGATGAAACAAACTCCACCTCTTGATGGGAGGAACTTCAGCTTCCCATCGAAAGGATGTGCCTAGCCAGATGCGGGGAAGTGATGGCCATTTTTGCAATATACCTAGTGTGTGAAATTTTTCACATTTAAAAAACAGTTGAGGTATCTGCCATGGTGTAATGACTGGAGTTTATTTTTTATTTTTGCCTTATGTCTTGACAGAGTTCCAAACCAGGCAAATCCACAAAATCTCATCCAGCAACACAAATCCCTACTTTCCTTTCACCATTTGAGCTTTCGGATTACCCTCAGAGCTAGCTGCCACTCAGAGCCGCTGCAGATGGACCGCAGTGTGGCGGGTACGGCTGGGTGGACGGCGAGGGAAGGCTGCGAGGGCTGTCAGCCCAGGCTTCGCAGTGAGCCTTCACCCTTCCATGATTCCACCACGGGTTCAAAAGCGCCAGACACAGAAGGACACTGTAAGCTCACCAAAGCAGAGGTGGAGTCCCTGAGCCAAAAAAAAAAAAGAGCTCATTTGTTTTGTTTTGTTTTTGTTTGCTTATTAGCTTTTTAAAAGTCCATAGATGAGTGAAATCAAAGTATTTGTCTTTCTCTGACTTATTTCGCTTGGTGTAATATCCTTAAGGCCCAAACCAAACCAAACCAAAGCGAACAGCTATAATGAACAGCAGCGGTTCATCCCAGGGGAGGGGTGGGAGGTGAAAAGGGTAAAGGGATTAGCTGTACAGCAAGGAATGAAAATTAAATTTTTGGTGGCAAGCACATTTTAGGGCATACAGAAGTATAACATGATATTCTACATTCAAAATTTACAAAATGTTATAAAACAATGTTGCTGCTTCGATTAAAAAAAAAGAAGTATGTGTGCCTGATTTTGCAACCAGGCATACTTGGTGACTGAAAGAAAGGCATTTAGCAAGACCCAACCCTTGGATAAGAGACAGAAAGTGAGACAAAAACTCTGTGGTACTGTCACAAAGCGAGCTCACGCTCCATGTGATAATGTCTGAGAGTCCTTCCGTCTGAGGAGGGTGGCAATTCTAATTAGTCTGGACGTCAGTGCAACTTGGCCCTGTTTTTTGATTTCCTGGTTTATAATGAGGGAGAATCAAATTGTGCTGAGATCTTTTCTCCCTATGCCATCCTCTCCTCACCCATGAACAAGTTTTGCAAACTGTGGTTTTTAGAAAATATTCTCCACTTTCTCAAATGGCCCACTTGTTAAAGGCCCCTGATGGGCATAGAAGAAGTAGATCCCTTTCTGAAATGCAGTAAGGTTCAGCTTTACTTAGTGTCCTCTAAGACAAAGTGACTTCTGGGTATCAGTTCAGTTCAGTTCAGTTCAGTCGCTCTAGGTATCAGTGATGGCCAAATAACAGTGTTGCCTGAATTTTCCTTTACCTCAGTTTTAGAAATGTAGGAGGGAATAAATGTAAAAGCAGAGCTTTGAAATTAGGAGGTTGAGAGTAACTTATACACACTTAGTTCAGTTCAGTCGCTCAGTTGTGTCTGACTCTGTGACCCCGTGAACCGCAACACACCAAGGCCCTCCTGTCCATCACCAACTCCCAGAGTTCGCCCAAACTCATGTCCATCGAGTCAGTGATGCCATCCAACCATCTCATCCTCTGTCGTCCCATTCACCTCCTGCCCTCAGTCTTTCCCAGCATTAGGATCTTTTCAAATGAGTCAGCTCTTTGCATCAGGGGGCCAAGGTATTGGAGTTTCAGCTTCAGCATCAGTCCTTCCAATGAACACCAGGACTGATCTCCTTTAGGATGGACTGGTTGGATCTCCTTGCAGTCCAAGGGAC
This sequence comes from Cephalophus harveyi, assembly GCA_006410635.1. Taxonomy (NCBI): domain Eukaryota; kingdom Metazoa; phylum Chordata; class Mammalia; order Artiodactyla; family Bovidae; genus Cephalophus; species Cephalophus harveyi. Next base: position 87,192 of record SJYT01019467.1, on the reverse strand, counting down.
TCTCAAGAGTCTTCTCCAACACCACAGTTCAAAAGCATCAATTCTTCGGTGCTCAGCTTTCTTTACAGTCCAACTCTCACATCCATACATGACTACTGGAAAAACCATAGCCTTGAATAGATGGACTTTTGTTGACAAAATAATGTCTCTGCTTTTTAATATGCTGTCTAGGTTGGTCATAACTTTTCTTTCAAGGAGCAAGTGTCTTTTAATTTCATGGCTGCAGTCACCATCTGCAGTGATTTTGGAGCCCCCCACCCCGCAAAATAAACTCAGCCACTGTTTCCACTGTCTCCCCATCTATTTGCCATGAAGTGATGGGACCGGATGTCATGATCTTTGTTTTCTGAATGTTGAGCTCTAAGCCAACATTTTCACTCTCCTCTTTCACTTTCATCAAGAGGCTCTTTAGTTCTTCTTCACTTTCTGCCATAAGGGTGGTATCATCTGCATATCTGAGGTTATTGATATTTCTTCCGGCAGTCTTGATTTCAGCTTGTGGTTCATCCAGCTCAGTGTTTCTCATGATGTACTCTGCATGTAAGTTAAATAAGCAGGGTGACAATATACAGCCTTGACATGCTCTTTTTCCTATTTGGAACCAGTCTGTTGTCCCATGTCCAGTTCTAACTGTTACTTCCTGATCTGCATACAGATTTCTCAAGAGGCAGGTTAGGTGGTCTGGAGTTCCCATCTCTTTCAGAATTTTCCACAGTTTATTGTGATCCACACAGTCAAAGGCTTTGGCATAGTCAATAAAGCAGAAATAGATGTATTTCTGGAACTCTCTTGCTTTTTCCATGATCCAGTGGAGCTTGGCAATTTGATCTCTTGTTCCTCTGCCTTTTCTAAATCCAGCTTGAACATCTGGAAGTTCACAGTTCACATACTGTTGAAGCCTGGCTTGGAGAATTTTGAGCATTACTTTGCTAGCATGTGAGATGAGTGCAGTTGTGTGGTAGTTTGAGCATTCTTTGTCATTGCTTTTCTTTGGTATTGGAATGAAAACTGACCTTTTCCAGTCCTGTGGCCACTGCTGAATTTTCCAAATTTGCTGGCAGATTGAGTGCAGCACTTTCACAGCATCATCTTTTAGGATTTGAAATAGCTCAACTGGAATTCCATCACCTCCACTAGCTTTGTTTGTAGTGATGCTTCCTAAGGCCCACTTGACTTCACATTCTGTCTGGCTCTAGGTGAGTGATCATCCATCGTGATTATCTGGGTTGTGAAGATATTTTTTGTACAGTTCTTCTGTGTATTACTATTCATGCATTGTAAAGGCTCCACTACAGTGAATTGTTTCTTAATACTTTTGGAAAAACTAAAGCAATAATCAAAACAATCACCATTTGTATGGAACATAACTTGAGTTAATCAAACCATGATCAAAGGACCTGTGTTGCCTGCAAACCATGCACTCTGAAGGGCAATAAGAACTAAGGAATGAGCCCTGAGAAATCATCTGACTGTCCTGAATCTTATAAAGCCTGGAATACATATGAAAGGAATACTGGAGAAGAATTCACTGGGGCTGTCTCTTAACTGATAAACAACACAAGCACCAGAAACTTCAGTTGGTCCTGAAATTCACTGTTTCCCATTTAGAAGCCGCTTCTAAATGTGGCAGCTCTCCCACTACCTAATTAAAATGCCTTCCCAGAACAGCTTTAAATCTGACAAGGATGAATCGTTGCCAAAGGGGCCCCTTTCTTTGCCGGGGCTGCAGATCATTTGCCTCCAGGAACTGAGCCAAACGTGGGGCATCAGAAGGTCTCAGTCTCTGAGTAAGGACTGTTCTGTGATGCTCAAATGTAGAATGAGCTCTGTGGTAGCTCAGATGATTCTGTAATATCAGTAAATTGTGCATAGCTATGCTACAAGGCAGGCAAAGTGGTGTTCAGGTGAACACGACTCTAGTGTGCGCAGTGGTTTCCGATTTCTTTCATGATTATGTAAAACATCCAGATTATGTCAGATTATATCTCCATTTGTAGAGCATGGATTTGAAATCTTCATGGGGTAATGGACTGGTGCTGGGAGATTTGTGCTCAGCTTCTGGCCCAGTTACTGAGTATCTTTGCTGGATTAAACTTTGGGCCTCTGTTTCCTCATCTATGAAATAGCCAGTGAGGCAGAAAGTTAGGTTAGGAATTTTTAAAGTACTTTTCCAGTTCTAATAGCTTCTTAGTTTATGGTTAAAGATAGTAACGACCAACAGCTTTCCTTCTCTCTTCAGATTATTTAAATTGTCTCATATATCAAATTACAATGGATTTAAAAATTATATTGAGTCTGTGGCCTATTACCCATCTATGTAGTATGTTAAGGAAGTTTATTGCTTTGATTACTGCCTGGGCTAGTGATTTAGTAAGAACTAAACTGTGCTGTAAGAAACACAGTCTGGAATTCCCTGGCAGTCCAGAGGCTAGGACTCTGCATTCTCACTGCTGAGGGCCCGGTTCAGTCCCTGGTTGGGGAACTAAATGCCCACAAGTTGCAAGGTATGGCCAAAACAAAAAAGAGAGAGAGAGCGAAACCAAGATCTGACTACTGCAGTTTAAAAACACAAGGTTTTCTTCTCTGACATAAAAGAACTCTGCTGCTGCTAAGTCACTTCAGTCGTGTCCGACTCTGTGCGACCCCATAGATGGCAGCCCACCAGGCTCCCCCGTCCCTGGGATTCTCCAGGCAAGAACACTGGAGTGGGTTGCCATTTCCTTCTCCAAAAGAACTCTAGAGGTAGGGAATCCACAAACACTGTGGCTTGATGAAGAAGTTCCACTGCATGTGGCTACTACCCTCAAGTTTACCTCCTATGAAGTGAGGTGAAAGTCACTCAGTCATGTCTGATTCTTTGCGATCCCATGGACTACAGAGTCCATGGAATTCTCCAGGCCAGAACACTGGAGTGGGTAGCCTTTCCCTTCTCCCAAGGGATCTTCCCAACCCAGGGATTGAACCCAAGTCTCCTGCATTGCAGATGGATTCTTTACCAGCTGAGCCACAAGGGAAGCCCAAGAATACTGGAGTGGGTAGCCCATCCCTTCTCCAGCAGATCTTCCCAACTCAGGAATCGAACTGGAGTCTCCTGCATTGCAGGCGGATTCTTGGCCAACTGAGCTATCAGGGAAGCCCAAGATTACCTCCTAATACAATATCATTGCTAGGATGCCAACTCTTGCATCTATATTCCAGGAGCAAGGGGAAATTGACAAAAGCGGGGGCATCCTTTGACTAGGGAATGCTGTTCATAATCTGGGCACGCTGCCATCCTAAATAAAACTGGGGTCCTATTGCTAAGAAGAAATAGGACCAACCATCTGGCTCTGTCACAGCCAGTTATCTCAGCTGGATTCCTTGGCCATTTCCTCAGTCCTGAATAGCTTTCTCCCAAATTCAAGAGCCAATCTAGACAAACTCCTCTGTTTTTCAACACCTTTAAGCCATGTAAGGAGCCTGGGAGGGAAGGCACTGTCTTGCTGACTGAGGATTTGAAAGATCATTTTCAAAGGAGAAAGGCAGCAAATTTATTCCAGTGTAGGTGCCACTTGAAGAATTTGCTATTTTTGAATTATTACAGTAAGAGCATTTTCCAGCTTTCCTAGGAAATAAACTAATTTTCAGCTTCCTAAAAAATATTTTAAAACTATTTAAAGTAATTCTGTTCTTGCTATGAATAAGTTCCACAGCTTAGCAACAGAGAACAGAGGGGAGACATACAAAGCTTTTTTAAAAAAATAATAGCTCACCCCCAATTTTGGTTTAGGTAAAATAGTCACTTGGGCAAAGGAATTCACTTCCTGAAGTTCTGTTTTTATCTTTGCTGCTAAAAACCCACAGGCTGCATTTCTCACTATGGTATTTTGCTTTTTTAATAATCTTAGTTCATCTGACTAGTCAAAAATGCCAAAGAGGTATATGAGTTTTAAGAAATTAAAAACAGAACCCGATCAAAACCTAAGCAGATTGAAGGCTGAAGCCGTTTGGGGACAGTGCTTCAGTTCAGACACTTTGGTTCTGGGTCCATATTTACCACAGATCCCTGTTCCCCATCTGTGACAGTTAATTCTATGTGTCATCATAGCTATGCCACAGTAGTCAGATATTTGGTTAAATAACAATTTATTTTTTATTTTTTAATTGGCTATACTCCACAGCTTGCCAGCTTTTAGTTTCCTAACCAGCGATCAAACCCACGCCCTCTGCAGTGAAAGCACACTGCTCTAGCTACTGGATTGCCAGGGAATCACAAAACAGCAGTTTAGATTTTGATGTGAAGGCATGTTTTAGATGAGTACATGTATGCTCAGTCACATCTGACCCTTTGTGACTCCATGGGCTATAGCCCACCAGTCTTCTCTGTCCATGGAATTTTCCAGGAAAGAATCCTGGAATGGGTTGCCATTTCCTACTCCAGGGGAACTTCCCAACCCAGGGATCAAACCCATGTCTCCTGAATTGGCAGGTAGATTCTTTACCACTGTACCCACTGGGAGGCCCCCTTTTTAGATGAGACTGCCATTTAAATCAGTAAATTTCAAATAAAGCAGATTACCTCTACAGTGTAGGTGGGTCTTATCCAATCAGTTGAAGGCCTTGAGAGATAAAGACTACATTTGTCAGAGGAAGCAGAAATTCTGCCTTCAGACTGTCTTCTGATTTATGACTCTAACATCAAATCTTGTTATGCCCAAGTCGTGAAATCTCCCAATGACCACTAGGGAGCCAATATCCGATGCAAAAGCAAGAGAGTCTTTATTACCAAGCTGGAGCTGGGGCTCCCACCGATACCAACGCAGCAGTTATAGGGAGGAGCCCCCGGTTTTGAATTACATTGCTTATATAGGGAGCGTTCATGGAAAAAAGAATTTCTAGGTAGGGAGACGTCTGATTGGTCACTTTCTTTTGAAGGGTTGTGTGTTGGTTTTTTATTGGTCCCTATTACCTAGGCGGACCACAAGTTCCTGAATGTTAAGTCAGGAGATTCTGGTCTGGGGTCCGATTGGCTCGTGGGTGGTGGGGTGAGGTCAGGGGATTTCCAAAGGCTCTTTTCCCGGAACCTAACAAAATGGAGTTTTTCTTTTAACAAAATGGAGTAGCTTAGGTTCTTCACTCTGCCCTGGTCCCTAGCCTGCTAGCTTTCTCTGAAGACCTCAAAACTTGCTCCCACAACTGCATGAACCAATTTCTTAAAAGTTTAATAGACAGATAGGTAGACAGACACTCAGAGGACACACAAAAAAACCTTGTGTGCACCAGGACCCAGGGAAAGGAGCAGAGACCTTCATAAGAGACTGACCCAGACCAGACTTTGAGTGTTTCAGTATCTCCTACAGAGGCACGGGTCAGGAGTGGTCTGCCATGGGGACAGGGGCTCTGGCTGCAGCAGACCTGGGAGGTGGAGCATGTGGCATGAGTCCTCTTGGAGGAGCTCACCATTACCTCCACTATAGAGCCACTGAGCAGATGACCCACAAACTGGAGAACAATTACACCAAAGAAGTTCTTGCACTGTTGCAAAAGTTCTAGGGCCCACAACAGATTTCCCAACCTGGGCATCTGGCAAAAAGACTGAGAATCCCTAGGGAACTTGACTTTGAAGGCCAGAGGGATTTGATTCCAGAACTTCCATAGGACTGGGGAAACAGACTCTCGGAGGGCACAGACAAAACCATGTGCGCAACAGGACCCAGGAGAAAGGAGCCGCAACCCCACAGGAGACTGAAGCACACTTGCCTGTGAGTGTCCAGGAGTCTCTGGTGAAGGTGTGAATCTACAGTGGACTGGCTTAAGGTCAGGGGCACTGCATACAACAGTCCTGAGAACCAGGCGTGATGGCGTAAGTTCTTTTGAAGGAGGTCGCCATTCCCGCCATTGCTCCTACCCCAGCAGCAGAAAATTGGATTAAAGATTCACTGAGCAGGGCCCCCCACCCACCATAGCAAGACCCAGTTGCCCCCACAGCCAGTCCCTCCCATCAGAAAGCTTCCACAAGCCTCTTATCCTCATCCATCAGACATTGGACAGAATGAAAACCACAATCACAGAAAACCAACCAAACTGATCACATGGATCACAGCCTTATCTAACTCAGTGAAACTATGAGCCATGCCGTGGGGGGCCACCCAAGATGGATGTGTCATAGTGGAGAGTTCTGACAAAACGTGGTCCACTGGAGAAGGGAATGACAACTACTTCAGCCTTCTTGCCTTGAACAGTATGAAAAGGCAAAAGGATATGACACTGAAAGATAAACTCCCCAGGTCGCTAGGTGCCCAATATGCTACTGGAGAAGAGTGGAGAAATAGCTCCAGAAGGAATGAAGAGGCTGAGCCAAAGTGGAAACAATGCCTAGTTCTGGATGGTCTGGTGGTGAAAGTATAGTCCGATGCTGTAAAGAGCAATATTGCATAGGAACCTGGAATGTTAGGTCCATGAATCAAGGTAAATTGGAAGTGGTCAAACAGGAGATGGCAAGAGTGAATGTCAACATTTTAGGAATCAGTGAACTAAAATGGACAAGAATGGGTGAATTTAATTCAGATGACCATTATATCTACTACTGTGGGCAGGAATCCCTTAGAAGAAATGGAGTACCCATCATAGTCAACAAAAGAGTCCGAAATACAGTTCTTGGGTGTAATCTCAAAAACGACAGAATGATCTCTGTTCATTTCCAAGGCAAACCATTCAATATCACAGTAATACAAGTCTATACCCCAAACACTAGTGCCGAAGAAGCTGAAGTTGAACAGTTCTATGAAGACCTACAAGACTTTCTAGAATTAACACCAAAAAAAGATGTCCCTTTCATGACAGGGGACTGGAATGCAAAAGTAGGAAGTCAAGATACACCTGGAGTAACAGGCAAGTTTGGGGAACAAAATGAAGCAGGGCAAAAGCTAACAGAGTTTTGCCAAGAGAATGCACTGGTCATAGCAGACATCCTCTTCCAACAACACAAAAGAAGACTCAACAGATGGACATCACCAGATGGTCAATACCAAAACCATATTGATTATATTCTCTGCAGTCGAAGATGGAGAAGCCCTATACAGTCAGCAAAAACAAGACCAGGAGCTGACTGTGGCTCAGAGCATGAAATCCTTATTGCAAAATTCAGATTTAAATTGCAGAATGTAATGAAAACCACTAGGCCATTCAGTTATGACCTAAATCAAATCCCTTATGATTATACAGTGGAAGTGACAAATAGATTCAAGGGGTTAGATCTGATAGAGTGACTGAAGAACTATGGATGGAGGTTTGTAACACTGTACAGGAAGCAGTGATCAAAATCATCTCCAAGAGGAATAAATGCAAAAAGGCAAAATGGTTGTCTGAGGAGGCCTTACAAACAGCTGAGAAAAGAAGGGAAGCAAAAGGCAAGAGAGAAAAGGGGAGATATATTCATCTGAATTCAGAGTTCCAAAGAATAGCAAGGAGAGATAAGAAAGCCTTCCTCAGGGATCAATGCAAAGAAATAGAGGAAAGCAACAGAATGGGGAAGACGAGAGATCTCTTCAAGAAAATTAGAGATATCAGGGAACATTTCATGCACAGATGGGCACAATAAAGGACAGAAATGGTATGGACCTAACAGAAGCAGAAGATATTAAGAAGAGGTGGCAAGAATAAACAGACAAACTATACAAAAAAGATCTTATTGACTCAGATAACCACAAAGCTGTGATCACTCACCTAGATCCAGACATCCTGGAGTGTGAAGTCAAGTTGGCCTTAGGGAACATCACTACAAACAAAGCCTAGTGGAGGTGAACCTAAAAGATGATGCTGTGAAAGTGCTGCACTCAATATGCCAGCAAATTTGCAAAACTCAGCAGTGGCCACAGGACTGGAAATGGTCAGTTTTCATTCCAATCCCAAAGAAAGGCAATGCCAAAGAAGGTTCAAACTACCACACAATTTCACTCATTCCACATGTTAGCCAAGTAATGCTCAAAATTCTCCAAGCCAGGCTTCAACAGTACGTGAACCGTGAACTTCCAAATGTTCAAGCTGCATTTAGAAAAGGAAGAGGAACCAGAGATCAAACTGCCAACATCCATTGGATCATAGGAAAAGCAAGAGAATTTCAGAAAAACATCTACTTCTGCTTCATTGACTATGCTAAAGCCTTTGACTGTGTGGATCACAACAAACTGGAAAATTCTTCAAGAGATGTGAATACCACGCTACCTTACCTGCCTCCTGAGAAATCTGAATATAGGTCAAGAAGCAACAGTTAGAGCCAGTCATGGAACAATGGACTGGTTTAAAGTTGGGAAAGGAGTACTCTGCTTATTTAACTTAAATGCAGAGTACATCATGTGAAACGCTGGACTGGATGAAGCACAAGCTGGAATCAAGATTGCTGGGAGAAATATCAATAACCTCATATACACTATGACACCACCCTTATGGCAGAAAGTGAAGAGGAACTAAAGAGTCTCTTGATGAAGGTGAAAGAGGAGAGTGAAAAAGCTGACTTAAAACTCAACATTTAAAAAATGAAGATCATGGCATCTGGTCCCATAACTTCATGGCAAATAGATGGGAAAACTGTGGAAACAGTGACTTTTTTGGGGGGGCGGGCTCTAAAATCACTGTAGATGGTGACTGCAGCCATGAAATTAAAAGATGCTTGCTCCTTGGAAGAAAAGCTATGACTGCTGCTGCTGCTAAGTCACTTCAGTCGTGTCCGACTCTGTGCGACCCCATAGACGGTAGCCCACCAGGCTCCCCCGTCCCTGGGATTCTCCAGGCANCTGCTGCTGCTGCTGCTGCTAAGTCACTTCAGTCGTGTCCGACTCTGTGCGACCCCATAGACGGTAGCCCACCAGGCTCCCCCGTCCCTGGGATTCTCCAGGCAAGAACACTGGAGTGGGTTGCCATTTCCTTCTCCAATGCATGAAAGTGAGAAGTGAAAGTGAAGTCGCTCAGTCGTGTCCGACTCAGCGACCCCATGGACTGCAGCCCACCAGGCTCCTCCGTCCATGGGATTTGCCAGGCAAGAGTACTGGAGTGGGGTGCCATTGCCTTCTCCAAAGCTATGACTAACCTAATTTAAAAAGCAGAGACTTACTTTGCCAACTAAGTTCCTTATAGTCAAAGCTATGTTTTCTCTAGTAGTCAAGTATGGCTGTGATAATTGGACCATAAAGAAAGTTGAGCAGTGAAGAATTGGTGCTTTTGAACTGTAGTATTGGAGAAGAATCTTGAGAGTCCCCTGGATGACAAGGAGATCTTGTCAATCTTAAAGGAAATTAGTTCTGAATATTCATTGGAAGGACTGATGCTGAAGCTGAAGTTCCAATACTTTGGCCATCTGATGCAAAAAACTGACTCACTGGAAAAGACCCTGATGCTGGGAAAGATTGATGGCAGGAGGAGAAGAGGAAGACAGAGGACGAGATGGTTGGATGGCATCGCTGACTCAATGGACATGAGTTTGAGCAAGCCCTGGGAGTTGGTGAAGGACAGGGAAGCCTGGTGTGCTGCAGTCCATGGGGTCGCAAAGATTCAGACACGACTGAGCAACTGAACAACACCAGATAGACAGACAGATATGTTGGTTCTTTTTCTCTGGAGAACCCTGACAAATAAACCACCCCAAATTTTGGCTCATGGATGTTTGTAAAGCCCGTTCGTACTACTTCTCATTTCTGCAATCCATTATTCAAAACAGACTGAATAGGGCGTTTAGGTCTAAAGGAGTAGAGGGTATGGATCAGGGCATGAGATTGGGCTGGTATCACAGTAGCAAGGTTCTATTCCCTGGATAAATCTCTTATCTCTCTGAGCCTGCATGTCTATTCCTGTAAAATGGGTTATGATGCTGATTGAGGGATAAAATGATAACAACAGTACTGACAGCAAAAAATACATTACTTTTTTGGAGCATTTACTAAGAGACATGAACATGGATTCTCTTTTCTCTCCCAAACAGCCTTAGAAGTTGAAACTGAGGCTCACAAAGGGCTAAGGAGCTTTTCCGAATTCACACAGTGGCATGCGGTAGACGCAGCATCAGGACCAGCACCATGCTGTCTCCACAACGCACATGAAGACGCCTAGCCTATGCCTGCCCAGAGCAGATAGTCTATAACTCCTTCCACTTCCCTCTTCATTGTCTTTTGTCTGATTACTCAGCTGTTTCTGCAAAGGTCAGAGCCGGTGAAAGCAACAAAATTTTGTAACCTTCAATTTGTAGCTCTCAGGCAGTCAGGAATCTGCCCTAAGGTGATTCACTCTGCAATTTCTTGCCAGGAATTGAATCTGAAAGCAAAGACTGCCTGTTCCACCACAGCATCTAGAGTGGCCGATGATGGTCAGGTTGGGATTGTCTAACCAACTGGACACAGCCACTGTCTATACTGCTGAATTCACTCCCAGAGTCAATCACAAGCTGATGTGTCTGGATGTATACCTCATTGCCTCCATTTTCCTGGTGTAGTTTCACTGTGAAATCACACATGGAAAGTAAGACTAAAAAGAGTGGATGGTGGTCAGAATCTCCCTTCCTAACTGGCTGCTGCCCAGGGGGTGTGATGCCTTTTCTTACTTGGTTATGTTGATAGGGAAGCCATGCAAAATGGCACAAGAGCCACCCTCCCTCTGTCCCTTCTCTCTTCTCTTTGGAAAACACTAAAGAGATCCATTAGCATGAAGAGTGCATTTATGCATTCTTTAAAGTGGTTTTTGGCAAACCAGAGAGCTGTTCTATGACAGGCTACAGACACAGTGTCTGGCTATTTATCATAATAATAGACATCCTTACCATATGGATGTCTCTGAGTGTAACATGATCTCTTTGAAAATTCATTTTGTGTGAGGATGTTGATGTTGGTAACCAAGTTATTCTCTAATTCTAGGGAAGCGGTTTTGAGAGTCCCCTGTAGTTGACATAACAACTGCTATACTCATGCTCAGATTTTGATCAACTTAAACAATTAAAATTTTAGCAAAGATTGGCTTAATTCCAGCTAACTACTTTAGGGCTTCCAATATAAATGGTAATGTAGGCAGTAGTATTTTTATTATTAAGCTTTTGCTATAAAACATATTTTTCAAAGATAATTTAACAATTTAGGACTTGAATTACACATTTTCATAGCCTGCTGCAATGAACTCTTGACATTTGTAACAACTATATCTACAAACATGACATTTGGCACGAGTCAGAATCACAGACACTGGGGTGTCAACTGCTCTCGGGCCTCCTGTCCCTCCATTCTTCTACAGTGATGCCAAGCTTCTTCTTCGGTCATAGAGAACATGTCCCTCTTCCCCATGCTACGCATATGCTATCTCCTTGATCCACAGTGACCCTCCTGTCCTTCATCCCCCTCTTCCCACTGTGCAGCCTAAATTCTTCTCCCTAGACATTCAGATCAAGTATCATCTCCCTCAGGAAGCCTTCCCTGATTTTCCCATACTACTTCTTTGGCGCTTAATGTCTATTTACCTCCTACAATTCTTCAAAGACATATAAGTCCAAATGTAGTTAACGCTCAGCTATCCGCCTGGACATGCCTGGTGGCCCAGTGGTTAGGAATCTGCCTGCTAACGCAGGAGACACAGGTTCTATCCCTGGTCTGGGAAGATCCCACATGCTCTGGAGCGACTAACCCCGGGCGCCACATCTACTGCAACCGCACCTAGAACCCCCGCTCCATGACAAGAGGCACCACGATGCAGAGCCCACGCAGCAAGGAAGGCACCGTGCCCCAGCAAATAAACAAGTCAACTCTCTACCTAAACATCCTAGAAGGCACGTAGAGACCTAGAAAGAAATCCATACCCCTTGCAACAAGGAAGTGAGAGATGATTCTATACAGTTTGATCCAGTACCTTAAGAATAGAGCCATGTCTTCTAGGATTCTGCTTATCCCACAGGACCAGATGGCAAGACTAATACAGACTGTTGAAGAGAATTTAGAAAGTGCTGGGAAAAAAAAAAAAGCGGTAGGCGGGGAAACAACTCGATCCAATTATCCGGTGATAACCTCTGCTGATATTTAGTGGATATCTTGGTGCTTTGCTTTGTTTTCAGTGTGCATGTCTATATGAATTTTGATTCTCCTCATTCCTTAGACTGTAGGACAACCACTCTCCATGACCATGCTCATTGGACCTAGCCTGTTCTTAGTAAAGGCTGCATTAGAAGTTCATATGATATGTACTGGAAAGTTCACATACAAATCGAGTGTACAGCTTGATGAATTTTAATAAAATGAAGACACCCATGTAACCAGCACCTGGATCAAAAAGTAGCATTTTACCAATGCCCTAGATGCCCCTCTTGTGTCCCCTTCTAGTTACTGCCCTCCCCCAAGGGTAATCATTATGTATACTTCTAACGGATTGTCATTTTGCCTGTTTGGGAACTTTACATAAACAGAATAATACAATATGTACTTTTTTATGTGTGTATGTAATGACCAAGCTGAGTTTAGGTTGAGGAAGAAGCTGAGGGTATCCACCAGGGTGAAGCAGATATTGGACTAATTTGTGTACATAAATGTGCTTTCGATATAGGGACTAACTCATTGATCTCCCAGAAAGTGCTCCAGGGCCCCTATGTTCATAGCCTAAGTCCTACCATATCATTTGGGACAGTCTCAGAGCCAGAGGATACCACCAAACCAGCCGAGGCTTAAGTAGCAGGAAGTGAAGGATAATTCCCACTTGTACAAACTGAGAATAAAATCCAGTTATTAAAAAACAAAAAAATACAGAACTAACCCCCCAAATTATTTGAAGCATGAGAGAGGGCTTTGGCCTCCTGGGAAGCTTCTAGATCTGTGTGTGTTGAATACATTTTCCTGTGCCAGAAATTATGGTCCTATGGATTCGATGAATCAGATCTATTTCTAACAGGAAAAATGAGGATACATCCAGTAAAAATAGCTACCTTTTATTAACCACTTCTCTTACGCGCCAGACACTGGTATATATACATGTCAACTGCTTTACGTGAATGTAGTGCACAGTCCTCAGGAGAACCTTAGGAGGTAGATCTCATTACCCTCGTTCTACAGTCGAGGAAGCTAAGGTAAATCCACCGATCTGATCACTGGCGCCGGAATGGGGCTGGCTGGTGAGCTGGTCAGCAGAGGGTTTCAAAGGAAGGACCTCCCTGGCAATCCAGGGGCTAAGACTCTGCAGAGGGTACGGATCTGATCCCTGGTCCAGGAATTAATATTCCACGTGCTGTGTGGCATGGCCAAAAGATTTTAAAAAAAATTTTTTTAAGAGAGAAAGAGAGAATGACAATATGGTAAGGATCTGAGGGTCTGCTCCATGAGAGTGGTTCCTTCCCTGAAACTGGGTGGGAAGGAGTTCAGTCTATCTAGCTAATATGGAGTGGAACAGATCTCCTTGAGAAAAAGAGCCTGTGTCCATGGAGGCCTACAGAGGAGCTCAGTGCTGGACCTGAGGAGGGGAGGTAAGGGGTGATGATCTGGTCAGGATCCTGTTCCTGCGGCATGCCATCCAACTATCGGGGGACACTTGGGCAAAAGGTGCCAGCCTGAATCCCTGGCATCAGAACTTTCTTAGAATCCTGGAGAGGCCCATGTCTTGGGAGCAGATTCTGAGGGAGTTCTCTATGATCTCCTGGAAATCCACTCCTCTGAGCAGGCCTCAGTGATCGAGCCTAGAATTTAAAATGTAAACCAAGCCTTGGGCTTCCCTGGTGCTCCAGTGGCTGAGACTCTGTGCTCCGAATGCAGGTGGCCCAGGTTTGATCCCTGGTCAGGGAACTAGATACCATACGCCACAACCAAGCGTTCATGGGCTGAGACTAAACATCCTGCATGTCGCAACTAAGACCCGGTGCAGCCAAATAAATGAAAATAAATATTAAAAAAAAAAAAGTAAACTAACCCTGAAGCAAGAGGTTGACTGTTCCCCTTTCCAAGACTCTGTGAAACTGCTGTCAGCCCACACCCTTCGGCTTCCCCTAGCCCTCAGGACAAGGAGCAGAATTGAAGCGAGACACGGCCAGAAGACTCTCTCCCTCACAACTGCCAAGAAGGGAAGGGAAACGTCCTTGAGGACTGCAGCTGGTTTAAAGTGGCGCCAAGACAGTGGCCACAGATTCGTTTGGAACATCCTATTTATTGAGAAGCTTGTCAGCACCTTACCTGACAAATCAGGCCTGGAGAATCCCTTCAAGGGTCTCCTCCTGGGCAAGAAACTGGCACATCTGAGGACTAGATGGCAAGGGATATTAACAAGCAAGACTGTTCCAGCTATCAAATATAAATACAGCATGGGGCTTGTTCCCCTGAGAACTGACTGAGGTCAGCAAATCTGCAGGGAGGGTCTCAGAACAACCATCCTTAACAGGTCCGAGGAATAATTTGATGAAAGAGCCTTAAGAGGTTGAAGCAGGGCAAACTGGTGGGAAAAAGACAGCTTTTATCCTTTCAAGTCGAGAAAGCAACTCTCCTCTGTCTATATTAGCTTCTAGCTTTCTGATCACTGCAAATGCAAGTGGAAAGTAAGAGTGGGAAGATGGGTGTGAGGGGAACAGTGGGGCAAAGAATAGGGAAGGAAAGGATGGGGGAGGTGAGAGGAAATGGGGTAAAAGTCCAAATAAAAGATAGCTTAGATGGTGTGTCAATTAAATTAAAAATAAGCAAATTAACAAATTAATGATCAAGTCTGAGAGAATGATGCCTACTTTAAAATGGGATATGGGAAAAACCAAAAGCAGTAAGACAAAAGGGAGTTAAGCACAGAGCAAAATATTCCAAATTAAGATTAGGAATGAATAAAAATAGAATCAAATAGATATAATTTTTGAAAAGACAGGGTCAGTGAAATAAGAGACAAAAGCTTTGAAACAGAAAGCCATTAAAATTAAACTGAAGCTAAACCCAAATGATAAAAAGAAAAATAAATAAGGTGAATGTAATTTAAGAAGTACAAGAAAGCAAAAAAGGAACTTATAATAACACAACTCAAAACAACAACCACCACCTGACCAGCCGGGCCACTCAAGGGAAGGGAGGAATGAGGAAGTCCTTTGGACAGCCAGGCTTTCCTCCTAAGAGAATTCTCCCGAGGCCCATCCCTGCCGTCAGGTTTTTTTAGTCTGGTTACATATTTGTCTCTTCCTATCCCCATTCATTCATTCCCCAGATATTTATTGTGCTGAACTGGAAATTCAACTGTGTGAGTCAAACAGAGAAGAATTCTGCCTCCCTGAGGCTCACAGTCTAGTGCCATGAGGTGGTGGTGGGAGAGAACACAGATATTAAACAAGTGACTACACAGGGAAATTAATAATTACAGGGCAGTGAAGAAAGGGCTTCCACGGTGGGTCAAAAGGTAAAGAGTCTGCCTGCATTGCAGGAGACCCGGGTTCCATCTCTGCGTCAGAAAGATCCCCTGGAGGAGGGCATGGCAACCCACTCCAGCATTCTTGCCTGGAGAATCCCATGGAGAGAGGAGCCTGGCGGGCTCCAGTTCACAGGGTGGCAGAGTCAGACATGACTTTCACTTCATGAAGAAAATCCCATAGCACTAGGCGGAATATATGAATCGGTCACTGAACTTACATTAGGAATGGGAGATGTGGCGTTGGTGTGGAGATAGGTGGACATTGGGGGAGTCTTTTCTGCCAACATATTTGTCCTGAGATTCAGAGGATATATTAGGAATTAACCGAAGCACGGCAGGGGTGGAGACAGGCAATATCCTTCAAGGCCCTTCCATTTGAGGAAGTAAAAGAGGGCTGTGGCTGAAGCAGATAGGCCTAGCAAGGGAGAAGTGCTGGATGCCGTAGGAGAGGGTGGTGAGGGACAGAATAAGGATTTTGATGTTTATCTAGGAGCAATGGGAAGCCAATTGTTTCCTTCAGGCAACTGAGGCAACAAAAAGCGTTTCATCGATTTATTTACCCTTTTCTTGGTGGGTGGGAGTTCTCTTCCTTTGGGGCAGGGCACCATATCTGACTTGCATGTCATTGTATTCCCAGCACCTATGCAGTGGACAATCAATACGTATTTTGAAGGAATTAATAGGAATTATTTTGGTAGGACCACAACCAAAGTCCACGTCTTCTGCAAAATCTGTTTCCTCCAAGAAGTCATCTTACCACCTCCGTAGTTTGCTTGGAGTCCTATCTGCTCATCAGTAAGGTGGATGTTAGATGTCTCGCTCAATGCTTTTGCCATCCTTACAAATAGCAGCTCAGCTTCTGAAGCACTGGTTGCTTCTGAAAGTTTCGAGAATCGCTAGTGAATTCTGCCACCTTCCATGACGCCAGATGGATGCCATGGCTGGCTACTGGAAGGCAGGTAGGGGAAGGAAGTTATCACTGCGTGTCCGTGTGCCCTGGCATTCTTCTCCTGAAGGACTAACACGTGCAGTGGCAAACTGCTTTCCCATCAGCAATTTTCACAAGTCTCAGGGAAAACTTAGCAACATTTGGCTTCTTAGCAAGTTTTTTCCCCAAGTGATGGGGTACCTAGGGTACTTTACACCTGAAATAGATCAGTTTTTAACAGCCTCTTCTTGTGGAAGACAACGTTATTTTTAGTAATAGTCATGCAATAATCAGGAATGTTAATTCTTGTTTCCTTTTTTTTCTTTTGGTTTAAAATAAACAATAGTTTTCTTAAAGAATAAATATGAGTTTTAAAAATACTACTTTAAAATCAGTAAACTACATAAATCAACTATGCTTCAATATTTGTTTTGAAAAAAAAATTGAGGAGAGTGCTAAAAAACATCAGTGAACCACTTCACACATGAACTAAAATTTGCACTTACTAAACAGAAGTATCACATCTTGCATTTTGCACTCTTTATCACTATTTAAAATTTAAATACAAATAAAAAACTCAGAGTGGTCACAGAGAATGTCAGAATTAAGGTAGCAACTTTTGTTTCTTTGTTTTCAAAATCACTATGTCATCATTGTTATTTCAAATCTACTTGTTTAAATCAGGTGGTTGCCTATTTTCCATATTTTTTAAAAGCACTTTGGCAAAAATTCTTATGCTCTTATTCACTTATTGCTTAAGTGTTAAAGTTGCTCAGTTCTGTCCGGCTCTTTGCAACCTTATGGATGGTAGCCCACCAGGCTCTGCATTCCGTGGGAATTTTCCAGGCAATAATACTGGAGAGGGTTCAGTTCAGTTCAGTTGCTCAGTTGTGTCCGACTCTTTGTGACCCCAAACTCATGCCCATCGAGTTGGTGATGCCATCCAATCATCTCATCCTTTGTTGTCCCCTTCTCCTGCCTTCAATCTTTCCCAGCATCACGGTCTTTTCAAATGAGTCGTTTCTTCACATCAGGTGGCCAAAGTATTGGAGTTTCAGCTTGGAATATTCAGTCCTTCCACTGAATATTCAGGACTGATTTCCTTTAGGATGGACTGGTTGGATCTCCTTGCAGTCCAAAGGACTCTCAAGAGTCTTCTCCAACACCACAGTTCAAAAGCTTCAGTTCTTTGGCACTCAGCTTTCTTTATAGTCCACCTCTCAAATCCATACCTGACTACTGGAAAAACCATAGCTTTGACTAGACAGACCTTTGTTGGGAAAGTAATGTTTCTGCTTTTTAATAGCCTGTCTGAGTTGGTCATAACTTTTCTTCCAAGGGGCAAGCGTGTTTTAATTTCACGGTTACAGTCACCATCTGCAGTGACTTTGGAGCCCCCCCTAAATAAAGTCTGGCACTGTTTCCACTGTTTCCCCATCTATTTCTCATGCGGTGATGGAACTGGATGCCATGATCTTAGTTTTCTGAATGTTGAGTTTTAAGCCAACTTTTTCACTCTCCTCTTTCACTTTCATCAAGAGGCTCTTTAATTCTTCTTCACTTTAGGCCATAAGGGTGGTGTCATCTGCATATTTGAGGTTATTGATATTTCTCCCAGCAGTCTTGATTCCAGCTTGTGCTTCTTCCAGCCCAGCGTTTCTCATGATGTACTCTGCATA
>SJYT01019467.1:57701-68667 GCA_006410635.1 Cephalophus harveyi | reverse complement strand
GAGTTTTCCAAATTTGCTGATATATTGAGTGCAGCACTTTCACAGCATCATCTTTCAGGATTTGAAACAGCTCAACTGGAATTTCATCACCTCCACTAGTTTTGTTCGTAGTGATCCTTCCTAAGGCCCACTTGACTTCACATTCCAGGATGCCTGGCTCTAGGTGAGTGTGAGTGATCACACCATCATGATTATCTGGGTCATGAATATCTTTTTTGTACAGTTCTTCTGTGCATTCTTTCCACCTCTTCTTAATATCTTCTGCTTCTGTTAGGTCCACAGCATTTCTGTCCTTTATTGTGCCCATCTATGCATGAAGTGTTCCCTTGGTATCTCTAATTTTCTTAAAGAGATCTCTAGTCTTTCCCATTCTGTTGTTTTCCTCTATTTCTTTACATTGATCACTGAGGAAGGCTTTCTTATCGCTCCTTGCTATTCTTTGGAACTCTGCATTCAGATGGGTCTATCTTTACTTTTATTCTCTGGCTTCTCTTCTTTTCACAGCTATGTGTAAGACCTCCTCAGACAACTATTTTGCCTTTTTGCATTTCTTTTTCTTGGTGATGGTCTTGATCCCTGCTTCCTATGCAACACGACATCGTACTGGATAGAGTAGACACTGCTTAAAGACAAACTCCTAAATGTGGAATTGCTGAGTCAAAGCTTACAAATGTGTAAGGCTTTTCAAGCTGTTTCACTACATATCAGACAAGCAAATATGAAGAATCATCACAGCTCCCTCTCTCCAAAGCTTCCAATGATGGTACCATAGCAACTATTCCTTTAAAAAGAAAAATGTGCGGGGGTCCTTCTCCTGTGGGCCAGTGGCTAAGACTCTACATTCTCAATGTAGGAGCTCAGGTTCCATCCCTGATCAGGGGTCTAGATCTTGCATGCTGCAACCAAGAGTTCGCATGCCACAACTAAAAGACACAGAGCAGCCACACTCAAAGAAATATATTTACTTTTTAATTTGAAAGTGCGGCATTTAGAGACTCAGAAGGATACAGAGGGGACTTCCCTGGCCATCCAGTGGTTAAGACCTGTGCTTCTAATACAGGGGTGTGGGTTTGATTCCTGGTCAGGGCACTGAGATCCCACATGCTGTGTGGTGGCCAAAAAAAAAACCAAGAACAAAGTGGGCAGGGAACAGCCAAGGTCAGCAGGGAGGCCGAGGGGAAGGCGGGATGGCCCCTGGCGTGGCTCTCTCTGGAGGACATTTCACCTGTCTCAGAATAACGTGCCTCCTCTCTCCCAACTGCTGAGACTTTTCAGCTTCTCTTGACAAGTTCCTCATTGGAGACCAGACTCCTCTGAAGAGATATCTGAAGTGTCTACAATGGGCAAGGCATGTTTTGCTTGAAGGTGGGGTTTGAATCGTGAGGCACATGGGAGGAGCTTGCTAAACCCTATGGAGTATCAGACTGCCAAGCCAAGGCCACAGGGAGACACTGGGCGTGCTGGGAGGCAGGGACCAGGGGAGAACGGGGAGACACAGAGGGGCACGGAGAAGCTGTCAAAGACCCCAGCTCCCCTCCTTCAGAACAGCCCAGAGTAAAAGCTTTCTCTGACCTATTCTTGTATGATCAAATGATTCTCTACTCATAGGAACTCAAACTGAAACTAGCACATTGGTTTCATTTATGGATTAAATAGCACTTTGGTGGATAAACTGGGAACTTCAGCTTTGTATCATATGGACTTTTATATATGTGCAAATATATGAAATATGGTTTATATAGAAAAGTACATTCTAAATAACCAATTTATTAATAAGCAAATAACCCAACAAATGCTGGAATCCATGCAAAGGGTTTAGTACCCAACACATAGTAAGCACTGACGAAGTATAAGCTATACCATGCTAACAGAAATAACATTATACTCTGATGGCTTACATATGGCATAAAATATTTACTCCACTAAATAAATAAGATACAATTCTTGCAAACAACACTGAAACCCCTCAGCAGTAAGACCTCCTTAGCCCAGGCAGGGGGTGCTCCTGTGAGATTCTCCAAGGACAGATAAAGATAAGCCCAGGGACTGAGATGGGTAATCAAGGCTCTGGGAGCCACACTCTGCTTCTGCAATGAACCCAAAGAGAGGGCTGTGGAGCCAGCGGGGAAAGGTTGGGAGTGGCTACGACCTTCATCAGCCTCGCCCTGGAGGGAACAGCAGGGAGCGGGGACCAGGCTGGGCCAGGAGAGGAGGGGAGGTTAGGAAACCTCAAGGTTTGTTACAAGTCTCACTGCAAAGGGAACGGGCACGTGGGAGGTCATTAACCGGGACCTTCAGTGCCATGCGTCAGCTACACTGGTCGGCGGGGGTTCTCTAGTGTTGACACCCTGACAGCCTGTGGGATTCTCTTGCTAAGGAGGCTGGGGAGCTGGATGCCAGGCAGGCAGCCAGCATGTGGGCACCCCAGAGCTTGCGCCCCTGGGGAGGGCTTCCACTCTGCCTCTGGGGACAGAAGTAGATCTCTAGACCTACTTCTCAGCTGTGGGGGCACCTGAATAACTTACTTTACTTTTCTATGCTGCATATGCAAATAGAGATAATAATAGATGTTTAGCTCTTAGGATGGTTGTAAGAGTTAAATGAGACATAAAGTAACTAGCGTGGCACCTGGCCCTGAGCAGGAACCCAGAAAATATTGGTAATGATTTTATGTTCAGCCTGGATGACCTTACTGGTGTTTATTTTTGCCCAGATTACATGATTTCTCTTTCCCACAATTCAACAAAAAGAAACATGCCCTAGAAACTAGAGTTGCTTCCCGGTGAGGCACAATTGTTTAAGAAGGTCACCTTTAAAGGCATTTCAGTAAAACTTTTTATCTGTAGGTGCAGAAACAAGTCTTTCACCATCTGTCTGCAGAGCTGTCACTTATTTTTTTCCCCTTTTTGTACAACTGGGTTATTTCATCACACTTCATGCCCACTGGAAGCTACAGCTGACAAGCACCATTGTTGCTTCACAGGGTACCTGGCGGCACCGTGGGCTCATTTTTCCTCCTGCTGCCAAGCTGAAGAATTCTCAGAACTCTCTCTTTGTTGTGTTTCAGAGCTGGTATTTATAAATATGAGAAAAGATGTGGTGAAGACTGAGGGCAAAATCAGTCTTTCAATTATGTGAAGGTTGGGTTTGCCGGTGAATGAGAAATGGTGAGGGGTGGGAGGTGGTGCTTGTCGAGTCTGACCAGGAATATGTCTTTGGCCTGGATGCCCGATCCTAAGACATTCTTGTGTCCATGCTGAGCTCTCAGCTACCTGACCCCTTCGGCCCTCACCCCAGGCTTCAGGACCACAGCAGGAAGGAACTCACAGAGCCCACGTGGTTCTGCAAAAAGCCAGCCAGCCACCTCAGAGGTCGGCTCTGACGTCCCATCCCGGCTCTAGCCACGTGATTGTTCTCTTACCCTTAGATGTGTTCTGATATTACAGTTCTTCTCCCAAGGCTGAATTCTGCCTTGTTCCAACCATGCCTCCAAACTGGCACTGGGCCCCTACCCGTAACTTCCAGCCCTGTGGCTGGGGCCTGGCTAATCGGTTTCCCAAGTCTCCCCAGTGCCACAAGCCACACAGAACGGTTTGCCACGTCGCTGTACCACTGTGCTCTTGTCATTTTCCTGGACCCGCAGGTCCTGTTGAGCAGCTTGGATGACCACCCCACTGCCTACCCCTCCATCACCCTCACCGGAGCTGGTTCAGTGACCGCATGCGCCCTCTACCCTGGCTCCACATCCACAGCGCTTCTGGGCCAGGCGGGGGTTGCCTGGGTCCTGGTCCCTCTGCTGTTCTTGCCAGTGCCGCTTTCAGTTCTGACCTGGGCTCCTGCCCGAGTCTGTCACTAGCTATGAGACTCCGGATAAACACCATCACTGGGAAGCCACAGACTTAGTTCTCTACAGGGACCAGGTGGGCAAGACAGCCCAGACTGGGTGCTGTGGGGCGCAGCACACTGTGGCTGGGTGGCTACTGCGGTGTCGGGTGGTTACTGCACTATCGGGTGGTTACTGCACTATCGTGTGGTTGCGCGATTACTGTAACCGCTGGGTGCTTACTGCCGTGCTAGACTACAAGCCTCTTGTGGCTGTGTCTCCCGCTTTCTGAAAGGTGTGTGTGTGTGAGAGAGACAGAGAGAGCATGGGTTTTCAGTCTTTACAACAAATTCTTGTTCTAAGGCTGTGCAGGCCACATTTGGGCTACGAGTCAGCAGTACACAAGCACTTTGTAAGGACCTCTCGGTGCCGCATTTCCGCATTTGTGTGAGAAGGAAGCTTTTCTAGATGAAGCCTAGGGTCCCTTCCAGGTCCTATGTCCTGCTTCAGGGAAGAGAGAACTCTGGATAGGAATGCTGCTGCTGCTGCTGAGTCGCTTCAGTCGTGTCCGACTCTGAGACCCCATAGAAGGCAGCCCACCAGGCTACCCCGTCCCTGGGAGTCTCCAGGCAAGAACACTGGAGTGGGTTGCCATTTCCTTCTCCAATGCATGAAAGTGAAAAGTGAAAGGGACGTCGCTCAGCCGTGTCTGACTCTTAGCGACCCCATGGACTGCAGCCCACCAGGCTCCTCCGTCCATGGGATTTTCCAGGCAAGAGTACTGGAGTGGGGTGCCATCGCCTTTCCCGTGGACAGGAATGGGTCATAGACAGTTTCCTATCTCTTCAGTAGGAATAAGGAAAGGATTTAACGGGGAGGGAGAGGAGGAAAAGGGCAGGGGAAGTCCGCCTGCTGTCGGCTCCTGCGTTTCTCTTCACCCCTGACTAACTCTAGCTTCTCTGGGGCGTGGCTCCCTACCCCGGGATTCTTTGGGACATCGGTGACACGCCGTCACACCAGGTCACCACCTCTCCTCTCTGAGGCTCCTAAACGATGAATCCTGAATGCCAGGTTTCTCAAGAGCTGTTCTAGCTCCAGCTGGGTCACTGAGACTCGAAGTCATTCTCTGTGGCTTGTTAATCCAGTTTACTTGATAAGCTTGTTTCATGATAAGTCCCAGGGTTGTTCCAGTTGACCACGTTCTGTTGCATGGACAGTATCTCAAGCGGGGTCTGCCGAGGAAAGAGCGTGAAGAGCATGGGTCCGTCAGGGCTGCCAGGGAAGTCACTAGAATTCTGAATTCACTCACCTTTATGGGCTTGTGGTCACTGATGTAAAAGGAACACCTGAACACTCCCCAATGCTGAGAGGATGGTAGAATGGAACACTTCCTGCCTGTTTCGACCGAGGGGGCGAGATGAAGGACATGAAAGAGGTCAGGTGCCCACGTGAGCGAGACAGACACGCCCCCTCCTAACTTGTAGAAGTAAAACGGAATGTCTCTAGGAATCGGTTCCAGAGTCCTGGGACCGCTCCAGGAGGTCGAGATGAGACTGAGGAGACAATGTCTCCTTAGAGGGAGGGGGGAGCGGGTGAGTGTCTCGGATACTGTTAACACCCTGCTGCAGCTGCTGAGTCACTTCAGTCGTGTCCGACTCTGTGCGACCCCATAGACAGCAGCCTCCCAGGCTCCCCCGTCCCTGGGATTCTCCAGGCAAGAACACTGGAGTGGGTTGCCATTGCCTTCTCCAATGCATGAAAGTGAAAAGTGAAAGTGAAGTCGCTCAGTCGTGTCCGACTCTTAGTGACCCCGTGGAGTGCAGCCCACCAGGCTCCTCCGTCCATGGGATTTTCCAGGCAGGAGTACTGGAGTGGGGTGCCTCTGCCTTTTCCCAACACCCTGCAGAGCCCCTTGAAAACTGACTCACTGCCTGCCCCACCCACCCCTTCTCTGCAGAACGGCCCTTAGCCAGCAGGACCCGTAGGCCACACACCCCAGTCCCAACCCCCCCAGTCAGCGGAGGAGAGGCCCCGAGCTCTTCGCCTGCAGGTGGGTCTGTCTTCGCCATGCCTTCGTCGGCAGTCTTTCCCTCGGGAATCAGACTGAAGCTGGTCTCGGGCTGGGACCGCATTCCTGCTTGCTGCCCTCTCTCCTCCAGCTTTACCCTGCTCTCTTCACACCCCTTCTAATGAGAACAGTTCCTCAAAAAACCACTTGAACAGGAATCCCCATTTCCGGCGCCGCTTGTAGGGAGGCTGACTGAAGACAGAGTCCTCCTGGATCCTGAAGATGGAGTTGTGCTAGTCGCTCAGCTGTGTCCGACTCTCTGTGACCCCACGGACTGCAGCCCGCCAGGCTCCTCTGTCCATGGCATTTCCCAGGCAAGGATACTGGAGTGGGTAGCCATTTCTTTCCCCAGGGGACCTTCCTGACCCAGGGATCGAACCCGGGTCTCATGTCTCCCACCTTGGCAGGCGAGTTCTTTCCCACTGAGCCAGCAGGGAAGCCAAAGATGGAGACTTTAAGGCAATTGCGTCGAGTGCCTCTTAAGTGTCCCCTAGAGGATGGGCCCCTCCCTCCGGCTTGAGGAAGGCTCGCTCCCACCTCGGAATTCCAACAGCAGCAGCTCCAGGCTGGAGCCAGGAGGGTGCTGCTGCGTGGACTTGGCTGACCCCAGGGTGGGGAGGAGAGCAATGCCTGATGCAGGATGGACCATCGCGGCGTCCTCTGAGCCTAACAGGGCCGTCTGCAGGGGCACGGAGACCTCAGGCAAAGGGTCAGAGGCCTGACCTCCCAGTGAAGATGGCATCACAGATGGCCACCAAGAACTGAGATCGATCATGCCAGGCCCAGCGAACTGCGAGGGCAAGGAAGTCTGGGATGTCCTTGTTGATTCAGTAATTAAGACTCAGCGTTCCCAACGCAGCGGATGCAGTGTGAGCGCTCGTTGGGGAACCATGATCCTGAATGGCACCCAGCGTGTGCTCCCACCAAAAAAAAGCAAGGAAACCAATAAGAAACCCCTGAAGAACCAAGAAGCCCCTGCAAGAAGAGAATTCATTGCGACCACCTGCCAATCCCATCCAGAAGTTCCAGCTTTCAAGGTTCAGCCAAGGGACAGCAGTGCTTTCCTTCCTTTTCCCTCACTTTCCCTACACTCAGGCCAAGAGGGAAATCACAGGCACCGCAGTGGAGCTGGGAGAAAGAGAGAACAGGAGGCCCACAGACTCCTTCCCCAGCCACAGCTTTGTGGAGCAGGCTGTGTCTGGAGACCGCGTGATCGTTTAACCTTGACTTCAGGTGAGGATTTTTTTCTGTGGATTTTTTATTATTAGATGAGACTGAATATATTGCTTTTAAAATGAGGCTGTTGTTTTTATAACTCCAAGTAAATAACACTCAGAGTGACGCAAGACTTTATCAACAGAGAAATTTCTCCCCGCTGAATTCGGTTTAAAGTGGTGGAGGGAGATGAAAGCAATGTCTGGATCCCATGCTCATGCAACATATGGTTATGTAAAGGAGGGGTGGTGGCGACTTCCCTCTGCTTCTCCAAGCAAGCCCTGTGCTGATTCAGGCAACCGCATCCTCGGGCCTGACTCCTGGGATAAAAATGTCCATTGGCTAAGGATCTGAAACATCAGGCTCTGAAACTTTTGACTGGCCAAGTGCCAGGTGACTCAGAGCTATGCATGTAAATGAATCACATCATCTCTCTGTAGGAATCTGGAGGAATCTACTTTTTTTTTTTTTTTGGCCACATGGTTTGCAGGATCTTAGTTCCCCAACTAGGGATGGAGCCTGGGCCACCGCAGTGAAATGGCTGAGTCCTACCACTGGACCACCAAGGAATTCCCAGAATCTGCTATCTTGAAAATGGTGGCAACCTTCCTCCATGACCCTGGTTAGAAACAGATGTGTTGTCACTGCTTTACTGAACTCCTGTCAGGTACTGAAGATTACAAAACAATGAAACAGAGACCTGACTTGCAAAGATACGATTTGCTATGTGCTCTCCTTTTAGTGTGGAGGACAGAATCTAACACAGGTGATGGTTAAAGTGAGGCTTGGTCAGGGACTACTTGAATTGGTGGATCAAAGCTTTGATGGAACATGGTCAGAAATATCCTCTGAAGGAGGGCATGGTAACCCACTCCAGTATCCTTGCCTGGAGAATCCCGCAGACAGAGGAACCTGGTGGGTTTTACAGGCCATGGGGTTGCCAAGAGTCAGACACAACTGAAGCGACTTAGCACACATGTACAGGAATCATCTGGCATGCTTTTTAAAAATACCACGTTCCACTAAAAGATTCTGATTTATTGTCCTGAGCTGCTGCCCGGGCAGCAGGATTTTTTTTTGTAAATTCCTCGGATAATTCTAACGTGCGGTCAAGGCTATGAACTACTTTAGATCATCGTAACAAAGCTAAGTAAGTACCAAGGCACCAAAGTGATAGTAAATGTTTTAAAATGTTATATTTGTATGAATAGTTTTAGTAGGAATTTTCACTTTATGAAATGAAAACCAATATAAACACTTTAACTGTGTGCATAGGCCTTTTACAATCTTTCGTGTTCCTTAGATAGTCAATTGATTAGTAAGAGAAACACCAGAGCATCTTTTCATCTCCCTGGAACAAAAGGCTTTTCAATTATCATTAGAGTACATTACTACTTTCCACTTTTCCATAAAATCTATTTTTACCAAGTGACCAGGTGTCAAACTAGTCTATTAAAACAAATTTCTTATATTAAAATATTGAGTAGAATTATAAGACACATCTGTTTAAAAAAAGAATAAGTAGGACTTCCCTGGTGGTATGGTGTACAGCCCACCTGCCAGTTCAGGGGACATAGGTTTGATCCCTGGTCTGGGAAGATTCCACACGTTGAGGAGCAGCTAAGCCCGAGAGGCGCAAGGGCCGAGGCCATGCGCCCCAGAGCCCACGCGCGGCCACGAAGAGGAGCCCCCTTGCTTGCTGTGCAGCAAAAACCCAGTGCAGCCAAAAAGAAACAAATACAATAAGAAAATAAAGAATAAGTGCTGCTGCTAAGTCACTTCAGTCGTGTCCGACTCTGTGTGACCCCATAGACGGCAGCGCACCGGGCTCCCCCGTCCCTGGGATTCTCCAGGCAAGAACACTGGAGTGGGTTGCCATTTCCTTCTCCAGTGCATGAAAGTGAAGAGTGAAAGTGAAGTCGCTCAGTCGAATAAGTAATGTCTTGTTTTTTCTGTTTTGCTATTAAAGCTAAAGGTTGAAATTACTCAGCAGTAATCTCTGGGTCCGTCATTAGTTGTCTGGCTTGTTCTACACTCTGGAGGCAAATGCACAGTGTGAAAGAGTACCAGGCACGTTGTTGTCTGCTTGCTAAGTCGTGTCTGACTCTTTGCGACCTCACGGTCTGTAGCACGCCACTGTCTCCCAGAGTTTGCTCCAGTCCACGCCCACTGAGTCAGTGATGCCACCTAACCATCTCATCCCCTGCCGCTCCCTCGGGAGGGTTCCATCTCTGGTCAGGGACTTAAGATCTTACAGGCCCGGGGCCAAAAAACTAAAACAGAAAACAGAAGCCACCTTGTAACAGATTCAAGAAAAGACTTTAGAAATGGTCCACATTGAAAAACATCTTTGGGGACCCGACTGAGCGAATTTCACTTCTCCTTTTGCCTTCAGTTTTTCCCGTCACCAGGTATATTACTCAGGTAATTTAAATAAACTGTTTTTACACACACACACACACACACACACACACACAGCCACATGTAGGAGTGATTTTTGCCTACACCGTGAAATTTATAAGTGGGATGGGGTAGAACAGGACCACAGAATTTTTTTTTCTTTTTATATCATTACGTATTTTGTTTACAACCTACAACCTATTCTTTTAAGTTCTCTGCATCAATTTCTCTCTTTTTAAAGCAGTCTTTTCCTTTTGATTTTTTTGTTCCGCAGCCTTTCCTTCTATTAATCAAACTATATTCTCAGTTATAATAGACCTGTCCACCCACTTAGTTCACTCATTCATCCCTTAATCCACCATTAGTGATATGACAATTCATTCTATTGTAGTCAACTGTCACACCACAGATAATGGCTTCAGAACTTTGAAAAGAAAGGACATGATTTCTTTATTGATAGATTGGGTAGCTTGCTTCATAGCCCAACCTTCTCTGAGCAAAGTTTAATTGCCAAGAGAGAAACTCCTTAGTGGATAATAAAACCCAAAATGAGTGCTTCTGGGGAGCCCCTCTTCACACCTCTCACCTTCTCCCACCCCACCGCACCTTCTTTCACCAGGTGGCTGGGAACCAGCGATAATATAAAAAAGAGCAACAGGCTGCGCTCCATTCAGAGGTTGGAGAATATGAGTCATAAACCGTTCCTCTGCTTTTATTTTTTTTTAATTCCTTCCTCTCTTGTATTTTGCCTTCTTTTTACTCCTATTGCTTTGCTGTCTATATGTGTTTATTTTTCTTCCTTTCTTTTCCACCTTCTACTGTCCCCACTGACGTCAGGACCAGGGGTCCCTGGGCATCGTTGGTCATCAGTAGTAGCCTGGTAGCTGGACCAGTGCCCTCTAGAGGCCCTGAGCCAATCCTCTCTCAGTTTAGAGCAGGGAACTGGGACAGTTAAGGAGGCAAATACTGAAAGACAGAGGGGTGCCTGGTGGGAGCTATACTCTATGGAGCGTGACTGCAACGGGATGCAGTGAATTTTTTTTTTTAAACAGGGATTTATAAGCCAGTTCGGGCACAGGACTGGAAAAGGTCAGTTTTCATTCCAATTCCAAAGAAAGGCAATGCCAAAGAATGCTCCAACTATGGCACAACTGAACTCATCTCACATGCTAGTAAAGTAATGCTCAAAATTCTCCAAGCCAGGCTTCAGCAATATGTAAACCGTGAACTCCCTGATGTTCAAGCTGGTCTTAGAAAAGGCAGAGGAACCAGAGATCAAATTGCCAATATCCGCTGGATCATGGAAAAAGCAAGAGAGTTCCAGAAATACATCTATTTCTGCTTTATTGACTATGCCAAAGCCTTTGACTGTGTGGATCACAATAAACTGTGGAAAATTCTGAAAGAGATGGGAATACCAGACCACCTGACCTGCCTCTTGAGAAATCTGTATGCAGGTC
>SJYT01019467.1:0-38491 GCA_006410635.1 Cephalophus harveyi | reverse complement strand
GCGCCGAAGAATTGATGCTTTTGAACTGTGGTGTTGGAGAAGACTCTTGGGAGTCCCTTGGACTGCAAGGAGATCCAACCAGTCCATTCTGAAGAAGATCAACCCTGGGATTTCTTTGGAAGGAATGATGCTAAAGCTGAAACTCCAGTACTTTGGCCACCTCATGTTAAGAGTTGACTCATTGGAAAAGACTGTGATGCTGGGAGGGATTGGGGGCAGGAGGAGAAGGGGACGACTGAGGATGAGATGGCTGGATGGCATCACGGATTTGATGGGCGTGAGTCTGGGTGAACTCCATGAGATGGTGATGAACAGGGAGGCCTGGCATGCTGCGATTCATGGGGTTGCAAAGAGTCGGACACGACTGAGCAACTGAACTGAACTGAACCCCAGTGTTCGAAGCAGTGCTATTTACAGTAGCTAAGCTATGGAAGCAACCCAAATACCCATCAACAGACAAATGGATGAAGAAGATGTGGTGTATATATATATATATGCGCCATGGAATATTGCTCAGCCATAAAAAAGAGCAAAAATCTGCAAGTTGCAGCAACATAGATGGATGACGTAGAGAATATTATGCTTAGTGAAATAAGTTGGAGAGAGAAAGGTAAATACTGTATAAAGCCACTTATACGGGGAATCTTAAAAAAATGCTACAAATGAGTATATATGCAAAACAGAAGCAGATTCACAGACACAGTAAACAAATTGCTGGTGACCAAAGAGGAGAGGGAAAGGCGGAAGGGCAGGTTAGGGTGTGGGAGTAAGAGACACAAATTATCATGTGAAGAACAGATAGGCCACAAGGATATGTTGTATAGCACAGGAAATTGCAGCCATTATCTCGTAATAACTTTTAATGGAGTATAATCTGGAAACATACTGCATCACTATGCTAGTCACCTGAAATTGAGACAGGCTGGGACCTGGGACCCTTTGCTACAGTGCTTGCCCCTGGACAAGTGTCTTCTCCAGCAACAAAATACAAAGAAACTATAAGGGACTAAAAGTCAGTGTGAGCATGTGCAACTGGGGCACATTATGGGCAACAAGACACCAAAAGACCAAAGCCAGTAACAGCAGAGAGCTGCACTGGCACGCTCACACAGCACAGTGACGGCAGGGGCAGACGGCCACAGCCACCCTCCCTGGGATTTCTTTGGAAGGAATGATGCTAAAGCTGAAACTCCAGTACTTTGGCCACCTCATGAGAAGAGTTGACTCATTGGAAAAGACTCTGATGCTGGGAGGGATTGGGGGCAGGAGGAGAAGGGGACGACTGAGGATGAGATGGCTGGATGGCATCACCAACTCAATGGACGTGAGTCTGGGTGAACTCCAAGAGATGGTGATGAACAGGGAGGCCTGGCGTGCTGCAATTCATGGAGTTGCAAAGAGTCGGACACGACTGAGCAACTGAACTGAACTGAACTGAACTGAACCCCAGTGTTCAAAGCAGTGCTATTTACAGTAGCTAAGCTATGGAAGCAACCCAAATACCCATCAACAGACAAATGGATGAAGAAGATGTGGTATATATATATATATGCACCATGGAATATTGCTCAGCCATAAAAAAGAGCAAAAATCTGCAAGTTGCAGCAACATAGATGGATGACGTAGAGAATATTATGCTTAGTGAAATAAGTCAGAGAGAGAGAGGTAAATACTGTATAAAGCCACTTATATGGGGAATCTTAAAAAAATGCTACAAATGAGTATATATGCAAAACAGAAGCAGATTCATAGACACAGAAAACAAACTGCTGGTGACCAAAGAGAAGAGAGAAAGGCGGAAAGGCAGGTTAGGGTGTGGGAGTAAGAGACACAAATTATCACGTGAACAGACAGGCCACAAGGATATGTTGTATAGCACAGGAAATTGCAGCCATTATCTCGTAATAACATTTAATGGAGTATAATCTGGAAACATACTGCATCACTATGCTAGTCACCTGAAACTGAGACAGGCTTGGACCTGGGACACTTTGCTACAGTGCTTGCCCCTGGACAAGTGTCTTCTCCAGCAACAAAATACAAAGAAACTTTAAGGGACTAAAAGTCACCGTGAGCATGTGCAACTGGGGCACATTATGGACAACAAGACACCAAAAGACCAAAAGCCAGTAACAGCAGAGAGCTGCACTGGCACGCTCACACAGCACAGTGACGGCAGGGGCAGACGGCCACAGCCACCCCCTCGGACCCAAGCCCAGGACCCGCCCCTACACCCACCCTTACCCCCACCCCTGCCCTAGGACGCAGACAAGGCAAACTGTTACTTGATTGCTTTCTCTCCTGCTGTAGCCTTAGTCCCAATGAAGTTTTGCTTGAATTTCTAGTCTGGCCTTTGAACAATTTCCATTGTTTAAGGCGGCCAAGAACCCTGTTCCCTAACAAAACTCATATAACATTGTAAATAACTGTACTTCAATAAACAAATGTAAACACATTAAAGTAACATCAGTTCAGTTCAGTTGCTCAGTCGTGTCCGACTCTTTGTGACCCCATGAATTGCAGTATGCCAGGCCTCCCCGTCCATCACCAACTCCCGGAGTTCACTCAAACTCATGTCCCTCGAGTTGGTGATGCCATCCAACCATCTCATCCACTGTTGTCCCCTTTTCCTCCTGCCCCCAATCCCTACGAGCATCATAGTCTTTTCCAATGAGTCAACTCTTCGCATGAGGTGGCCAAAGTACCAGAGTTTCAGCTTTAGCATCATTCCCTCCAAAGAACACCCAGGGCTGATCTCCTTTAGAATGGGCTGGTTGGATCTCCTTGCAGTAACATGGACCCAGCTTAACCGTCAGTAGCAAATCCAGCTACCAACAAGGGAGCTACAAAGCCCTTTAGCTTAACACTGGTGCCATGAGACCAGTCATAGGAAGAGTTGCTGCTGCTGCTGCTAAGTCGCTTCAGTTGTGTCCGACTCTGTGCGACCCCACAGACGGCCGCCCACCAGGCACCCCTGTCCCTGGGACTCTCCAGGCAAGAACACTGGAGTGGGTTGCCATTTCCTTCTCCAGTGCAGGAAAGTGAAAAGTGAAAGTGAAGTCACTCAGTCGTGTCTGATTTTAGCGACCCCATGGACTGCAGTTCACCAGGCTCCTCCACCCATGGGATTTTCCAGGCAAGAGTACTGGAGTGGGGTGCCATTGCCTATGCCATTTAGCATCTTACATACAGAATTCTAATATTAATTGTAATAGATTTTAAGCCTCTTTAGAGTAAGAATAATATTTTTTTCATTTTTGTGTCTTCCACAGCACCTATTTCAATACTTGTTTAAACATAAATAGACTGTGGGCTTCTCAGGAAAGGGATTTTCTTTTCCTCTTATTTTAAACTGTATCTAATGGTATCTAATATAAATTTGGCACAAAATAACACTCAAAATGTTTTTTCATAAATTGAAAAAAGATTCGACTTGACTGAATCTAGACTCATGAAAAATTAAACATTTGGGTTCTTGTGATCAATCAGTAAAATAAACCATAAACAAAATATTGTTCAAATATTTTATAAAAAGATACTGACAGGTTTTAGATAAAATTTTAAATCAGCTCTTGGAGGGGAGGGTGGCTTAAAGTGATTCATTTGTGTATTCTGGGCTTTATTTTCCTCAAAAAAGACCAAAATCTCTGGGTTAGAAGATCATCTCTACAGCCTCTTCCAGCTTCAAATTCCTGTGATGACGATTTGTACAATCCTAAAGGAGGTAGGTGTATAAGCAGGTGCTGGTTCATTAACTGAAGGCCAAATGACTTTTTGTAAAAGAATAAAGCATAAACAAAGCAGGCTCCAAGATGGTCTCCATAAACCCCATCTCCTGATAGCCACACCCTGCCTAGTCACCAATCACGTCTTAATATGGTTGGTCTGTTTGACCATTCACACACGGCAGAAGTGATTGTCATTTTCTAGATCAGGTTATAAAAATAAAATGTGAAGAACTGAAGCCTTGTGACCACAGCTCAGTGAGTGCATCCGAAAATGGATTCTCCCCAAAGCCTCAGTCAAGCTTTTAGAAGATGGCAGCTTGACTGAGACTTCAAGAGCCAGAACCGTTTGACTAAGCTGTTCCTGGGTTCC
This sequence comes from Cephalophus harveyi, assembly GCA_006410635.1. Classification (NCBI taxonomy): domain Eukaryota; kingdom Metazoa; phylum Chordata; class Mammalia; order Artiodactyla; family Bovidae; genus Cephalophus; species Cephalophus harveyi. The sequence continues at coordinate 34,393 of SJYT01019467.1, read as the reverse complement.
AGATCTTTAGAAACTATATGAGATAATGTATTTTTTGTTGTCTTAAATGGCTAAATTTGGGGGAAATTTAATACACTTTTTCATCCCAAATTCCTCTCCCTGCCCCCATCTTAGGGCACATGACCATGTTAATTTCACCATTTCTGGAAAACTATGCAATTGTTTGGCATCATAAGCTTCATAACAAAAGATACAGGTTAGTGCCAGCATTTCCTTAGCCACTTCCTTTTAAAACTCAGCTACACTCAAGACATAACTTAAAAAGCCACACACACAAAAAAAGCTACATTATTGCATGTAGCTGTGGTCTCATTATGTTTTCCATCTCTCCTGTTTCATTACACCTTGCCTTTGCCAAAAATTCCCTTCTCTCATGGCTGTCCAATTGCTGTATTAATCCCTGTCATGCTTCCTTGTGTGGTCTTCCTATGAATCAATTGATTGCTTTAACAGAAACATATTCAGAAATAAATATATTTCTCTTTCAGTACTTCTCCAAGTCATATAATTGCTTTTTATTTCATGACAAAATGACCTTTAAGAACTTTGAAGACTGTTTTTGGGTCTAAGAAATTTTAAAAATGAAGATGTAAGAAATTCAACTGCTTTATGCATTCAAATCCCCACCTTAAAAAGGTCTTAGAATAACTCCTGGCATACATGTTCAACAAAACTATTGTTTATATAGAAGTTCTGGTTGACACCCTATTATACAGACAAGGAAATGATTACTGTAAGAAAGTGCTTAATACCTGGAGACCAAACATGAAAGATATATCCACTTAGGCTCTTCGGTGGATGTCAAGTTCAGAATAGCTCCCTTAGTTCCAATCAAAACCCCTCCACAACAGTGCTTTCTCCACCGTCTGCTGTAAAGAGTCATGAACAAAGTTGCTCTCTCTTAAATGCGTCCTGATATGCCAGAGGAAAGCCACTGCACAATGACAGAGCACAAAGTGACTCAGAGACTTCTGCGGACAGGAACGGTTCCCGACACATCTAGGCCTTTGGGCAAACACATTCCTTAGATGTTAAACTTGCAAATTTCTGTCCCATGTCTGTAGGAAACCAGATATGCATCTCACCCAATCTGTAAAGCTACAGGCTTCAAATAGGACCTTACATCAGGGTACACATAGACTAGTGATGCAGTCTGGTGATATAAATTCTGGTAAATCTAGGAATTACTAAACTTACACAAAGAAAGCACCAGTAAGGGCACAGTGCATCTACTCTGAAATGGAACTGTGAGGGCAATCAGGGAGGAGAGAGAAAGGAAGTCCTAGGGATCGTGACCCTAAGGAGAATCACAATAGCCTAACCCCTCAGAAAAGAGAAGAGGAATGAATGCAAAGCAAGATGTTCTGTGCTTAGAGACTCACTAAGGCATTGCTGATGTTTAGTTACTAAGTCATATCCAACTTTTTTGTAACCCCATAGACTGTCACTCACCAGGTTCCCCTGTCCATGGGATTTCCCAGGAGATAATACTGAGTGGGTTGCCATTTCCTTCTCCAGGGGGACTTCCCAACCCAGGGATCAAACCCTCATCTCATCACTGAGCCACCGGGGAAAGTGAAGTCGCTCAGTCACGTCCGACTCTTTGCGACCCCATGGACCGTAGCCTATCAGGCTCCTCCGTCCATGGGGTTTCCCAGGCAAGAGTGCTGGAGTGGATTGCCATTTCCTTCTCCAGGGGATCTTCCCAACCCAGGAATTGAACCCAGGTCTCCCGCATTGCAGGCAGACGCTTTACCGTCTGAGCCACCACCACCCCTACCGGGGAAGCCCTCATCAAAGCATAAAATGCTGCAAAATAAGTCTTAACTCCAAATTCACTTACTCTTCTGGCCTCCTCATCCTAGACTCTGAGAAAAGGAATGGATTAATCAAGAAATGTATTCCAAGCTTCTATTTCTAGATTTTAACAGTTACAGCTAAAAGATGAGTTTATAGCCATCATAATTTTTCTTGCACCAAAGTCATAATACCCTGAAAGTAATTGTGCAGACAATTATTTATGGGTCAGAACTAAGGCCAATTAAGGTTTTGGAAAATGATATTTCCTTTCTTTCTTCCTTTTTTCACCTGATGAATTCATTTTGAGGAACCAAATTTTATTTTGCTTTTTTTTTCTTGCCTTTATTGAGGAATAACTGACAAAATTTGTATATACTTAAGACATACAATTTGATGTTTTAGCATATATATATATATACTGTAAAATAATCATCACAATCAAGCTAACATAGAAGAATGATCTTTTCAAATATATTCGAGATACAAACTTCCCTCATGATTTTTCAAAAGAAAGGAAAGCAAAGTGTAAAAAATTTAAATTATGGGATTATTACAACATGAAAAAGCATTTACTTGGTGTTGTCTAAACAAGCATTTAGAGAACAGTAATAGTGTTATTTATTCTTATTTTGCCACCTTTTGAGAGAAATATATATCAATCTCATGTCGTAAATAAGTCGCTGAAGGTGATTACATTCCTATTTTTTTCCTCCAGTGAAAAAGGAAATTAGAAATTTAGCATAAAATATACATTTTCATACCTAGGCCTTGGAGCAAAAGGCCTCTTACAGTCTCAATCTAATGAAACTAATAATGTTCTCTGCATGTACTAGTCAGCTGTGGTTGTGAACTTAGGTGGTCATGTGCACCCCAAACACATGTATCTAATTTGACCCGAAACCAGTTTTGCTTTGCTTTGCTTTTTTTTTTTTTTTACATAAAAGTCACCCATAAACTTAATAGATTAAAACAGCAAGCATTACTAAGCTGGTCTTGGTTGGGTTCACCCATGAGTGTCTGGTCAGCTGCTGAGTTAGCTAAGTGGCTCTGCTTCTGGGGGTGGGCTTGTCCCTCAGCTGGAACAATTCAACCCTATTCTACATGTCATGTGACCTGAGCAAGCCACCGGGCCTCTCTGATCCTCTCTGCTGGGCGTTCTCATTAACACGAGATGCGTTGTTATTTCTCTTGATCACACTCAAACAGGCTACTTTCCTCTCCAGCTATCCTGCTCTCTGCTCATTTTTATGATGAAAGTCTTTCAGAAAGGCTATACTCGTCTTCAGTTCCATTCTTACTGTTCCTGCTAAGATCTACAAAAGGTTTTGGCCCTCACCACTCCACTCAAACGGCTCTTGTCAAGATCACCGATAGCCTTTACGTTGTTCAATCCCGCGATCCATCCCCATACTCCTCTCACCTGACCCACTGCAGCACGTGATGTATATCGTCACCCCTTCTTGGAACACTTCCTTCACCGCACCCCCTGGTTGTCCTGCCTCACCAGCTTCTCTCTCCAGGCCTTTTTTGCTGGCTCCGTCACATCGTCCTGATCTCGGACTGGCAGAGTTTCTTCAAGCTCAGGCCTTGCCTTCCCTCCTCCCCTTCCCTCCCTCCCCTCTTCTCTCCTCTGTACTGATTTCCTTGATCTCATCAGTTCCCCTAGTTTTTTGTTGGCCATGCCCTGCAACATGCAGGATCTTAGTCCCTCGACCAGGGATTGAACCCACGCCCCTTGCACTAAGAGTGCAGAGTTCTAACCACTGGACTGTCAGGAAATTCCCCAGATCTCCTGCTTTTAAGTGTCATCAATAATTCTACATTTATATCTGCATCCTGAACCTCTTGCCTGGAGAATCCCAGGGACCGGGGAGCCTGGTGGGCTGCCGTCTATAGAGTCACACAGAGTTGGACACGACTGAAGCAACTTAGCAGCAGCAGCAGCAGAACCTCTACCCCAAATCCAGACATTTATATCCACCTACCTACCAGATAGCTCCACTTGGATGCTCTACTTCTCTACTTCCTATTTGTTTTTGCAACAAATGATTGCAAACCTAGGGACTTTAAAACAACACCAAAGACTTCCCTGGTGGTCCAATGGTTACGAATCCACCTACCAATGCAGAGGATACAGGTTCTACCCCTGCTCCAGGAAGATTCCACACGCTGAGGGACAACTGAGTCCTAGCACCACAACTGCTGACGCCTGCCTGCTCTAGAGCCTGTGCTGTGCAACAAGAGAGGCCCTCACAAGGAGGAGCACGGCGAGGAGGAGGAGCACGGCAAGGAGGAGGAGCACGGCGAGGAGGAGGAGCACGGCGAGGAGGAGGAGCTCCCGCTTGCGGCAGCTAGAGCAGGACTGTGCAGGTAACAAAGACCCAGCGCAGCCAATGCTAAATAAAGAAAACATTAAAAACCCCACCAATGTATTACCTTACGCTGCTGAAGGTCAGAAGTCCAAAATGAGTCTCACTGGTCTAAAGTCAAGCTGCCAGCAGGGTGGCAATTCCTTCTAGAGGCTCCAGGGCAGAATCAATCATCTTGTCTTTTCCAGCTTCTAGAGACTGCTTGCTCTCCCCTTCTGTTGGCCATTTCTATCTTCGAAGCCAGCACCGTCCAGTCAAGCCTTTCTCACACTGCATCACTCTAACATGGCCTCCTCCGTGGCCCTCTTCCCCATTTAAGCTTGTGATTACATTGCGTCCACCTGGATAACGCTGTCTCAAGGTCAGCTAATTAGCAACCTTTATTCCCTCTGCCCCCTTCATTCCCCTTTGCCATGTAGCTACACGTATTCACAGGTCCCAGGGAGTAGGATCCAGATGGTCCCTTTGGGAAAGCCATCGTCCTGCCTCCCACAGATGTTTTGTCATCATGTCAGACCTAACAGATCAAAACTGAACTTCTGATCTTAGCAACCCTGATTCTCTCCAAGTTTCCCCCAACTTCAGTCAATGCCAACCTCACCCTTCCAGTAAATCAGGACAAAAAGTTCAGAGTCATGCTTACTCTTCTCCATCTCATATCCAAGTGAAGTGAAAGCTGCTCAGTCATGTCCAGCTGTTTGCAACCCCATGGACTATACAGTCCATGGAATTCTCCAGGCCAGAATACTGGAGTGGGTAGCCTTTTCCTTCTCCAGGGGATCTTCCCAACCCAGGGATCGAATCCAGGTCTCCTACATTGCAGGCAGATTCTTTACCAGCTGAGCCACAAGGGAATCTGCTAGCAAATCCTAGGGATTCCACCTTCAAAATAGTCTCAGAATCTGATGATTCTCACCACCTCCATACAACTATACTGGTACAACCCCCTCTCATTACCATCTGCGTTATTGTTAATAGTCTCCATAACCCCCAGATTATTATAATAGCCTCCTAACTCATCTCTCTGGTTCCTGCCCCAGCCTACCAACACCCCATCTACTGCCTGCCCACACACGGTCTATTCTTAATATAACATCCAGATGATATTTTTACAACACAAGTCACATCATATAGTTTGTTCACAACCTTCTCAGCTCCAAAAAGTTATTGTCTGCCAAGCCCAGGGAATCCAGCTATTTTTCTGACTTTTCTATGTCTTGCTTCACTCCACTCATGAAGGCCTTCCTGCTTTGTTTGCAACACTCTAGGTAACTCCCTGGAGCTTTTGCACAGTTTACTCTTTGTGGCATGATCTTCTCCCAGGGCTTTACCTGGGTCTCTCTTCATCTGCCTCAATGTTTTGCTCAAAAGTCACCTTCTCAGTGACGCTCTCACTGCCCATAATCCTTTACTTTAAATTGCACGTGCATAAATGCACACAAACATACACAGAATCCTTCTTTAATGCTTTACTTTTTCGATATCACCAGTTTCTAACTTACCATATAATTTACATATTTGTAGTTTTTTTTTCTCTTACCACTAGATGGTAAATTCCACAAAGCCAGGAATGACTGATGTATCCCTAATTCTTAAGCCAATTATCGGGTCATAGTAGGGACTCAATAGATAATAGTTGAATAAATGGCTCTGCCTCGGTTTCTTTAGGGGCCTCCCTGGTGGCTCAGCGGTAAAGAATCTGCCTGCAGTGCAAGAGGTGCGGGTTCAATCCCTGGGTCGGGAAGATCCCCTGGAGAAGGAAATGGCTAGCCACTCCAGTATTCTGGCCTGGGAAATCCCACAGATAGAGGAGCCTGGCAGGCTACGGTCCGTTGGGTCACAAAAGATTAAACCACCACTTCAACCAACTTTTTTATCACTAAAATGGGAATGACTGGACTAGTAACTACATCACTGGGTCACTGGGAGAATTAAATAAGTTAACCTATGAAAAGTGCTTGGTAGCTCGGATGGTAAAGCGTCTGCCTACAATGTGGAGACCTGGGTTCGATCCCTTGGTTGGGAAGATCCCCTGGAGAAGGAAATGGCAACACACTCCAGTATTCTTGCCTGGAAAATCCCATGGACTGAGGAAGCCTGGTAGGCTACAGTCCATGGGCTCGCAAAGAGTCGGACACGACTGAGCGACTTCACTTTCACTTTCACGAAAAGTGCTTATCCGAAAGCCTGGCATAGAGAAAGCATGTTTGCTCTTATAAACTCTCTACTGTTTATACTGATTCTTCTCTTATTACTCAGTGAGCAACCAAATAGTACCACTCAAGAAGTAACAAACAGTAACACATTGAGACTACAACTGCGTCCTAGCAACGAAAATATGTGTAAATACTTGGTTCCTTAATATTTTTCTTTTGGATGTATCATGGTAACAAGGACAAAGGAATTAAACCTTAGGCTCTCACCTGTTTAGAACTAACCACAAAGGACCAAACCACAAACAGCTGACACAGATTAACTAAATCCTCATGACTGCCATGGTTCCATATTCTCTGGTCATTAGTTGAATTTAGGTGATAACTTTGAAGCCTAGAACAGGCACCATATTTTCCCAGTTTGGATACTGGCACAATCCGAAGACCATATTAATCTTATTTCAAAATGTCAAAATTCCAGTATTCAGAGCATTTGAAGCTGGGCAAATATTCTTTGATAATACTTTAAAAAATAAAATTATAATTGGTTTTATCCCTTTAACCTCTTGTGGAATCTTACCAAATTAAACTCCAGAGTTTCAAGCAGAAAACTTATTACATTTTCACATCAGTGAGGCTAAAAGAAAAAAAGTTATTATCTAGAAGCAGAAACTCAATGAAGAGTCAAATCTCAAACTTACACACCCATGAAAATGAAAGTTTCTCCTGACAAGGCAGGTTGAACATTGCTGATGTGTGGCTATTGAGTGGTCAGTCTTATTCATTCCCTAACAAATATAAAGCACTTAAAAAATCAGTTTTATAATAGATAGGATCCTGTTGTCTGTATGTCTTTCTTAATATTGTCTCTGATATTTAATTCCGTTACTTCGGACAGATCTCTATGACATTTGACTCTTATAACACACTCTATTCACACCCAGGTTGTGAATATTGCTCTGTGTGACTGCTCAGATAATTCACTGCACATGGCTATCTAGCTAAGGGGGCAAGTGAGGCTGAAAGATACTTGGTTTTGTTTATTTTTAATTCTAAAGCTTGATTGTTAGTACAGGCATACCTCATTTTATTGCACTTTGCAGATACTGTGATTTTTACAAGTTGAAGGTTTGTGGCAACCCTGCAACAAACAAGTTTATTGGTGCCATTTTTCCAACAGCATTGTCTCACTTTCTGTCTCTGTGTCACATTTTGATAATTCTCACATTCAGGCAAGAACACTGGAGTGGGTTGCCGTTTCCTTCTCCAATGCTTGAAAGTGAAAAGTGAAAGTGAAGTCGCTCAGTCATGTCTGACTCTCAGCGACCCCATGGACTGCAGGCCACCAGGCTCCTCCGTCCATGGGATTTTCCAGGCAAGAGTATTGGAGTGCGGTGCCATTGACCTTTTAGCAAGTGTTGGATGGTCTAGCGTCTGGGGTTCCTGCCAGGGGGGTCGGAAGGGGTGACCAGGCCCCAGGGTTCCTGCTCACAATAAGAGGTTGAGAGGGCATGTATGAAGTGGGATCTCAGTTTCACAGGCATCGACTCATTTGATTCTCACAAATGACCCCACCAGGTAGAGTTGATTATTCTCCGCATTTTACAGATAGTCTCCTGTCTAGGCTGCTAGAGAATTCAGGTCTTTTGCCCAAGGCCACCTTCGCCGGCCTGTGGTTTGAATGGAGCGCGCTCTGTGACTCACGCCAGGTTCTAAGCCACAGGAAAGGTTCTCAGAGTGGGACGGCAGTTGAAGGATGAAGAGTAGCATGTGGCTGGCCGGAAATTCGCGAAGCAGGGGAAAGCAAGGGAGAAATGAACCGGCCGGAGTCTCGGGGAAGAGGGATTACCGAGTCACCAGACTCAGGGGGAGCAGAGGGCCGGACTCCAGGGTCAGAGAGAAGGGAGGGTCGGAACCCCCGGAGTCGGGAGAAAAGCGGGGCTAGATCCACGGGTAAGAGGAAGGAGAGGCCTGAACCCCCGGGATCGAAAGCTGGGATCGGATCCCCGAGGGCAGGGGTGCAGGCCCGCCTCCGGGTTGGGGCCACGTGGGGCGGGGCGCGGAAGGATCCGCGCAGGCCGTGCTGCCAGGGAAGTCCCTAAACATAACTTTTACGTGCAGTGGGAAACCAAAAAATTCATGTGACTCACTTTACTGCAATATTAGCTTTATTGCAGTGGTCTGGACCCAAACCTGCAATATCTTTGAGGTATGCCTGTACTAAGGATAAACCCTGGAAGACTCAGAGCATTAAGTGCTTGGCAGAAATGACAGAACTGGGAAGAACAGATGATAATATCACAGAGAACACAGGATGACAATGAGCCATACGCTACCAATACCTATCTCATTCATGAGACCCTTCCAGAAATTTAGATCAGGCCTGAGAAGGGGACAAAATGGAGAAGAAGGTGGAAAGGAGAACCCTGAATGTGGCAATTTATCTACATAAAATGAATTTTTTCAAAAATGACTGAGTTATACTGATTTAGTAAGACTCTGTTATTGCAGTCTGCTGAACAGAAATTGGGGACTTTTGATCCAGGCTCAGTTTTTAAGCATATTTAAAAAAAACTGAATATATACGTGCCTGCCTGAGTAATAAGTCTGGGAATGTTAAATTTACATCCAGCACATTAGCATTTATTGAATATCTAAGGCAATGGCAACCCATTCCTGTACTTTTGCCTGGAAAATCCCATGGATGGAGGAGCCTGGAGGGCTGCAGTCCGTGGGGTCGCTGAGAGTCGGACACAACTGAGCGACTTCACTTTCACTTTTCACTTTCATGCATTGGAGAAGGAAATGGCAGCCCACTCCAGTGTTCTTGCCTGGAGAATCCCAGGGACGGCAGAGCCTGGTGGGCTGCCGTCTATGGGGTAACACAGAGTGGGACACGACTGAAGCGACTTAGCAGCAGCNCGGACACAACTGAGCGACTTCACTTTCACTTTTCACTTTCATGCATTGGAGAAGGAAATGGCAGCCCACTCCAGTGTTCTTGCCTGGAGAATCCCAGGGACGGCAGAGCCTGGTGGGCTGCCGTCTATGGGGTAACACAGAGTGGGACACGACTGAAGCGACTTAGCAGCAGCAGCAGCATAGCATCGCAGCCTCTACACGAAGAGCCCTATCCACATTATTACACTTAGTCATTCCAGGGAAATACTAATAAGCAGTCTGAGAAGCTGTCTGTATGTTTTCTATTTGCCGCTCCAGATCCTTACCTTCTTCGCTCTACGGTAAGAAAGGCTGACTGATAGGAACCAGATCAACGAGCCACCTTACCCTCCTGCTTCTTGGTGGATCTGGCCAATAAGAGAGCTATGGAAAGGGAACTCAGGGTCTTTATTCCACCGGGCCCGTTTTGTCACATTGCAATGGGTTGTCTTCATCCCTCTATTGAAGGCAATAGACTCCCATCAGGCAGACCTCCCTCTTGGTGCTGATTTGGAGTAATTATCTGTGTTCCCCAAAGTTCATACATTAAAGTCCTAACCCCCAGAGAGATGGTATTTGGAAGTGGGGCCCTTGTGGAGTAATTATGCTTAGATGAGGTCATAACAGTGGAGCGCTCATGAGGGGATCGGCTTCCTTGAAAGAAAAGGAAGAGAGAGCAGAGCTTGCTTTCTCTATCACGTGAGGACACGGTGAGAAAGCCGCCTTCTGCAAGCCAGGAAGCGGGCGCTCACCAGGAGCCCAATCTGCCAGCACCTTGATCTCAGACTGCCCAGCCTCCAGAAGAGGAGGGGAAAATGTCTGTTGTTTAAGCCACCCCGTCTGCGGTATTGTATCAGAGCAGCCCCAGCAGACTAAGACAGCTACTGCCTCAGAGTTCCAAGAACCAGGGCCTCTGCTGACCTCTCAGGCACAGGGAAGGCAAGGGCCTCCTGATGCTGCTGGTTTGGAAGTGTTGCGCTATTCCCTATGGCTTCCATGAAGTCTGCCCACAATTCTGTAAATTATTATTTTCCAGTGACCCAGTTGGAGTGTGCCTTCCCTTTCCTGCTGGGACACTCACTGACGGGTGTGTATTTCCTAAGCAGAGACTAGGGAATACTTCTCAGCGGGGATTTCCTTAATCTTTGGGTTAAGTGATTTTTAATGCTCTTTCAACTCTGAGAGTCTGTGTATGCTGCTTACAGCTATACTAATAAAAAAAAAAAAANGTTGGAGTGTGCCTTCCCTTTCCTGCTGGGACACTCACTGACGGGTGTGTATTTCCTAAGCAGAGACTAGGGAATACTTCTCAGCGGGGATTTCCTTAATCTTTGGGTTAAGTGATTTTTAATGCTCTTTCAACTCTGAGAGTCTGTGTATGCTGCTTACAGCTATACTAATAAAAAAAAAAAAACTCATTATATTTTTACTCACTTACACATGGAACAGCAATATTTTCCTGTAAATACTCTTTATATTCTATTGAACAAAACTACTTTGTCTGTCCTCCAAAAGCTGTTATTCTGTGATCCCCGTATTCAGTTTAAAGAAAATAGAATAAAGAAAAAGCGACCAACAGAGGACTTCCCTGGCAGTCCAGTGATTAAGACTCCATGTTTCCAGTGCAGAGGGTGTGAGTTCCATCCCTGATTGGGGAACTAGGATCCCACAAACTCTGCAGTGCAGCCAAAAAAAAAGGAAAGAGAGAAAGAAAAAGAACGAATTGACAGTCAGAGCTGGAGGGCAGCCCTCAATCCAGAGTTCCCAAGGATGGAGGCCCTGGAGAGTCTGAGCCCTCTCTGCCAGGGATGGCTAGTTTCCTAACTAGAGATGGACTCAGAACCCAAGAATGCGGCTCACCAGACAAGGAAGGGTCTTGTCCACAAGCTCAGCCGGGCGCAGGGCTCACACCTCTTGTTTGCAGGTCCAGGTGACACTCCTGAGAGCATTTACTGTGTGTTCAGCTGCTCCATCAAGACAGAGTCTGCAAACTCTATGGTGAAACACAGTGAGGAAAAGTGAACACCAATTCCTTCACAAACGACATTCCATTTGATCTAATGACTTTCTACTTCAGCTTTCCCTTTACTTTTACATGCACACACACAAACACACACATATACGCCACACTCCTGCCAAACACCATTTTCAGGACAGTGCTTCTCAAACTATCTGAATGAAGAACCAGGTTTTCTTTTCCCAACCCATCATGAACTCACATTTTAATAAACCACAACAAAAAAGAAGAGCAAACTAGAATGAAAAGACACACAAAATATAAGCCAAGTTTTCTGTCTTTAGATTCAGCATATATAAATTACTGACATATTGCTTTGAAAGTTCCTAAGTGCTCACTTTCAGTGCAAAACTTATTTCCTTATGGACTGGGTTTTAAAAAGTTTAAAGAAGACTCATTTCACATGCCAGCAAGATTATGCTCAAAATTCTTCAAGATAGGCTTCAGCAGTATGTGAACTGAGGACTTCCAGATGTACAAGCTGGATTTAGAAAAGGCAGAGGAACCAGAGATCAAATTACCAAGATAACGCTGGATCATAGAAAAAGCAAGGGAATTCCAAAAAAAAAAATCTACTTCTATTCATTGACTATGCTAAAGCCTTTGACTGTGGATCACAATGAACTGTGGAATACTTTTAATGAGATGGGAAAATAAGACCACATACCTGTCTCCTGAGAAACCTGTATGCAGGACAGGAAAGAACAGTTAGGGCTGGACATGGACCAACAGACTGGTTCAAAATTAGGAAAGGAGTACGTCAAGGCTGTGTATTGTCACCCTGCTTATTTAACTTATATGCAGTGTACATCATTCAAAATGCTGGGCTGGATGAAGCACAAGCTGGAATCAAGATTGCCGGGAGAAATATCAACAACCTCAGATATGCAGATGACACCACCTTAATGGCAGAAAGTAAAGAGGAACTACACAGCCTCTTGATGAAGGTGAAAGAGGAGAGTGAAAAAGCTGGCCTAAAACTCAACGTTCAGAAAACTAAGATCATGGCATCCGGTCCCATCACTTCATGGCAGATAGATGGGGAAAATGTGAAAACAGTGTCAGATTTCATTTTCTTGGGCTCCAAAATCAATGTGGACAGTGACTGCAGCCACAAAATTAAAGATGCCTGCACCTTGGAAGAAGAGCTATGACAAACCTAGACAGACCTGGAAAGCAGAGACATCACTTTGCTGACAAAGGTCCATATCGTCAAAGCTATGGTTTTTCCAATAGTCATGTATGGATGTGAGAATTGAACCATAAAGGAGGCTAAGTGCCAAATAATTGACACTTTCAAACTGTGGTGCTGGAGAAGACTCTTGAGAGTTCTTTGGACTGCAAGGAAATCCAACCAGTCAATCCTAAAGGAAATCAGTCCTGAATGTTCATAGGAAGGACCGATGCTGAAGCTGGAGCTCCAATACTTTGGCCACCTGATGCGAAGAGCTGACTCATTGGAAAAGACCCTGATGCTGGAAAAGATTGAAGGTGAGAGGACAAGGGGGTGACAGAGGATGAGATGATTGGATGGCATCACTGACTCAATGGGCGTGAGTTTGAGTAAACTCAGGGAGATAGTAAAGGACAGAGAAGCCTGGCGTGCTGCAGTTCGTGGGGTTGCAAAGAGTTGGACCCAACTTAGCAACTGAAAAACAACAACAAAGATGAAGACAATTTAGGTGATACAAACGACCTTTGTCTAACACTTCATGAAGCAGAAAATCTCCCTTTGGACAACTGCAAAATAGAGCACAGGGGTCCTGGAGCACCTCCCTGTCACTTCATCACCAACCAATCAGAAGTGAAAATGTCAGCCACTCAGTCGCGTCTGACTCTTTTGTGACCCCATGGACTGTAGTCCACCAGGTCCCCCTGTTCACGGAATTTTCCAGGCAAGATTACTGGAGTGGCTGCCATTTCCTTCACCAGGGATCATCCTGCCCAGGGATCGAGCCCAGGTCTCCTGCACTGCAGGTGGCTTCTTGACCATCTGAGCCCAATCAGAAGAAAGTCTGCACGAAGTAGAAGAAAACAAAGACTCTGAACCCTCTCCAAATGATTAACTGTGACTGACTTCCCCTTTCTTCCTTTATAAACTCTCATGGTCCCACTCCAGTACTCTTGCCTGGAGACTCCCATGGACGGAGGAGCCTGGTGGGCTGCAGTCCATGGGGTCACTGAGTCAGACACGACTGAGCGACTTCACTTTCGCTTTTCACTTTCATGCATTGGAGAAGGAAATGGCAACCCATTCCAGTGTTCTTGCCTGGAGAATCCCAGGGATGGCGGAGCCCAGTGGGCTGCCATCTGTGGGGTTGCACAGAGTCGGACACGACTGAAGCGACTTAGCAGCAGCAGCAGACTCTCATGGTAGAGCAGAATCTTCAGATTGGAGTCCACCTTCTCCCCAGGTTACTGGCCTCCTGGATAATGCAATCTTTCTTTTCCAGCCAACCCATGTCTCTTAAATATTGGCTTTTGCGAACCTGAGTTTGCTAACATGGGGACCCCCGACCCTATCTGGTTACATTTCTTGTTAAGAACATTTTTATTCTTAAATGAAATCTTGTTAAGACAGGTGATGTTATAACATCACTTTCTCGCCACAAAAAATAATGAGTTATTAGGAAACAACAGTACTTCACAAACATCCGTGTTTTCCTGCTCCCTGTGAGGCCATGGAAAAAGCAGCATCCCCAAGAGAGAGGTGAGGAAACTCGTGTTTAACAATGCAAGGATTTGCAAATGTGCAAAGTGCAATTCATTTGCTGAAAACGTGAGCACAACTGGCTTAAAGTTTTATTTGTTCTAAAAATTCCCTCACCTGACATGGTTTCTATTGCACCTAAATTTCAAGACAAATATAAAATCAGGGCAGAAGCCAAAGGAAAGACAGGTGCATATCATTAACGAAAAACAGCCCTGGAAAAAACTCTGAAATTAAAGTGCAAAGGCTGTTGGCATTTACTGTTGGCTGCTCCTCTTAATCCCTTAAAATGCTGAAGACCTATGCATTCTATTTCCATAAAATGTGCTTAGTGTTTTAACATTCCCACCGATTATACCAAGCAACCTAATTTGACCTCTATTTAACAGAAGCTTTTCTTGGTTTTTCGTAACCTTACTACTATACAGCATGAAAAACAAATGTTACGTTGTGGATGTCACCCACCACATCAGGAAACAAAGGAGGGTGTGGCCATCAAGACATCAGCCACTGCAGCCACCCCAGCTGTGCGCCCTGAGGGAATCCAGGATGGGAACCCAGAATACCAGTTCCAGATAGCTAAGGTGCATGCTGAACGGATGGTTTAAGTGAGCCCAGATTCTTATGTCTCCCTATACATAGAAAAGCGCTCAGTTCATTAACGTGAGATTTAATGGTTTTCTTTAACAGTAATCTCTTGATGTTCTGACTATCTGGTTTCTGTTGCAAAAACTTCTATAAATCCCAGCTCCTGCCTTACCTCTTCAGAGCAGTCCCTCAGCTACATGACAGGCTGCCTACCAGGCTTGAGTTCTCAGAGATTTTGCTGAACAAAACATAATTCTCAACATTTAGGCTGTACGTTTGTCTTCAGTTGACAGGGTGATTCTTGATTGACTCCTACACTGGAAAAAAGCCTAAAACTAAGTAACCAATGACTTTATCCTTCCCTTTGTAGGAGAGCAGAATTTGCCACCCTAAATATATCTCTTTGGTGTAGTAATTGTTTTAAAGTGGTTATTTCCTGAAAAATAGTAGACAAGGAAAGGGTTCTGAAAACCAAGTAGACGAGTTGCTCTTTTGTAAGACATATTTACTTTTGTAACAGAAATCTCTATTTGTGTGTCTTCCTCTTTGTACCTGCAAGAGGAAAGCTCTAGAAACTCTTATCAATGGAAAAGGCAAGGACTGAAATCTGCACTCTAATCATTCTTGCTCACTTTGCTTTTCCTGCTAACTTGCTGGTAACTGACTCTCCCCGCACTCAACTTTTGTCTTTAGCTAAGGATGGTATTTAAGGTGAGGGCTTCAGCCATTTGAGGGAGTTATTCAGTTTTCCTGTTAATCTGTCTCAGGTCAGTTTAGTTCTTAGACCAGCCAGAAGAACCTAGAAGAGAAGAGGAGTGTCTTCCTCCCCAGCACCGTCACCATACAAATACGTGCATACTTACACTCCTGACAAACACTGTTTTCAGCTGTTAGGGGAAACACACTGACTAAAACTGCCCACCCTAACCAGGCAGCCCAGTAACCACGTGCATGAGCTGTTTTACGATAGGAAGTCTTGGTAAGGAATATAGAACTAACGAGCCACCACCATCTGGAAGAATCTGGGAAAAGCCAAAAGGAGAAGCCACGTGTCCTCCCACCTCCCAGAATCCTCCTCTCTGGCTTCCATCTTGGCTGAGCAGCGTGCACACCGCCAGGAAGGACCCTGAGTCAAAATGATTGCCAGAGACACCCGGAAACCAGTCCATCACCATAAAGCCAAGACTGAGAGCCGTGCGGCAGAGCAGGCCCCCTTGGCCCCCGTGCCCTGCTGCTCTCTGCCCAGACGCCCCTTCCCAATAAGGCCCCTTGCTTTGTCAGCACGTGTGTCTCCGTGGACAATTCATTTCAAGGGTTAGACAAGAGCCCCTTTCGGGCCCTGGAAGGGGTCCCTCTTCCCATAACAGTGCTTCTCAAACTATCTGAGGTGAAGAGCCAGTTTTTCTTTTCCCAATCCATCATGACCTTACGTTTTTATAAACCACAACCAAAAAGGATAACTAGACAAATGGCATAAAGACATGCACAGTGCCTCCACAGGGCCTTTTTAAGACAATGGAGAAAACCCTGAATATAGGTTATATATTAGATAATTTTATTACATCAACATTAAACTTCTTTGGTGTGCTATAATATTGTGGTTAAATAGGAGAATGTCCTTTTTCTTAGAAAACACATGAAGTGTTAAGAGATGAAGTATCATGATGTTTGCAACATACTTTCAAATGTGTTACCAGACCAGGTCCATTTGCTTGACCTGAAGCGAGCCAAATGCTGAGATGAGGAGCTTTGTGGCAGAGAAAGAGTTTATTTACAAGGCATCCAGGAGAGGAGATGCGAGAATAAGTATCCTATTTGCTCCCCTGAAGGCGAGGGCGTAGGGAGATTTATGTGATAAGCAGGTACTCCTGGGCATAGAAGTGATTAAAGGTGATAGGGATAGAATAGGATAGTTATACGAGTAGTTGTAGAAGTCCCATTAAGGAATTATAGACAGAGAGGGAAACCTCTAGAACTCTGGGAGACAAGTGTAAGTCAATGATCACTCAAAAAAGCTATGGGAATGTTTGGAATGAAGCATCTTGCTTAACTATAAAGTCAAACATGAAAATACAAGATATACCTCAGGTCACTAAGTGAAAGAGAACAATGTTACCACTCTTTTGCTGATTTAAATAAGCTCTATGACAGTCCCAGTTGACCTCATAGGGTCAGATATTCTCCTGCCTGATATGAAAGAGAAGCTAGTGATGACTACTCAAAGAATGAGGAAGAAGGCAGTCTTTTATCATTCTGCCACTTTCCTTCTATCATAAAAATGTAGCCCACTTTATTTTCTTGGGCTCCAAAATCACTGCAAATGGTGACTGCAGCCATGAAATTAAAAGATGCTTGCTCCTTGGAAGAAAAGCTATGACAAACCTAGATAGCATATTAAAAAGCAGAGACATTACTTTGTCAACTAAGGCCCGTATAGTCAAAGCTATGGTTTCTCCAGTAGCCATGTATGGATGTGAGAATTGGACCATAAAGCTGAGCACCAAAGAACTGATGCTTTTGAACTGTGGTGTTGGAGAAGACTCTTAAGCGTCCCTTGGACTGCAAGGAGATCCAACCAATCAATCCTAAGGAAAGCAGTCCTGAATAATTCATTGGAAGGACTGATGCTGAAGCTCCAATAATTTGGGCACCTGATGTGAAGAGCTGACTCATTGGAAAAGATCCTGATGCTGGGAAAGATTGAAGGTAAGAGAAGGAGGAGATGACAGAGGATGAGATGGTTGGATGGCATCACTGACTCAATGGACATGGGTTTGAGCAAGCTCCGGAAGTTGGTGACGGATAAGTAAGCCTGGCATGCTGCAGTCCATTGTGTGGCAAAGAGTTGGACATGACTGAATGACTGAACTGAACTGAGCCCACTTAATCTTTGAGGCAGAACTCCCTTGCCTGCCCACTTGCATCTCTCACAAGCGTCCTATGTTAGTAAATCTACTTCTTGCTGACTTCAGTGAGTGAAGTCGCTCAGTCGTGTCTGACTCTTTGCGACCCCATGGACTGTAGCCTATCAGGCTCCTCCGTCCATGGGATTCTCCAGGCAAGAGTGCTGGAGTGGATTGCCATTTCCTTCTCCAGGGGATCTTCCCGACCCAGGAATCGAACCTGGGTCTCCCGCGTTGCAGGCAGATGCTTTACCATTCAAGGAGATCAAACAAATCAGTCCTAAAGGAAATCAACTGAATATTCATTGGAAGGACTGATGCTGAAACTAAAGCTCCAATACTTTGGTCACCCAATGTGAAGAACTGACTCATTGGAAAAAACCTAGACGCTGGGAAATATCGAAGGTAAAAGAAGAAGGGAACGGCAGAGGATGAGATGGTTAGAGAGCACCATTGACCCAATGGACACGAATCTGAGCAAACTCTGGGAGATAGTTGAGGTCAGAGAAGCGTGGAGTGCTGCAGTCCATGGGTTGCAAAGAGTCAGACATGACTCAATGACTGGATAAAACAGCAAAGCATGATCTGAGGGTGGAGTTTTCAGGTCCTCTGATGTCAAAAGATCCCTGCACAGGCCCAGTTTTAGGGTCAGTGGCCCCAACCATTTGGAGCTGGCTCATACTAGACAAGAGCCCACCCTAAGTTCCTGTAAAACAACAGGCTATGTGAAGCTGGAAAGGTATGCAATTAAAGAGAGGAAAATAGAAAGAAAGAAAGAAAACTGAAGCAAACAATCAAGGAAGGCAGAGGGATTTTTTAAATTTTATTTATTTTTGTATTGAAGGATAATTGCTTTATAGAATTTTGTTGTTTTCTGTCAAACCTCAACATGAATCAGCCATAGGTATACACATATCTCCTCCCTTTTGAACCTCCCTCCCATCTTCCTCCCCATCCCACCCCTCTAGGTTGATACAGAGCCCCTGTTTGAGTTTCCTGAGCCATACAGCAAATTCCCATTTGCTGTGTTTTACATATGGTAACGTAAGTTTCCATGTTACTCTTTCCATACATCTCACCCTCTCCTCCCCTCTCCCCATGTCCGTAAGTCTATTCTCTATGTCTGTTTCTCCACTGCTGCTCTGTAAGTAAATTCTTCAGTGCCATTTTTCTAGATTCCATATATATGCATTAGAATACAATATTTCTTCCTCTTTCTGACTCACTTCACTCTGTATAATAGGTTCTAAGTTCATCTACCTCATTAGAACTGACTCAAAAGGGTTCCTTTTTATGGCTGAGTAATATTCCATCATGTTTATGTACCATAACTTCTTTATCCATTCATCTGTCGGTGGACCTCCAGGTTGCTTCCATGTTCTAGCTATTATAAATAGTGCTGCAATGAACAATGGGATACATGTATGTTTTTCAATTTTGGTTTCCTCAGGGTAAGCAGAGGGCTTTTAACAAGCTGTTTCCTATCCTTTATTCTGCAAGATAAGCTCAAGAATTCCTGTTAGTCATCAGGTTCTGTTAACTCTGTGGGTAATGGTTTCAAATGTTTCATCATCATAAAAAAAAATAAAGCACATTAACATAGATAGAAAAACAGGTGACAGACAGACAGATACATGACAAAAAAGAAAAGGGAGAAATGGAGGGACAGTAGGAGGAATGAAGGATAAAGGAGAGACGAAAGGAAGGAGGGAGGGAAGTGTGGGTGGTTGTGTCAACATGGCAAATATTTAAGCAGGCCTATTCCTCTTCCTGCAGGGCCTGGGTGCAGATGGAGACTCCTATACCACGTGCTGGAGAAGGCAATGGCAGCCCACTCCAGTGCTCTTGCCTGGAGAATCCCAGGGACAGAAGAGCCTGGTGGGCTGCTGTCCACGGGGTCACACAGGGTCAGACACGACTGAAGCAACTTAGCAGCAGCAGCATGCCATGTGCCCAAATATTTAAAATTATAAGGAAAACTCACAAAGTAATACAATATGATTCATCTTTTACTTCCGGGGTCCTGCCCCAGTGGATCGAGGGTGATTCGAAGGGGAGATGGATAGGCGAGGAAAAACTTATTTATTTAATTAATTAGAAATATAAGATTAGATTAGAAAAAATAGTGTAGTAGGAAAATTAAGTGGAGAAAAGAGGCTGAATAACTTGGTTTATGAGGAAAGCCAATAAAATCTCAGAACAAGAGATTTGCACCATCTACGTTGGGCCACCAGCGCCTATTTGAATATGGGAGAGTGCCCTGCCTTGGGCTCTCTCTCTCATGGAACTTGAAAGCCGGGGCAAGTTAGTAGACATGGCGAGCCTCCACGCCCCAGATGGGAATTCAGCCTGAAATTAGAGTAAAGAGGAGACACGGGGGAAACCAGTCCTTCCAATGACTGGCCCGGCCTCTATTGTCTAGAAAGGTCTTTTATACCTTTTTGATTGTACATAGAGATCAATGGGTAATACAAAATTATGCAGCGTTAGCAGCCCAGACTCTTATCAAGACCAGGCTTTTCTCTCTGCATACCTGTCTTAGGTAATTTACATCATCTTCTGGCCAAAAGGGCCAATTAACATTTTACAGCCTTTTTTCTGATAAGGTTTGTCAACCAGAAGACTTATTTGTGTTGATCTTCCCAAAGTCTGGTGCCACTCTCAGAAAAACACTAAATAAAGTTATAGTCTTACATAGTAAAGATACAGCAATTTATAACAAGTAAAAGGAGTACAGTGATTTATAACAAAAGAAAAGTAATTAACTCAAAAGTCTAGTGTTGCTAACATCAAAACTACTATATACCTTTTTCCATATCCCGATTACATTGATTAATATCCTCCCAGGTGCCTAAAAGATAAAGAATATGGAGGCCTGGCAGCAGTCATTGAGTCAACAGTGAAAACCCATCACTAATATGATTTTTAGCTCTTTAGAAAAGGCTCTGTATCTTAAGATGCTTTAAGCTTTGTGCCTCTCATGGTTGGGGGGCTGTAAGCAATTCACAAGCTGTAAAAAGTCCGGGGGAACCTGTTAGGCAAGCTAGAGAGTTATCAGAGGGGGTTTGAACTGAAACATCCATTTCAAATGCAGAAGACTAAAGCCCTGAGTTAACTTTTTCTAGAGTGTGTCAGAAGAGTGGAAAAGCACAGTACAATAAGGCAGGCAGATTCTGGTTTCGGGGGTACATGCTCAGGAAATTCCAGGGGGAAACTCTGAGGCCTGACTCGCCTTGCCCATCAGGCCTCTCCACATGACCTTGTCATGGGTGGGATCTCCTGTGCTGGCTCCTGGCATTTTACTTTACCAATATGTCTTCATAATGACCTAGAAGCCAAGTGCAGATTTAGAATTCACAAACTCTTGCAAGTGTTGTGCTAGAACATGGCAGTGCAAAGGGGAGACAACCTCCAGTTCCCTGGCCTGCAGCCAGTTGCTTTCCTGTCCCTCCTACCCCCCAGGTCCACCCAGCACCATAAGGGACTTTATGCATATGCATGTGTGACACCTCAGTTCATGCATTCACGCATAATCTGCTAGGTGACAGAATATGCCACCCTCAAAATACGCCATGTCAGCATAAGGATTATTTTGAGTTGAAGGCAGTTGAGAAGAAGCAGATAGAAGGAAAGCTCCCTGGCCTTCCCCTATTTGCCTAAAAGCAAAACATAAATTTTCAAAGGAATCCCTCCTCCTCTCTCAACCAGGAAGAACAGAAGTTAATCACCAGAGATAACTTTAGATCCTACATACCTGGTTGTTGTTAGTCATACAATTGTGTCCGACTCTTTGCAACCCCATGGACTGCAGCCTGCCAGGCTCCTCTGTCCATGGGATTCCCCAGGCAAGAGTACTGGAGATGGTACCAAAAGACTCTACATAACAAACTTTACTAATTAGCTTCTATTAGCTTCCTAGATATTTGCCTTACCATTATTTGCTGTCCCTAGAAACTCAAGGTCCTTTTTCTTTGTCTCATCACTTCTATAGAAAGTTATCATTACTTTGCTAAGGTACTTCATAAACTTAAGTTCCAAGGCACCTTGGAGGGTTACTCATTTTCTCCTGGGTATTTCCCATGTATGCATGAGGTATATATGTTAATAAACTTCTTGTTAATCTTTTCTTATTCCAGGGATCTCAGCTAAAAATTTCTCCCCTAATTTTTAGAAAGATACATGAAAAGAATGGGATAAAAAATTGTTCTTCCTAAATTATCTGAAAGGTGCTTTACCGACTGAGCTATGAGGGAAGCCCCACGCGTGTGGTAGCCTGGGCTAATGTTCTAGTTTTCTATTTTAGGACACACATTTCCTATAGCTGGGCTTCCCCAATGGCTCAGGGGGTAAAGCATCTGCCTGGAATGCAGGAGACCCGGGTTCAATTCCTGGGTCAGGAAGATCCCCTGGAGAAGGAAATGGCAACCCACTCCAGTACCCTTGCCTGGAAAATCCCACGGACAGAGAAGCCTGGTAGGCTATAGTCCATGGTGTCACAAAGAGTTGGACACGACTGAGTGACTTCACTTCACATTACTTCACTTCACTTCACTTCATCATTTTAATTGGGAAAGGGGAAGAGGAATGTATGTATCTTAGGGGAATGTATGTATCTTAGACTGTAGGTATAGTTTTTAGGAAAGATAAATAGCTCCTTAGAAGAACAGATGGGAGGTATGATAGTTGGTGATAGAGTTTGGATGTGGTGTCAACATATAGTCTTTCCAGTGAAAACATTCAATCTTCCCTGGTTGATGAAACTCTGGGCCGGGGGGGTCGGACGGGGAATCTATGAAAGCTGAGTTACCTTTAGAGGTCCTGTCTTTAGGCAGGACTTCCCTGCTGGCTCAGATGGTAAAGCGTCTGTCTACAATGTGAAAGACCTGGGTTCAATCCCTGGGTTGGGAAGATTCCCTGGAGAAGGAAATGGCAACCCACTCCAGTACACTTGCCTTGAAAATCTCATGGATGGAGGAGCTTGGTGTAGGCTACTGTCCATGGGGTCACAAAGAGTTGGGCACGACTGAGCGACTTTAGAGGTTCTGTCTTTTGGCAGGTAAGTGGAGTTCATAGAAAACCTCTCTTTATATTTACCTCTCTTTATATTTTTCAAGTGCCTACAGCTCACAATGGGGCTTCCCTGGTGGCTCAGAGGTTAAAGCGTCTGCCTCCAATGCGGGAGACCTGGGTTCGATCCCTGGGTCGGGAAGATCCTCTGGAGAAGGAAATGGCAACCCACTCCAGCATACTTGCCTGGAGAATCCCATGGACGGAGGAGCCTGGTAGGCTACAGTCCATGGGGTCGCAAAGAGTCGGACATGACTGAGCGACTTCACCTACCTACAGCTCACAATAATCAATATACTGAAGGACTGTATTTCGAGGTGGCACGTCCTGAAGTCAGTATCCATGTCCCCTTGGGATTTCCAGTTGACAAAACTCAGGCATGCAGCTACATCTGACTTCCAAGAGAGCTCAGGAATGCTGTCTGACAGTTTACCCAGGAAAAGAGGGGAATAATCTGACCTATCCAACCTCCTCCATATGCCAGCAGAGTAGATATTTGGAAGCTGTACAAGTAATTTATGGTTTCGGCCAGACTTCATGAAAGCATAAGGCCTCTAGGGGTCTCTATTTCCTGGAGGACTCCATGAACCTTCACTTGACCCAGCATGGCCATGGAGCTCTTAGGAGTCTCCTTCAGTCTCCAACCTCGTACATTCTCAAGAGATTTTCTCCTGGGGAAATCTGTATTGCTACCCATCCCTTTCAAATGTACTTCATGACACCAGAGCTTTAGCCAATTTGGTAGTATTCACCATGTATGTCTCCAGGACTGTCACACACTCACTCAATGATTCATGAATTAGAAAACACAAATGGAGGAGTCCATCACTGTCTTCCTAAGTAAAGCCTTAGTAAAATTAGGTGGATTTCAGAGCATTCTCTCCAGCTAGGAAGGCCATTAGGTAAGGCACCAGACCTTTGCATTCCCTCATCACCAACCTTAGCACCCATCACTTACCAATCATCCAATACATGTATGTTACATCAAGTTGCTCTCAAGTTTGACAAGTCATTTTATTATGTGACTCTAAGTTTTTAATTGAAATTTTTATTGCTCTAATTGTAAATGCACGTACAGGTGTAAGAAATACTACAGAGGGTCTCTTGTGCACGCTTCCTAGTTTTCCCTAGTGGCACCATCTTGCAAAACTACAGTGTCAGTCACAGCCAGGACACGGACTTGCATGCAATCCACCAGTCTTATTCTCCTCACCCTCATTTGTCAACCCCAAGCAGCCACCAATCTGTCCCCCATTTATGATATTTTACTTTTCAATCATACAGTGTGTAACCTTTTGGGGTTTTAACTTTTTCCACTCAGAGTACTTCCCTGTCACCTCATTCCAGTGGTTGAGTACATTAATAATTTGTTCCCTTTTTTATTGCTGAGTAGTCCAGTTTTACTACTCACCTTGAAGGACATCTGGGCTAATTAAAGTTTTTAGCAATTATAAATAAAGCTGCTATGAACCTCCATGTACAGATTTCTTCCAATTTTTATAGTTCCACTTTTTAGAGAAATATTGTGACTGAACCAATCTATTTACGCTTGTATTCTGGAAAGCCCTGGTACCCTTTACAGCTTTCACTCCCACTTTTTTTTCAGCAACCTCACTCACCCCGGCATACAGCTTCACCTCTGAATATTGCTGACTGGGCCTTCTTCATACGCCTTCTGTTGCCAGAAATGTATTCAAGCATCCAGTTTTACTCTGTGCCTGATATTCTTGGACATGCATCTTGGATCTACTTTCTCTTTCTTGTCACCTTTTTCTAGATCTTGAAAATTTGTCTTACTCCAACATTCCGTTCCTTGTAGACCCCCAAGTTCCTCACCCTGGGCTAGTTCTCCCCAGGGGAGAATCTCTACCTTGCATTCCCTAAGCAGAAATTTCCACTCTAGCTTGTTGACAGACATT
Source organism: Cephalophus harveyi (assembly GCA_006410635.1). Lineage (NCBI taxonomy): Eukaryota > Metazoa > Chordata > Mammalia > Artiodactyla > Bovidae > Cephalophus > Cephalophus harveyi. Next base: position 9,927 of record SJYT01019467.1, on the reverse strand, counting down.
CAGGAGACACCCCTTTGCAACTGGAAGCAATCTTGTCCCTTCCATGTGAGGTTACCACGTGATCTCAGCAGACCCTGAATCTGCCAGTTCTTGATCTTAAGACTTCACCGCCTTCCAGGACTTCCCTGGTGGTCCAGCAGCTAAGACTCCACACTCCCAATGGAGGGGGCAACTCCTGGTCAGGGAACTAGATCCCACATACATGCCACGGGTAAAGACGCTGCATGACGCAGTGAAGACTCCTGACCCCATGTGCTGCAGCTAAGATCCGGCACAGTCAAATAGAGAGAACGAGCAGTCATGTTAAAAAAAAAAAAAAAAAACCCAAACACTAGACTTTCAGGGAAAAAAAAAATGTCACTACCTCCAGAACTGTGAGAAATATGTTTGTTATTTATAAGCCACCTGATTTATGGTGTTGTCTTATAGCTGCCTCAATGGACTAAGATATCAAGAAAGCAAAGAAAGGAAAGGAATGGACTTGGACTTTTTTCCTACAGCCCAGAGCACAGCTGATTCCAGGTCATTCCCTAAAAATCAACAATTAAAATCTTCCAGGACATAGCCATCAGTAACCTATCACTCCAAAAGAAGACATTTGTGGTTTCTGCACTACTTTTCCTGAATTCCAAATGATAATTACCCTCAGACTAAATCAAGAAGGGAAGAAACAAACTTTGTAGAAACGTAAAAGTTTCTATTCTAAGTCATTTTCCACTTGACCGTCAAAGGACTTTCACTGGAAATGGGGTTTCTCTAATTTTGCTGAGAGAACATCTGGAAAGATAATTCAAAACTGAGACTGTCAAAATATCACCACCACCGTGTGCATCGTTTTGGACAAGGTTTTAACTCACTGTCGCTGACCCGTGCCCCCTGGGAGCGGAGCTTTGTGCTCGAAGTCATAATAAGATTACCTGCCTTCCTCAGGCCCTGTGTTATCAGCCAACACTGTGGTTTACGAAGTTACATGAAATAATCATATAAGCCTCGGATGCAATGATGATGATGATGACAAAACAGCAGTGAAATAAAACAGGGCCAGCACAAAAAAATGCGCCTGTGTAAAAGTTAAAGCCAGAGAAGTGGTGAACTTCGGACACCGGCATTAAATATCAGGACTTGTTATTGACAACCAAACACTGAATTCTATAAGGCAAACATTTCAAGACTCTCAGGTTTAAAGTTATCTGAACTGACCATGGGCCAAATGTGCAGACACGTTTAGATCTTAAAAAAAAATCTTGAGTAGAAAAAAAATATGCAGAATAAAATTACCTGTTATATAAAGGGCCAAGCATATACAGTAAAAGTATGTACTGATTGCCTTACCCCTTCATGGATCACAGCCTTGTTGCGGTGCTGGGAAGGTGCTTGTGTAACTCAATGAAGTTATGAGCCAGGCCATGCACGACTACCGAAGATGGACAGGCCATAGTGAAGAATTCTGACAAAATGTGGTCCACTGGAGGGGGAAATAGCAACTCACTCCCGTATTCTTGCCTTGAGAACCCCATGAACAACATGAAAAGGCAAAAAGACATGACACTGGCAGATGAGCCCCCAGGTCAGAAGGTGTCCAATATGCTACTGCATAGTTTTTCCATTCAAGATTGTTTTTATGATCTAAACATGTTGCTACATATACATCAAGTCCATTCATTTTAACTATGATATTCTATAACTACATTACAGTTTATCGATTCCCATATTATTTCCCTTATTTTCTTGGGCTCCAAAATCACTGCAGATGGTGACTGCAGCTAAGAAATTAAAAGACACTTTCTCCTTGGAAGGAAGGCTATGATAAACCTAGATAGCATATTAAAAAGCAAAGACATTACCTTGCAGACAAAATTCCATCTAGCCAAAGCTATGGTTTTTCCAGTAGTCAGGTACGGATGTGAGTGTTGGACCATAAAGAAAGCTGGGCGCCAAAGAATTGATGCTTTTAAACTGTGGTGTTGCAAAAGGCTCTTGAGAGTCCCTTGGACTGCAACGAGATCCAGCCAGTCCATCTTAAAGGAGATCAATCCTGGGTGTTCATTGGAAGAACTGATGTTGAAGCTGAAACTCCAATACTTTGGCCACCTGATGCGAAGAGCTGACTCATTGGAAAAGACCCTGATGCTGGGAAAAATTGAAGGCAGGAGGAGAAGGGGACGACAGAGGATGAGATGGTTGGATGGCATCACCGACTCGATGGACATGAGTTTGGGTGGACTCCGGGAGTTGATGGACAGGGAGGCCTGGTGTGCTGTGGTTCATGGGGTCGCAAAGAGTTGGATATGACTGAGTGACTGAACTGATATTAGGAAGCATCATCTTTAATTAAAAAGTAGAAATAAAAGGTATATCTGCAAACAGAAAAACTGTTGAATAACTAATGATATATCTATATCATAGAATATATGTGCTATTATAAAGAATGAGAGAAAGGCATTCATTTGGAAAGATGTCCATGATAAATTAGCATAAAGAATAATCTTGTTTGTGTTAAAATAAACTTTAAAAAACCCTCTATGTATACTATACATGTATATGTGAGTTTATATAAACATAGAAAAACATACCCTATAAACCCAATGAAAACACACTCAATAAGCAAAGTGTTCCCGTGGCTGATTCATGTCAAGGTGCGGCGGAAACCTCCATGATGTTGTAAAGTAATTAGCCTCCAGTTAAAATACATTAATTAATTTAAAAATAAGCAAAATGTTAACACTGACTTACATGGTAGTGGAACCAGAAGGGTGGGGGAGGAACAGACTATACATTTTTGTTTTATATGGCTCTGTATTATTTGATTTAGCATGTGTTACTTTTAGAGTTTAAAACAGCAACAACATAAGGCACTAAAGAAAAAAGAAATTGTTAGTGCTTGATTTTTCTTTAGACTCTTTTTTTCTAGATGATGCACTATCTCCCCAACAATCCTTCCCTTCCCATCTCCCTCAGATACGTCCTTCAAAGTCTATGCTAGTTCTTCATTTTTGCACCAGATAATAACCCAACTCACACTAAAGTGTGAATGACTGATGTTATCTTAACGGTTACTTTTCTCAGGGATGTTTGAATTTTTCAAAGGGCTGTGGACAGGCTGTAAGCTGTAACTTCATTCCTCTCAATGTTTTTATAGTTTCAGACAAGAGTGGGATGACTGGAGGCTCTTGGCCAAGAAATCTTTCTGATATCCCTCACTTCTGGACCCATCACAGATCCCTTACTCCAAATATATCTTCCCATGCTCATTTAGGGGAGAGTATCCTTATAGAGTTCCTTAAGATTACAATTTCAGGAAGGCCCTTTTCATTTTATGTTGGAAAACTGAAAAAAAGTTTCCACAGTTACACCATCCTGTGGAAACTGAATCATCCAAACACATTCTAAGAAAACATATTTCATTTCTGCACAGCAGAGGTGAGGAGATGATTTTATTTGTCTTCTTCCTTTTTGCTACACATTAAGTCCCTTGAATCTAGAGAGAAATCGATGATCAGTTGTTTATTTTTCTCTGAGTGGACTAGCCACCGAGGTTTATGCTGCAAGGACAGACTTGCTTGGATCAACCTCAACAACCTGAGGCAAACTATTAACAACACTGGCAATATCTCCTCTCACTGTGGAGGCCCCCGAGGTCCCTAGTCCTGCTGCTGATGGCATCAGCAGCTCTAGGCGTGTGCAGAAGCACACGCGCATTCACACCTAAGAACTCCTCCTGGAAATGCTTCCGATGACAAGATGCTTTTAATGGTCCAATTTGGGGAATTCTAGTTGTGGTGAAAGTGGATGAGAATGAGTCAGTCTACATTTCATGGCCTCTTTAAATGCAGGGAGAGAAGTAAAGCCAGCAAAGATCTCTCACCCCACTCATTCCACTGGGACTCTTGCTTGAGGCCCAAAAGGAACCTGGTGGGCCAGAGGAAGGTCCAGCATTTGTTCTCATTCACCCTGAGCTCAAAGTTGCCTATAACTAGCTCTGTGCACATCTCCCCACAACATAAAGCCATTTAATTAAAGGGAGAAGAACAAAAAGAGAGGCTATCTCAGGACACCTCACTGATTTCCTTTAGAGCGGTCATTCTCAACTGGAGTGGATTTTGACCCCCAGAAAATATATGACAATGTCTGGAGACATTTTTGATTGTCACAACTGGAGGCGGGGAAGGGGTGAACACTTCTGGCATCTAGTGAGTAGAGGCCAGAGACGGTGCTAAACATCCTCCAATGCAGAGACAGCTCCCTACGAAGAATTTTCTGACCCCAAATGTCAACTGTAACAATGCCGAGAAGCTCTGGTTTCAGCACTTGATCTATTGCTAGTGAGCAACTCTTGATGTCCTTCTCCCCTATGAGGCACTAGAGATTTTCAAGTACTTCTTTGCTTTCCATTTCAGAAACCAAATTGGGCTGTTTAAGAGTCATCTTCACCTTAATGGAAACCATCAAAGTAATTTCTCCTCTTTTCCACCTTTAATAGGAATAGCAAAGCAGTGGGAGCAATAGCTAGACGTCCATTGAGACTGCTCTCCATCGCAGGCGCTAAGCTAAGCCCTTTCTGAGAATCTTCACATCAAATCTTCACAACGGCCTTTGAGGTAAGCACTGCATCACTGTCATTCTGGAGACAGGTTCACCCAAGGACACTCTGCCAGGAAGAGGCAGAGCTACACCCAGAAGAGTGTGTGCCTGTGACCGACTCCCCGAGCCCAGCCGTGTTCCTGACAGCAAGTGGAGACTCTGAAGATTTCCAAGACTTCACAGGGAAGTCAGGGCAGGCTGAGGCTGAAAGGCAAGCACAGCTGAGATTTCTAGGCCCCACTCAGAGCAACCCTGACCCTTTTCAGAAAGAAGGCAGCTCAGCGAGAGAAACAAACCCTGAAATATCCTTTTCAGTTCAGTTCAGTTCAGTCGCTCAGTCGTGTCCGACTCTTTGCGACCCCATGAATCGCAGCACGCCAGGCCTCCCTGTTCATCACCATCTCTCGGAGTTCACTACTCTGTGCGACCTCATAGACAGCAGCCCACCAGGCTCCTCCATCCCTGGGATTCTCCAGGCAAGAACACTGGAGTGGGTTGCCAATTCCTTCTCCAATGCATGAAAGTGAAAAGTGAAAGTGAAGTTGCTCAGTCATGTCTGACTCTTAGCGACCCCATGGACTGCAGCCTACCAGGCTCCTCCATCCATAGGATTTTCCAGGCAAGAGTACTGGAGTGGGGTGCCATCGCCTTCTCCGGTGTGTCCTCCTAAAATTCATATATTGAAAACCAGGGAGCTGTAAGCGAGATAATTCCCAGAGTGCACACAGAGCTGAGAAGCTTTCAAGTTCTGATCATTCTGAGTGAAGAGTCCTTACTGAACATCCAGGGAATTGGGCAGATACCCCAAAAGGAGCACACATTAGCCGGAAGATTAAACTAGCCCTGAAGTAAAGGTGACTCTTAAACCCACCTTAACAAGGCTTAAAAAACAAGCCCTGAAACATTCAGGCTGTTGAGGGAGTGTGTGATTTCCTTGGTTCTGTCTTGTCGCAGCAAAAATTCGCAATGACAGATGGACCAATGTTTATAGCTCAGTTTTATTGGCAAGCAAAGGGAAATGCATCCTCGAGGCTTGAGGGCGCACTGACCCAAAAGACGCGAAGAGAAGAGAAGCCCTGGCTCAGTTTTGGCTCCTCTTTTTACATTTTTTCCTCCCTCTGAGCCTGCCCTGAGTAAACTGGGCTAGCCAGGAGGGCTGTGTTCTACCTGAGGTCCTCACTCCGGTCCTCGGACCTTCCTTTGCTCCATTTTCCCTTCTTTGACTTTTAGTCACCGCCACTTTGGACTCCTTTTTTCTATTCTAATTACTTAACAAAGCCTTGAAAGGACGAAGCCAACAGCAACAAAATCCAACACTCTTTTAAGAGTTAAGTTCAACAAGGGACACACGGTTTTGAAAGTGTTCGCCTGCTGTGGGCCCCTTTGCCTAGCAAAGCTATTCTTTTCTACTTTACCCCCTTCCCCCGAAAAAGAGTAAGTCCAACACAATCAAGTATGCAAGTTTATATTCCAAGAGTCACTACAAGTTACTAGACATTTGAAGAAACAAGAAAAAGTAATTCACAGCTAAGAAAAAGTGAATCGACAGAAACAGATCCAGAAATGAGAGAGATGAGGGAACTGGCATGTGGCACTTTAAAGAGCCCGCGAGAGCAGCCCACTGTTTAATGTTGTCAAAGCCTGTAGGTGTTCTCTCTCCAGCCATTGTTAGTAGGTGTTTCTTTTATAGCTTTATAAACATAAAGCTTTAAAAAATAAACATGAAGCTTTAGTATCCAAATTATAAATATGTTCAACGTTAAGGTACACATCAGACATTATTTTAGGAAGTTTATCGAGATTTTAGTTTCTTCAACATTAGTAGGAGTGCTGTCATTACACATTTCTTATGTATTTTACATTCTGATGGTCTTAAATTCTGCAGGCAGCTATGGTGGTTGAATTTTATGTGTCAGCTTGGCTTAACTCTGGTGACTAGTTATTTGGTCAAATACCAGTCTAGATGTTGTTGTGAAGGTATTATGTGACATGTGGTTAACACCTACAACTAGCTGACTTTCAGTAAAGATTACCCTCAATAATGTCAGTGGGTCTTATCCATGCAGTTGAAGGCCTCAGTGCAAAATCTGAGATTTTGGAATTGCCAGCCCCCATGATCATGTGAGCCAAGTCCTCAAAATAGATCTCTTTTACATATATTTTAAAACATACAAAATAATACTTTATTGTTTGCATTTCTTTGGGGAACCTTGACTGATACTACAGCCTTCGGAATATTCACACTGATTTCAATGCTCAGTTTTTGTAGTATATGTTAGTGGCTGGCTTCATGACCAACAAACTGGAAGCATATGCTCACTCCTGCACTGCCAAATTCATCTGATAAACGTACGGTCGTGGTCTACATTGTTTGCCCTTTGCATTAGTTCTTGATCATCACTGCACAGAAAATCTTGTGCAGCTTGCCATTCAGTTTTCAGTCCTACTTTGTTTCGATTCTGATATTCTATTTTTCATTAAGACAGACACCCCTTTCTGTTTTCTGTAATAATTTTTCCTACTACATTATTGATTACAACAGGTACTTCTTTTTCTTCTCATCTCTGTTGCCTACAGGGACAGCTTCTACTCTTTTCAAAGAGTGAAATTAAACCCAAATTTCAAAAGAACAAAAAAAAAATGCACACGGCAGATATGATAGTGATGAGTGGGAGCGTTGAGACACAGTTAATGATCAGAACTGTCTTTTCCACCAAATGAATTTTTTCTCCCTGCACTTACCAAAAAGGGTTGAGCTTTCAGAGCTTTTAGGATATTGTGATTGCAGAAGAAGGGCTATGGAGCTGTACCTGCCTCCTGCCCAAATGCCACCTGTTTTCAAACATACTGGTCCTTATTTGACTAAGCAACAAGACAGAATGTTCTCTGGAAAGAGAACTCCCCCTGCCACCACTTTTGTTACATATGGGATGCTGAGGAGACGGTGAGCTCCCCATCCTTGGCTGGGGTTCCTGGGTTGGGCTTCCAGAGCGGTGGAAGGCAGAGCCTCCAGACCCAGCAGGCAGCGCTGACTGCCGAGCTGACCTTGGCTCCACAGCTGTTTGCTGGTCCAGCATTTTAAGTCCTGGCCAAGTTGGTACCCCAAAGGCATCCCTTTTTGTTCTAATATCAAGTCCTACCACACTTCTGTTGCTCTGTGGGCTTCTGCTCCGCAACTGGTGGTCCCTAGGGCATATGCTTCTTTGATTCATCGAGTCTATACCACCTGTTGGGAGTACAGGACGATGGAGGGGTTGACGGCCAAGCCACTCTGCACACCTGGATTCTGCTCTAGAGGGAAATTCATGCACAGAAAATGATGCTGGCCAATGAACATGTGGTGTTTAGTTGGGCTGTAGCCCAAGTCAGGTGCACAGTGCTTTGTGACCTGGAGCGGACCCCAAACAACTCGGTTAATGTACATTGAACCAGAACAGTCTGAGCTCTTAGGACTTTTGTCTTAGGCTCTGGCCCTATCAAGGAAAAGTTATCCAGAGCCCATGACATAGACAGACTCCTTCTTGGGCGTGAAATGAGGAAATGTGAGGGGAGTGAGAGGAGCTGTGAATATATCTCCTGGCCAACAACATCCCTGATCTCTAGACTTTGACCCATTATCCCACAAACTTAACCTCTAGATCCATCTTACCTGGACTTATGGGATGAAAAATACCCAAAGAATCAGTGTCAACAGAACATTTTCCCCCAAACAGGCTACTTAAAACACTTTCAACAAGACTACACTTTCCAGGAACATGTCTCAGTGACTCTTCGTGCCCTTGATGCTGTTCTTGAGGGAACAGCAGAAGTAGCAGTGAGCTGGAACTCTGGGATTCTCCTGGTCAACACAGCAGACTTTACAGTTACAGCAGGGTGGGTCACTGTTTTACAAAGTGACACTGAATGCATGCAAATGGAATAAGACTTCTCACCATCTCAGTCAGCCTCTACTGCAGAATTAGCATAGAGGTTGCTGCTCAAGCCTTTTGCTTACTCACCACCCGGGAGGGGAAAAAAAAAATAACCTTGGGCTAATGGTTAATTGAGGTAGTAAGAGATGTAATTGGAGGGGGTGTTGCATTTGGAAGCAAAGAATCCAAATAAATCCCAGCTTCCTCTCCACCTGTGTTTCTCTCTTCTCTTTGGGAAATGAATCAAAGACACTAACGACATCAGCACTGCCAATTATACATCAGATCTCAACACACACGCTGTAATAGAGGTCACCCTTTAGGAAGGAAGAACAACCCTACAAAATACTTATGTTCATCCCACTTGCTAAACTGAAATCTTGACAATGTACTTGGCTGCTTTTGTTGTTTTCACAAGAGTCTAGACTGGAAATCTAATTATATTGCACTTTAGAACACTGACAAAAGGCTATCTTTTATAGCTTATAGCCTTATGGCCTAGATTCGTCTCTGTATACATTACTTGAGTAATGTATATATTACTTCATAGACATTACCTCATGTTAACAGTCTGAGACACCACCCTTTATACAGTTAATACAAAATTTATTTTTGGTATTTAAGAAAGCGAAGGCTTAATACCATCCACAAATTACAAGTTCAAAAAAGAAATGCTTTAATTTCAGCTCTCTACCTAGATGCCAAGCTTGCCAGAATTTGCTCAAGCTTAATTCTATATTATTAAACCCATTTTGGGCTTTCCCCTCATAGCTCAGTCAGTGAGGGATCTGCCTGAAATGCAGGGGACCCGGGTTCAATCCCTGGGTTGGGAAGATCCCCTGGAGAAGGAAATGGCAACCCACTCCAGTATTCTTGCCTGGAGAATCCCATGGACAGAGGAGCCTGGCAGGCTACAGTCCATGGGGTCCCAGGAGTTGGACACGACTTAGCAACTAAACCACCACCAAGACCCATTTCACAGATAAGGGAACTATGCAAATGATGCATTAAGAGATATGCTTAAGGTCACATAAACAGTAAAGCCAGCATTTGGACTTGGAGAAGTTGCTGACAGAAACTACCTTCTTAACTAGATCTGATAGATAGAGTGCCTGAAGAACTATGGAATGAGGTTCGTGACATTGTACGGGAGACAGGGATCAAGACCATCCCCATGGAAAAGAAATGCAAAAAAGCAAAATGGCTGTCTGGGGAGGCCTTACAAATAGCTGTGAAAAGAAGAGAGGCGAAAAGCAAAGGAGAAAAGGAAAGATATAAGCACCTGAATGCAGAGTTCCAAAGAATAGCAAGAAGAGATAAGAAAGCCTTCTTCAGTGATCAATGCAAAGAAATAGAGGAAAACAACAGAATGGGAAAGACTAGAGATCTCTTCAAGAAAATTAGAGATACCAAGGGAACATTTCATGCAAGGATG
>SJYT01019466.1:50949-69417 GCA_006410635.1 Cephalophus harveyi | reverse complement strand
TCCCTTGGACTGCAAGGAGATCCAACCAGTCCATTCTGAAGGAGATCAACCCTGGGATTTCTTTGGAAGGAATGATGCTAAAGCTGAAACTCCAGTACTTTGGCCACCTCATGCGAAGAGTTGACTCATTGGAGAGACTCTGATGCTGGGAGGGATTGGGGGCAGGAGGAGAAGAGGGCAACAGAGGATGAGATGGCTGGATGGCATCACTGACTCGATGGACGTGAGTCTGAGTGAACTCTGGGAGTTGGTGATGAACAGGGAGGCCTGGCATGCTGCGATTCATGGGGTCACAAAGAGTCGGACACGACTGAGCGACTGAACTGAACTGAACTGATTGTGATCCACATCGTCAGAGGCTTTAGCATAGTCAATAAAGCAGAAGTAGATGTTTTTCTGGAATTCTTTTGCTTTCTCGATGATCCAAAAGATGTTGGCAATTTGATTTCTGGTTCCTCTGCCTTTTCTAAATCCAGCTTGAACATCTGGAAGTTCTCACTTCACGTACTGCTGAAGCCTAGCTTAGAGTATGTTGAGCATGACTTTGCTAAGCATGTGAGATGAGTGCAACTGTGCGGTGGTTCGAACATTCTTTGGCACTGCCTTTCTTTGGGACTGGAGTGAAAACTGACCTTTTCCAGTCTTGTGGACACTGCTGAGTTTTCCAAATTTACTGGCATATTGAGTACAGGACTTTCACAGCATCATATTTCAGGATTTGAATAGTTCAGCTGGAATTCCATCACCTCCACTAGCTTTGTTCATAGAAATGCTTCCTAAGGCCCACTTGACCTCACACTACAGGATGTCTGGCTCTAGGTGAGTGATCACACCATCATGGTTATCTGGGTCATGAAGATCTTTTTTGTACAGTTCTTCTGTGTATTCTTGCTATCCCTTCTTAATATCTTCTGTTTCTGTTAGGTCCATACTCCATACCATTTCTGTTCTTTATTGTGACCATCATTCTATGAAATGTTCCCTTGGTATCTCTAATTTTCTTGAAGAGATTTCTAATCTTAATGTTTGTATAAATATTTTTCTGTCAATAGTCTTCAAAATGTCTGGAACTCTCTATATTTTTCAAAATAATATACAAACTTATATTAAACATAGGGCTTCACTGATAGCTCAGTTGATAAAGAATCTGCCTGCAATTCAGGAGAGCTTGGTTCAATTCCTGGGTCAGGAAGATCCACTGGAAAAGGGTTAGGCTACCTACTCCAGTATTCTTGGGCTTCCCTTGTGGCTCAGCTGGCAAATTATCCACCCAATGTGGGAGACCTGGGTTTGATCCCTGGGTTGGGAAGATCCTCTGGAAAAGGGAAAGGCCACCCTCCTCAGTATTCTGGCCTGGAGAATTCCATGAACTATACAACCCATGGAGTCCCAAAGAGTCAGACATGACTGAGCAACTTTCACATATTAAAGATAAATTTTAAAAATTATATAATCCATGTCTATACTAGTTGTTAATCAATTGGACATAGTTTCTTAAAGGATGCAATTTTTTAATTAATTGCTTACAAGTTCTTGGTTGTATAAATGAAGAATTTTTTCAGAATGCTCATAAATATAACAAATTAAATTATATCAAAGAGCTTCCTTTGGTGGAGTTCTTTTATAATGTCTGCTCAGCACCTTCCTCCACATTCATTCCACCTTTCCTGTGAACTGTTATTGGTTAATATGATCAAAAAGATGGATCCTAACGTCATATTTCCAGGTCATGGCCTTATGCCATGACCACAGCTCATTAGGTCAGGGAAGGCCTTTGACTCTGGGATTTGGAATTTGAAAAGAGAGGGAAAGAGTGACAAGAGTCTCTTTCCAGGTAGCTGGAAGAGGAACATACAATGTTTGTAACTTTCAGCAATTGTATTTTTCCATATGTGCATGGAAAAGTAGATAAAGCTAGTCCACAGGGAAACAGAGAGAGAGAGAAAAAAGAAAAACCTGAAATCAGACAAAGGGAAGCAGAAGCATATGCATCTGGTCTGGTTTCTTTCTGAGACTTTGATGTTTCTTTTAGATTCTGTGTCCTTATCATAAATTCTTATTGTTTGCATTTGTACTCAAGCATCTATAAGACATTAACAAACATTTATAATCTCCTTCAAATGGTTCTCTTCTCTGAATTTGTCTCTCCAGAACTAGAACTCTCCCATGACAAGAAGTGTAAGGCTGTGTGGATAGTATCTCCTCAGATTCATCTGATTGCCTATGTGTACTCAAATCACAACTCTGGTGGTCTGTGGGGGACATCTCTGGTAGAATCTGCTCAGGAGAAAATAAGGAGAGGAAGCAGAAGTCTTTGCTTAAAGGAGCAGCTCATTCCAATGGACTGAGAGGCTATGTGCAGTATTCCTCTTTCAGCTAATCTCTCAACCTTTGGAGCAAGGTTATTTCTGTGAAATAACTCTCACACAGAATAAAAATAAATCATTCTATTCTGGCTGCCTAAAGGTCCTTCTAGAGTTAGGGATCTCTCTTGTGTTCCTCAAGATCTTTCAGACTGTTTCAAGTTACACGTTATGAGCTGTGTTAGTTCTCTTCATACATAGGTACACTTCACAGCCAGGTACTCAAATTCTGACAGGCAAAGCAAGAAGAGGGACCCTTGATCTGGTCCTAGCAGTTATCTCATAAGCATCTTACCTCCAAGGCAAGGGAAGAATCAGGCCTTAGAATATAGCTTCCTCCTACAAAACACAACACTCCTTTTCCATCACACCCCTACCCCAACTCCAACATATATGTAGATTAAAGGAGGAGCCAGTTTTTCACAATAATAGGATCCTCTATGCCAAGTAGCCCAAGCCCAGATTGGTAAACTGACTCTCACTTAGGAATTCAGACCCATAACGTCCTTAAAAATAGCTTTCTTTACCTTTTCCTTCTTAGGCATTCCTCAGACAGTGAGAAAATTTAGTCTCATCAGCAAGCTCTAACAAGACTACATTTGCATTTTGTCATTCTGAAAATTAATCTGAATCTGTCTGAGGAAATTAAAATACATTACAGTGCTCTTATTCAAGTATCATCATAGTCTTCATTGCAAAATCAGCAAGGCTCTTGAGAGCCTGTCTCATCCCACTTCACCAATTCCTTTCAGAGTCATGGCTAAAGCCTCAAGATGACATGGCTTTAACTCTGGTAGAGCGGAAGCAAAATATCTGCTTCTGTTAGAAAACAAGGTAGTGTAAGCCAGTCTTCTCACAAAAGATGACTAAGAAAGCTGGATGAAATTTTAGAGACAAAAATCTTGGTAGCATTAAAGCGCCAGCAGAATACTGATAAATTACCAATCCCGGAAACAGAGGGATGGGAATCCAGATAAGTGAACTTGGTACTATGACCTCCCTCTTTTAAATTGGAGGGTTTTGTCAATTGGAGAGATGTGGTCAAGAGGCTGAACTATACGTTTGGTATCTTCATAGAATTAGGAAGATAAAAACCAGTGTCCAAAGGCAGGGAAAGATGGAAGTCAATAAACTACAGAGCTGCCACCCATAGATGTAAGTCAGAAGTAAACTATTTCTTTTATGAAATACAGATAAGCAGAGTGGCCCAGAAAATATCAAATCTAGAGCTTAGATTACCCAGTGGCTCAGCAGTAAAGAATCCACCTGCAATGCAGGAGCTGCAGGAGCCACGGCTTCAATCCCTGGGTCAGGAAGATCCCCTGGAGAAGGACATGGCAACCCACTCCAGTATTCTTGCCTGGAGAATCCCATGGGCAGAGGAGCCTGGTGGGCTGCAGTCCATGGGGCTGCAAAGAGTTGGATTGACTGAAGCGACTTAGCACCCACTGAATTATTAGTGTCCCCAGCACTACATTAGATTAATTTAATACCTTCTTTGGTGGACAAAACCTTCCTCCAGTTTTCAAATAATTCGTGTACTTTGTGTTTATAAAATTATTAGGAAAAAAAAATGCTAACAAACAACCAAAGTATCCAAGTGTATGTGGAGACTAGATACTATGAATGTAAACCATGGGCAACAAAAACCAATTCTAGAGGTGCCAGATGTTATAATTTTTAAATAAAGATAAAAACAACTATGCTTACTATGTTCAAGGAGATAAACATCAACCTTAAAAACTCTGACAGGAAACAGGAAATGTGGCAAATTAGACATCCTAGACCTGAAAATTTCAATAATTAAAATCAAGAATTCAATAAACAGACTTAATAGTACACAAGACACAGTAGAAAAAAAATACTTAGTGAGCTGGAAGATAGGTCATAAGTAATTATCAAGCACAAAACACAAAGATATAAAGATGGGCAATAAATGAAGGAAGTAAAAAATAGAGAAAATACATTAAGAAGCTCTTACATACACTTCATTAGAATCTCAGAAGTAAGACAGATAATGGGACAGAGGCATTATTAGAAGAGATAATAACTGAAGTTATTCTGGAACTTGGATGCAATTTCAAAAACATCAGAATGATCTGTTTGTTTCCAAGACAAACCATTCAATATCACAGTAATCCAACTGTGTAATCCAATGCCCTGACCACTAATGCTGAAGAAGCTGAAGTTGAATGGTTCTATCAAGACCTACAAGACCTTTTAGACTAACACTCAAAAAAGATATCCTTTTCATTATAGGGGACTGGAATGCAAAAATAGGATGTCAAGAGATACCTGGAGTAACAGGCAAATTTGGTCTTGGAGTACAAAATGAAGCAGGGCAAAGGCTAAAAGAGTTCTTCCAAGAGAATGCACTGGTCATAGCAAACACCCTCTTCCAACAACACAAGAGAAGACTCTACACATGGACATCACCAGATGGTCAATACCAAAATCAGATTGATTGTATTCTTTGCAGCCAAAGATGAAGAAGCTGTATACAGTCAGAAAAATCAAGACCGGGAGCTGACTGTGGCTCAAATCATGAGCTCCTTATTGCCAAATTCAGACTTAAATTGAAGAAAGTAGGGTAAACCACTAGACCATTCAGGTATAACCTAAATCAAATCCCTTACAATTATACAGTGGAAGTGACAAATAGATTCAAGGGATTAGATCTGATAGACAGAGTGCCTGTAGATCTATGAAGGGAGGTTCATGACATTGTACAGGGGGCAGGGGTCAAGATTATCCCCAAGAAAAAGAAATGCAAAAAGGCAAAATGATTGTCTGAAGAGGTCTTACAAATAGCTGAGGAAAGAAGAGAGGCTAAAGGCAAAAGAGAAAAGGAAAGATATAAGCATCTGAATGCAGAGTTCCAAAGAATAGCAAGGAGAGATAAGAAAGCCTTCCTTGGTGATCAATGCAAATAAATAGAAGAAAACAACAGAATGGGAAAGACTAGAGATCTCTTCAAGAAAATTAGAGATACCAAGAGAACATTTCATGCAAGGATGGGCACAATAAAGGACAGAAATGGTATGGACCTAACAGAAGCAGAAGATATTAAGAAGAGGTGGCAAGAATACACAGAAGAACTATACAAAAAAGATCTTCATGACCCAGATAACCATGATGGTGTGATCACTCACCTAGAGCCAGATATCCTGGAAGGCAAAGTCAAGTGGGCCTTAGGAAGCATTACTACAAACAAAGCTAGTGGAGGTGATGGAATTCCAGTTGAGCTGTTTCAAATCCTAAAAGATGATGCTGTGAAAGTGCTGCACTCAATATCCCAGCAAATTTGGAAAACTCAGCAGTGGCCTCAGGACTGGAAAAGGTCAGTTTTCACTCCAATCTCAAAGAAAGGCAATGCCAAACAATGCTCAAACTACTGCATGATTGTATTAGTTTCACACACTAGCAAGGTGATGCTCAAAATTCTCCAAGCTAGGCTTCAACAGTACATGGACCATGAACTTCCAGATATTCAATCTGGATTTAGAAAAGGCAGAGGAACCAGAGATCAAATTGCCAACATCTGCTGGATCATCAAAAAAGCAAGAGAACTCCAGAAAAACATCTACTTATGCTCTATTGACTACACCAAAGTCTTTGACGGTGTGGATCAAAACAAACTGTGGAAAATTCTGAAAGAGATGGGAATACCAAATCACCCTACCTGCCTCCTGAGAAATCTGTATGCAGGTCAAGAAGCAACAGTTAGAACTGGGCATGGGACAATGGACTGCTTCCAAATTGGGAAAGGAGTATGTCAAGGCTGTATATTGTCACCTTGCTTATTTAACTTCTATGCAGAGTACATCATGCAAAGTGCTGGGCTGAATGAAGCACAAGCTAGAATCAAGATTGACAGGAGAAATATCAATAACCTCAGATATGCAGATGACACCACCCTTATGGCTTGGACTATAAAGAATGCTGAGCACCAAAGAATTGATGCTTTTGAACTGTGGTGTTGGAGAAGACTCTTGAGAGTCCCTTGGACTGCAAGGAGATCCAACCAATTCATCCTAAAGGAAAACAGTCCTGAATATTCATTGGAAGTACTGATGCTGAAGCTGAAACTCCAATACTTTCGCCACCTGATGCAAAGAGCTTATTCATTCAAAAAGACCCTGATGTTGGGAAAGATGGAAGGCAGGAGGAGAAGGGGACAACAAAGGATGAGATGATTGGATGGCATCACCTATTTGATGGACATGAGTTTGAGTAAGCTCCAGGAGTTGGTGATGGACAAGGAAGCCTGGTGTGCTGCAGTCTATGGGGTCGCAAAGAGTCGGACACAACAGAGCGACTGAACTGACTGATTCTGAAACTGATGAACTACAGCATTTATCTTCAAACTGTGCTGCAGAAACACACATCAAGATGACTTGTAAAAATCAAGATAGAAACATCAGTTGTGGGCAATCATATATGCTGGCTACATACACATTCTTAATCCCAATTTGTTTCAGTTGTTTGCCCATACAAAGTCAATTGCCCTGCTGTATCCATTATTTTCTATTGCAGGGTCATTTTGTTCGAAAGCTCTCTTCCATGACCTTGTAGCTCTCAGCGACAAAAAAATATTCTACTCCTGTGGGCCTTAAAGAAATTCCATGAGGTTACCTCACTCTCACCAGCCCAGGTATACTTCAGTGATATTCTCTTTATTCCCAATTTATGGCAATCATGTAGAAATTCTGAGTTCTGTCTTGCTCCCCACACTCTATATTATGGACATCTCTGAACTGCCCCACCAAAACTATTGTGGGGATACGAAGGTGGGAGAATTTCTTCTCCTATACTCTCAGGACTTGGGCAGAGCCCTTATTAGGGATCTAAGTTTTCACTCTCTCCTTATTCTCTCCTTTCTTCTGGAAATTCTCATCGAGTTGCAGGTGGAAAAAACTGATTTAATCCGATAGCTTATTTTAAATTTTCTCTTATGCCAAGGCAAACTTTTGATTCTCTGTTAACTGTTTTGCTGGGTCATTTTTTCTCAAAAGCAATGAATAAAGCAGAGTAAAGGCAAACAGAGAAGACCCTCAACCTGGGAACAAATTTAAATGAATATCTCAAAACACTATTTTATAATATATGAAGCTATAAGTTTTGACAAATGCATTTATATTAATATATATACACAATACATTATTATATGTGCACAGGTTTACCACAGCAGCATTTATTATTCACCAAGTCATTTAATACCTAAATAGTTTCTAACCAACTTTTTATGTTCTGGGCCCATATTCTAACATACATGCATACACGCATAGTCACTCAATCGTGTTCGGTTCTTTGCAACCCTTTGGACTATAGAACCCATGGGATTCTCTAAGTAAGAATACTGGAGTGGGTTGCCATTTCCTCCTCCAAGACTCTTCCTGACTCAAAGATCAAACCCACATCTCCTGTGTCTCCCGCATTGCAGGTAGATTCTTTACTCACTGAGCCACTGGGGAAGCCCCGTATTTTAATATACTTTGAAATAAATATGGGCTTCCCTGGTGGCTCAGATGGTAAAGAGCCTGCCTGTAATACAGGAGACCTGGGTTTGATCCCTGCATCAAGCATTTTTGACCTTGTCCAGTCTTCATGATCTTCATTAGTTTTTTTATAAGTTCCCCAAAATAGAAGGGAGTCATTTTACAACTATTTATCTAATCCTGTAAGAAATCTATCACATAAATGTGGCAAAGGTCATAATGAAACTCAGTTTGTAGGCCTACCTACTTCATGAATCCAGGAAATTTAGCAAGTAACATGGATTCCCTGAAAGAAAAGAGGAGAAGCGTGTTAGGGCTGAAAGCCAAGTCTTGGGTACTGAGATTCAGAACCTTTGGGAGGATAGAAGTACTTCCTTAAGTTCTGGGGAGAAACTGTTGCTATTGTTGTTTGGTCCCCAAGAAGACAAGGGTGATGAAAGACATGAGTACCTTTTCAGGTGTCAAAGAACAAGTACAAGAATTATATGGAGGGCTGGGAACCATGAGGCCATATCTAGAATTGCCAACATCCAATTGTCACTTAATGACAGTCTGTAAGTCTAGCTGATAGAAGAGGAACACATAGCAGAAAAGCCCCTTCTGTGTGCCACAGAAACAGCCTAGTGATTGCAGCTTGACAGCAGTCGCAGCAGGAATAATAACAAGTTTTCCTACAACAATCAAGGGACAGAACAAACAATGGTGACAGAATAGCCATGGTGGCCGCAGGTCAACGGAACCTGTGCTAACATATAGTGAGCAGGCTATGTCTGCACAAGGCACAGCAGTGGTGCTGGCAACCACAACAAAGAAAGGTCAGCAATAGGAAGAGTGTGAGTCACTCGGGGCCTGGGGGAGGGCAGTGTGAGGAGGAGAGCTGAGGAAAGAGGCCTCTCTCCTGCAGGCAAACATCCACCCAGATGAGCAGAGTCAAACCAGGAAACACCAGGATATCCACCTGATTGCACAGGCACATTCTGAGACCCTACCTCAGAGCTGCTACATCAAAGTATCTGGGAGTACAACATAGGAAACTGAATGTCAAACAAAGTCTTAGTGTGGATTTTAAATGGGACTACCTATAAGTCTGAGCAACTGGGAATGCTGCCCTGGATCTTGCCTTTTAAAGAAACTTCTTCCAGCCACGCTCCTCAAAGGGCAAGGTATCCTTCAGGTCAAGATAACATGCCCTCCTCATACACAACTATCCCTCATCAGACCATGATCCTGGTTCTCAAGGCCCTGGATTTTCTGTCTAACTGACACTGAGATCAATTCAAAGGCCTGAATGGACTTCTTCCCCAAGTCTGCTTTCCCATGGTTGGACCACACTTCAGGGTATGCACAATTCTAGAACTAAGTATTTGCCAAGAGGCAGCTGCTTGGTGATCTTGTAGCTTGAACTTTTGTGCTGGGCCCATCACCTGTGCTCTCCAGACCTCCCACACAAGAGAGGTGCCTTCCCCTTCTCCCTCCATCTGCAACTGTGACCTGGACCCACATACTGTTAGGGACAGCTACTGGTCTAGACTAGAGACTTACTTGTTATTTTTGACTTTTCTATTTTTTTTAAATAAGAGGGGTTTTGTTTAGTTTTTGTTTTGTCTTGCTTTACTTTGTTTTTAAGAATCAGAGAGGAAAAGAAAGCTCTTGGTGTCAAGGTGCCAATTATAAAATGAATGAATGCTAGAATTTAGTCCCACTGTAACTTTATAAGCTCTTGCCTTTTCCCTTGGCCAGTAAAGTCTTGAAGAACAAGGCTTGCATGATTAAGCGACATCCTAAAACTTTGAATGCTTAGAGTTTAGTTTAAGTAGTATCTATTGAGCTTTTATTCTATGTTCCCCACTGTCCCAGACAGAGAGGATCAATATGATATGATATGATATCAAAGCAAGGCCATTGGATAATTCAATCTGTATATATGGAATGCAAAAATAACAGCTGTGAAAGGGACTGCGTTATTTTAAGTGCTAAAGTGAGTGCCCCAGACATACTAACTGCAATAGGAATTTTATGTATCTTCAACAGGATTCTTCCCTTCTATTCTCAGGGTTGCCACCTTCAAGAGGAAGACACACACACCTAGCTAAACAAGAGTCTACTGCTTTCAAGTTTCAGCAACAAGCATGACTAGTGAATGATTCTTGGTGCATCAACACTTATTCAGTCTTTGTTTTTAAAGATTGGTTTGTTTCTTGTTTTGTGTATGTGTGTGGGAGTCGGGTGGGGTAGGGGGGCAAGGAGAGAAAGAGTGTGCAAGGACACAGCCACAAACAGCTCAAAGTGTTTTTCGTGCACAGCCACAACAGCTTAAAGTGTTTTTCGTGCAAGGACACAGCCACAACAGCTCAAAGTGTTTTTCTCTCTTGCAGCGATGATCCATCCATGATAATCATCCACATCACCTGTGACGAGCTCTGCATGTGTTAATCACAGATAGCCTTTGATAGGCTGAGTGTGGTTGGAGTTCCTTTCTGGGTGGAATATTGAGCAATAAAACTTGGGAAAAGATTCGATTATTCACACTGTTGGTAAGTCAGATATTCATTTTACCATAACACAAGCCCCAGGCATCTGAGTCAGTAGAGGCAACTACCCTAAGTAGTAGTATCTGTTTCACTTTTTGCCTATAAAGTTGTGCCATGAAGGATAAAGAGCAGCAGAGACAGGAAGCAGTGACCAAGAAGTCAGTTGGGAAATTCCAGCTGCCCTCCTGCCCTACTTATAAGGAATGTGGATGACTCATGGCTAAGAAGCAAACAGATGTTGACTTGGCTGACAGAAACCTGTGCAAAATTTAACCTCTCCATGCCCTTGCATCCTGTTCTAGGAAAAATAAAACAGACAGGTTATTATATTTGGACACCTGGATAGCATTGTTCAGTACTGGTTTGAAAGAATAGGCATGTGTGCCTTTTTTAAAATATGCTGTTTCTTGTGTCCTTGGAGTCCACCTTCTGGAACATATCCTTCTATAGCAGCCACACTATACAGAGAAACCTCCATAATCCAGGCTTCAGCTGTGCAGGCCTGCTACTTACAGAGACGTGGAATTTTAGGTAAACATACTTACTAGTAAGTACTTATGTGCCCACCCAAACATACGGAGACCCAGGTTATAATCCTGGCTCTACACTAAGGAGGCATATAGCCTCAGTTTCCATGCCTGTGAAATCAAAAGGTTTGGCTGTAAGGATCCCCCCTCCTTTATTATTTTATGATTCTAAGGCTTTAGAAGAATTGAAAATATAATCCCTCCCTCTCTTATCCATTGTATAACAAGCACCTATACAACACAGAAAATGTTTCTGTTAACAGTTTTCTTTCAGTGTACAGTAGAAAAGTATGGTTTGGATAATAATAAATCAAGGATAAGATACAACTTGTAGTTAGAAACAATTCCTTATTTACCTCACTAAGTATTTACATACTTGCTGTACTTATCAAATGAGATCACATCCTTGGGAAATTTTTCCTGTATTGTGCTCTACAGAGATGTGCTATAGAAAGAATGTTTCTGTCTCTCTGAAATTCATACATTGAAATCTAATCCTTAATATGATGGTATTAGGATATGGGGTTCTTGAGAGGTGCTTAGTCATGAGAGCAAACCCCTCATGAATGAAGTAGTGCCTTATATTAATAAAAGAGACCCCTGAGACCCACTGCCCCTTCTGACATGTAAAGTTTCAGCAAAGAGACGGATTTCTATGAACCAGAAATCGGGGTATCAACCAGACACCCAATCTGCCAGCACCTTGATCTGGGACTTCTTGGTCTCCAGAACTGTGAAAAATAAATTTCTATTGTTTGTAAGCCACTCAGTCTATAGCATTTTATTATGGTGTATAGTATCAGTCAGTCAGTTCAGTTACTCAGTCGTGTCCGACTCTTTGCGACCCCATGAATTGCAGCACGCCAGGCCTCCCTGTCCATCACCAAACTCCCGGAATTTACCCAAACTCATGTCCATTGAGTTGGTGATGCCATCCAGCCATCTCATCCTCTGTCGTCCCCTTCTCTTCCTGCCCCCAATCCCTCCCAGCATCAGGGTCTTTTCCAATGAGTGTATAGTATAGATAGACTGAAAAGGCTAAAGGTAACCTATCCCTTCTCCAGTGGATCTTTCCGACCCAGGAATCAAACTGGGGTCTCCTGCATTGCAGGCAGATTCTTTATCAAGTGAGCTACCAGAGAAGTCCCTAAATGTTATTATTAAAAATAAATATAAATAAATTTATTCAATAAACATTGATCAAGCACCTTCTGTACATCAGACATCATGATAAATGTGAAAAAGACACAGATCCTGTTTTCCCAGGGCTCACAGGAAATCAAAAGAGCTCAAATAAAATAATGATGATATTTATCCTTAAAATTATTTTTTACCTTTATAAAAAGTTTCAAGCTGAATAAAGGAACAAATTGTTACAGGTATTTTTTTCTCTAGTATTAAGTGTCATGCATCTTTTAAATGCTTCTGTCCCAAACCTCAAGAAAAACACACCTGAGATTCTGCAAAATCTCAACTGATTTCAGCACTAGGTGATGAAATAAAAGATGCTGTTGGGACCAAGTATAACGCAAGTATTTAATGGGCTCCCCAGCAGTGGTGAGAGAAAAATGGATGCTGATAACCTCACTGTAAAGGGTAACAGAAGAGTGACCTTGAGCTATGAAAAATGTGTTCTGTAGCCTTGTGGCTGCAAAGCCCACTATCCTCCCTTCCCACTTCACACTTCAATAACACTGCATGTCCTGGCTTCTAGGTCCTTTAACATAATATGCTGGTTCAGGCCTTTGTGCATTTTCTCACTCCCTGTCCTCAGCCTGGACCAAGTAATGCCCCATCCCTCTTCACTCTTTTTCCCTCCCCTTTTCCTTTCCCTCCTCCTCCTCCTTCTCCTTTGCATCCCCCACAGGCTGCTGCTCAGTTTTCAAGGGAAACCTCATTTCCCTCCTTAAGTCTTTCCTAATTTCCCCCCATACCCACAGTCTTTGCGAGGTGCCCCTTCACTGCACTCCGATCAGTCCTACAGCATCGTGGCACTTATTTTGATGTGTGAGAAACTTCTGTATTTTGTCTGTTACTTCCATTAGACCAATGGTTCTCAACTGGAGAAGATCTTGTCCCTCGGTGGAGGGGTAGGGTGGGTAGCAGGGAGGGATTTCAGCAATTTCTAGAAAGATTTTTGACTGTCAGGATTGGGGAGGGTGTGTTACTGGCATCTAGGATGCTACTAAACATCCCACAATGTGCAGGAGAGAGAACACCCACAACAAATTAGTTACCTGGATTCAAATGCCAGCACTGCTGAGGTCGAGAGCCTGCACTGGACTGAGTTCCTTTGCTGTTTCACTGGCTTCAAGCACAGTGCCCAGCATTCAGGGCCCTAATGTCTACCACACTTCTTACAGGCATAATACATATTTGAAATGCAAATTTCTACTTTGATTATAGCTTTTGGTTACTTGATGCTTTGCTTTAATAATTCCTTATTGTTTTCTTCCCCACCCTCATTTTCAGCCAGTTTTCTCTGGCCCTATGTTCTTTGTTCTGATTTTGTATCCTAGGCTATTTGCTCTCTCCTCCAATCTCTCATTGGTATGTCTACAGTCATTTCTTAGAGTTCTTACAGAATGTTAATCATTTTTTGTGCATCCTAAAACTTTTAACCTCTCATCTAAGAATAAATACTAAACATTTATAATGTTTATGAATATATTATGCAAAATACTAAGTTCAAAATAGTTGACATATTTCATGCTATATGTTACAGATAAATAAGCTTAATTTCACACAGATGAAATAAACATTGAAGTGCATGTATTTTTTTGTACATAGCCTTTTTCTACCTGCTACTTGTAAACATCAGACATTACAAGCTTATAGGTTATAATGTCTGATGTGATTGCTGGCTGCATTTATGTTCATTGGTGTAGCCACTCATGCTACTGAATATTTGGGAAATGTACTTAAATACAACAACAACTCAAATACATATAATAATACCTCTGAAAAAAAGCAGAGCAGTATCCTCTTTCACATCCAAGGACAAGAATTAATTTCTTTAAGCTTCCTTCACAGAATAACGTAGTAATAGAGTTGGAAATTGAGATATTATTAAAGAAATGTATCGGTCAGGAACATGAGCTAGTGGATAACTCTAAGAAAGCTCTCACAGACATTTTTTAACCATTTCTAAAATAAAGACAGTACATTAAGTGAATGCCATTTGGCATCTTAATAAGACTGAATACAATATAATTAATTTCATTTTTCATCCCTCAGTTACTATAAATTTTCAGAAGACCACTTTCTCCAAGTTTCAATATGAAATTTATAAACTATAATTTAAAATTTGTAATCTATAAGCTATAAATTATAAGGCTATTAGCTTTATTGCAAAGAGCATGCATGTTGAGAACTGAATTGTTTAAAAGTGTCTGATCCTTTTTGATTTTTATAATTTAGAGTTCTAACTCCTATCATCTCAGTTTATACTATAATTTCAGGGACACAGAGATTTAAAAGTAGATGCTCAAAAGGCTCTCCATACACTTGCCTATTTTGCACAAATGAGGAGCAATTTTTTTCAAACCTTTTTTCTAATATACATGTTAATACATTATGGTCTCTTTCCAGAAATTATTCTGGTTAAAGGATCTTCTGAAACATGTCTGAGTTCTCACCATTTTAACAAAGAAAAGAATGTGGTATGAAAGAAGAGGTTGCTGCCTCAGCTTTCTTTACCTCTTCCCAAGTTTTGCTGGAAAAACCTCTTGTATTCATATCTACATAGCAGTGGCTAACATCTATCTAATAACAATGTGCTAGATGTTGTATGCATTATTTCACTCAACACTTACAACCACCTTAGGAGACATATATTAGTGTTATGTTCATTTTATGAATGAGGAAATAGAGATTTCTAGATGTCCAATGTGTCATCCAAGGTCACACAACTAGAGCATGATAAGGGGAGAATTTAAACCCAAGTTTGATACCAGAGCCAGACCTCTTAGCCACTAAGCTGTGTGTGTGTGTATGTGTGTGTGTGCTAAGTCACTTCGGATGCCGAAACACCATTTAACTCTTCTCATGTTCCTTTCCCTAATCCTCAGTTACTTCTGGTTCCTCAGTGTTCTCAATAAAGTGACTCACAATTTGTTGATAAAGAATTGGAATTAAATATACAAGAATGTAGGCTCCCCAAGTGGCACAGTGGAAAAGAATCTGCCTGCCAATGCAGGAAACACAAGAGATACAGGTTCAATCTCTGGGTCAGGAAGATTCCCTGGAGGAGAAAGTGGCAACCCACTCCAGGATTCCTGCCTGGAAAATTCATGTGCAGAGGAGCCTGGCAGGCTACAGTCTGTGGGGTTGCAAGGAGTTGGACATGACTGAGGGTACACACACACACACACAAATGTGTTAAAACATGGTGCAAGGGAAAAGAGAAAGGAAGAGGATGAGAAAAAAAATGAGTTTTGCTCCCAGATAACAGACTCACACATTAGGCAACTGAAACCTATACACACAGAATGAGAAAACCAATGCTGATTTATGTGTTCTTTGCATAAGACTCAGTGCCTTCCACAAAGGAGGAGCTAGATAAATGTTTGTTAAACCAAATGCAGAACCAAATGAGTTTTAGAAGTAGTATAGACCTGAACAGTATTGGGTGTGAAAAGAGTCTGTTGAGAAAATATGAATATCTTGATTATAATAGTACATAATAGTACTATTTTACAATAATGCAAAGTATATATTGCTTTCCCATTATCAGAAAGGTCCGTCTTATAAAAATTGTATTAAATAAAAATATCTAGCTTAAGAATGAGATTTATTACAATGAACACTACTATGATTCAATTAAATGTTTATTGAATGCCCATGCAAGCAGTGCACAACAGATATTTTGAAGCCTTAATTTGTTCACAATACTGGCAAAAATTGCTACATCACTATTTTATAAGCTTACTTTTCTCTAAATCAGAAGCATTCTGAATTAGAATAGGAATTTATGATTCTAGGCTAATTTTTATCAAGCACCCATTTATTTCTGCTCTAATGTTTTAAATATAAAGCAAGCTATATCTTCTTCAAAAACATATCCTTTAACATTGCTTCCTGAATTAAGTAGCTTTAAAAATATGCTAAAACTAAAATGGGCTCTGGATTCCCACATGTCACAGTAAAACTCATTAAGATCTAGAATCTTTCTCCTCTAATGGAAAGCTCTAAAACCCTTCTCCTTTCAAACAGTTTTCACCATATTTGAAAAACCAACAGACCACATTTACTACTATAAATACTGAAACACTTGATGCTACCAAGAAGTCACATTTCCAGTTTCAAAACTTATCTTAGAGATAACCTATGCACAATTTCTTAATTTGAAGTATCTTTATCTTGGCAAAAATTCTTATAACAATATAACAAAACAATGGACTCATGAAATAAAATATTTTTTTAACAATTAACATATATAATTCAAAGGGCTATGATGACCACAAATTTTAGAAAAGATGATCAAGTATTGTGCAAATAAGCATATGAAAAAGGGCTTCACAAAGAAGCGGGGCCCAGGTAGGAAAAGGTGCCTGATAGGGCTAGCTATTTTTTACTTCTTAATTCACAAATCTTAATATGTCACTCTACTTAATATCTCAACAGTTTCCCATTGCTTGCAATATAAAATCCATTACCATACCTTACCATAGCTCTCAATGATTTGATTAAAGCTCACTTCTCCATCTTTATCTCCAACACTCTCCAAAATGCTCCCTAAATTCCTGTCATACTAGCTTTCTTGTGACTCTGAATAATACCCCATGGGAAAAACTGCAAGACTTCCTTCCAAAGAGCAAAAATCTGTTTTACACATCCTTGCTTTCATGCACAGTTTCCTCTAGTTGAAATGGCTTCCTTACCTGACTCATCTTCCAAAGTGCTCTTACCACTGCTTTTTGTCAACCCCCAAATTGTTTCCAGACAGTCATGCTCACAGAGAATGGCATGTGGAATAATGTGCCCTGCTTGTGATTCCCTTTCTGGGGACTCTCAGAAATACTGGGCTGCAGTGGGTGGATGTGAAAAGCAGCAGGGTCTGGGGCTCAGAATTTGCAAAGATAGTCAGATGACATTTTTTCTTTCTCCTGGACTGACACACAGGATGGTTTTATTAGGACTGATTCCTAATATGACTTGCACATGCCACACTCTAACACCTCTTTCACTCTCATGGACACTCTGTACCTGAGCCTGACTTGTTTGGCTGAACATTTTCCTCATGGTGAATTCTGTACTAAAACTCCACTTCTTTTCATAAAATTGATCAGTTAGTGTCTCCACCTTTAACACAAGCACACTCCAACCTCAAATTCACCAGACAAACCTGTAAGCATCTGAATTTTGAGCCACACTTAAGTTACTTTTTTCTTTCAGAAAGTTTTTCAACACTCTTTTGGAATCAGTAATTACAAACATATACTCCTAGGGGAAAGGAATGTCATCCAATCCCATGTCACCAAAGTGTCCAAAATCAGCCCAAATCCAGGATGATTCCCTCCAAGACAGCCATTATCACTATTAGAAATATTTTCATCACTGGCATTTACAACTTTGGGGAAACATAGGATCACTCAGTTCAAAATGCTAGAGTGAGTACTGCTGAAAATGATACTCTTAAATATAGCTAGAATTTAAATTAGACATTCATTGAAAAAGTAAATGATAGGAAAGTCATGAAGTTAAATACATTTATTTTTCCTTATCTAGTGACATACAATTCTCTTTCTCTACTTCGTAAATCTTATTAACATAATACAGGTATTATACGAATCTCCCTTTTCCTGATGGATGGCTTTGGTTTGAGCAATTTCCTTCTGCAACTGTGCCACATGTAAATATTGAATGTGATGCAACATGCTCCACAAACTAAGATTTTAAATTCAAGAGTTAATTTCATTGTTGGTACATAATGAGATTTCATTCAAGATGAAAACAGGTGTTTTTTTTTTTTTAATTTTATAATTCAATAGGTCAGAAATACTAGAGTATATGCAATTATCAAACTAGGCAAGGGTTATGTCCCACTCTGCTTTGAATTCTCTAATTTTGTAATGTAACAGTGGCTCTTCTTTGAACAAAGAACAGACAAAGGTCAGATATTTCAGATGACTGAAAGTGGGAAAAGTACCAAATCAATTTCCTAGCCAATGTATCTAAAATATTGTTCATTAAACAGTTTGGGTATCTACAGTTATTGAACTTACTAAATCACTTATTTTGTATGGCTACACTTTGACATTAAAGGTCAAATCGAAATAACACACAAGAGCAGCAGAAGACTAGTTGCCCTAGTTCAGTTCAGCCGCTCAGTCGTGTCCGACTCTTTGCAACCCCATGAATTGCAGCACGCCAGGCCTCCCTGTTCATTACTATCTCTCGGAGTTCACTCAGACTCACATCCATCGAGTCCGTGATGCCATCCAGCCATCTCATCCTCGGTCGTCCCCTTCTCCTCCTGCCCCCAATCCCTCCCAGCATCAGAGTCTTTTCCAATGAGTCAACTCTTCGCATGAGGTGGCCAAAGTAC
>SJYT01019466.1:6175-47611 GCA_006410635.1 Cephalophus harveyi | reverse complement strand
TTGTTGACCATGATGGCTACTCCATTTCTTCTGAGGGATTCCTGCCTGCAGTAGTAGATATAATGGTCATCTGAGTTAAATTCACCCATTCCAGTCCATTTTAGTTCACTGATTCCTAGAATGTCGACGTTCACCCTTGTCATCTCTTGTTTGACCACTTCCAATTTGCCTTGATTCATGGACCTGACATTCCAGGTTCCTATGCAGTATTGCTCTTTATAGCATCGGATCTTGCTTCTATCACCAGTTACATGCACAACTGGGTATTGTTTTCGCTTTGGCTCCATCCCTTCATTCTTTCTGGACTTATTTCTCCACTGATCTCCAGTAGCATATTGGGCACCTAATGACCTGGGAAGTTCCTCTTTTGGTATCCTATCATTTTGCCTGTTCATACTGTTCTTGGGGTTCCCAAGGCACGAATACTGAAGTGGCTTGCCATTCCCTTCTCCAGTGGACCACGTTCTGTCAGCCCTCTCCACCATGACCTGCCCGTCTTGGGTTGCCCTGCAGGCATGGCTTGGTTTCATTGAGAAGACACACAGACAAGGCTGTGGTCCTAGTGTGATTAGATTGACTAGTTTTCTGTGAATATGGTTTCAGTATGTCTGCCCTCTGATGCCCTCTTGCAACACCTACCATCTTACTTGGGTTTCTCTTACCTTGGGTGTAGGGTATCTCTTCACAGCTGCTCCAGCAAAGCACAGTCACTGCTCCTTACCTTGGACGAGGGGTATCTCCTTACCACCTCCGTTCCTGACCTTCAACGTGGGATAGCTCCTCTAGGCCCTCCTGCGCCTGCGCAGGCCAGCCACGGGCCCTGGCCTCGGGCGTGGGTGGCTCCTCCCAGCTGCCGCCCCTGGCCTAGGGCTCAGGCTCGGGGTGGCTCCTCAGGGTCACCGCCCCTGGCCTCGGGCGCGAGGTGGCCCCTCCCAGCTGCAGCCCCTGGCCTCAGGCTCGTGGTGGCTCCTGGGGGTCACCGCCCCTGGCCTCAAGCTCGAGGTGGCTTCTCTCGACTGCTCCTGACCTCGGACGCGGGGTGTCTCCTCCCGGCCACCACTGGCCTCAGATGCGGGGTAGCTCCACCCAGCTGCCGTCCTGACCTCGGACGCCGGGTGTCTTCTCCCCGCCACCACTGGCTTCGGACGTGGGGCCCGGCCGCCGCCCCGACCTCAGCACAAGGTAGCTCCTCTCGGCCGTTCCTGCGCCGTCTCAGCCTGGCACTCTAGGCTGCTGCCCCCGACCTCGGACGTCGGGCAGCTCCTCCAGGCCACGCGTAATGCGCCGGTCCGGCTCTCGTGGCGGACCGCACGCCTATATATTATCTATATGCTTTCAGATATTATAATTGTGTGAGGTAAAGCGGAAGTTTTTTGTTTGTTTGATCTCTTTGAGCTGAAATAAGTCGCTTAAATGACTCTCCCAGGGTAAAAAACAATATAGAACAAGTATGCACCCATTGTCCTGGTAGAAGAATATAAGACCAGTAGCTACATACATCTGCCCACATCCTGATAAATAGAAATCTTCCTTGGGATGAAAGTGACCCAATATGCATAAAGATTTCAGTCCCTGAAATCTAACCAATATGAAAAACTCTAATCATGAAAAATAAAGTGAAAAACTGGGGGTTCCTGGGTGGACTAGTGATGTAGAGCCAACACTAGTGCCTACATGCTTATGAGGGAGGGCTGGTTTGAGATGACAAACGCTAAAAGTTCCTCCAACCTAGACACCTAAGCACAGCAGTTGTACTTTAGAGAATAGTCATTGAGCATGAAAGTGTGAATTAAAATGTTACTCACTTGGGACCCAACATGTAACCTGGTCAAAGACCAGGATTCCCTAGACCATCCCTGCAGCAGTGTAGCAATCTTCATCCTTAATATTAAGTTGCAGCAAGAAGAAACAGCAGTAGGATCAGAATTCACACCATCATAGCCATCACTGTCCCCATCTTTGAATCAGGATTCTGAGACTATTTGAGAGAAGAGGGTCACAAGAAGAAGTATTCGAATTTTTACTAGTATGTCTTAGGGCAATTATGCACGGGAAAGTTTAAGTATTTCATGCATCAAACCACTCAATTCTAAAGGAAATAAATCCTGAATATTCATTGGAGGGACTGATGCTGAGGCTGAAGCTCCAATACTCTGACCACCACATGCGAAAAGCAAATTTATTAGAAGAGACCCTGATGTTGAGAAAGATTGAAGGCAGGAGGGGAAGGAGACGACAGAGGACGAGATGGTTGGATAGCATCACTAACTCAATGGACATGAGTTGGAGCAAGCTCCAGGAGATGGTGAAGGATAGAGAAGCCTGGCGTGCTGCAGTCCATGGAGTCGTAAAGAGTCAGACATGACTGAACAACTGAACAACGACATAAGGTCAAGTACTCCAGATGACTGTGGTTTGTAAAAGAGCCCCATTTACATTATAATTCAGAATATAAACATTTCCTCCAATAGCTTTTAATTAAACTTTGGTAATGTTTGCCTTTTCCTTGCCATGTAAATAAAATCCAGCCACTAACCAATCAAGTATGAAACTCAGGATTTGGGATAGGACCAAAAAAAAAAGAAAAACACAAAAATAACTTGGTTTTTAGCTTCACCTCTGTAAAGGCCAGAAAGTAGTAGAGTGGTGATGCTGGTTAAGGTTGAAATGCTTTAAGAGTGGGAATCACCAAAAACACAGCCTCAGCCCATATCAGAATACACACACACACCCCCTCAGACACACACATTTCTCAAAAACATCATTCATTAAAGCCTAGAGGTTTTCTTTTTATACACTAAGTTTAAGAATTGACTCCACAGAAAATGACAAGTCTTAAATTCTAACTAGTGTCTACGGCCTCTATTTTATGACTCAGACTTTCTCTTCTTGTTAGGAGATGGAAAGAGAGCCGTACATCTTGGTTTATTTCACTTTTCTCCAAGCCTACTTATCCGCTAAGTTTACTATGAATGCTGAAGTTATGGGATGGTTGAATTCTTTCTACTTTGATCAATGAAAGATATACTGTGATTGTCTGTTTTATATCAATTTTCTTTCCAGGAGGCAGTCACTGAAGCATATTTTATTTTTTTAGAGGTAATTTTTTTAGCCTGTATCACTCTGTTTTTACTTGCCTTGGGGATAATTTGAGGAAATCTATTGCAAACATGTCACGAACGACAGGATAGAAAAATGTAGTGAATTCCTTCAAAGTCCTTCAGTTCAGTGCATTTTATTGTGTATTGTAAATTTCACATATTCAGTTTGGACTGTCTCCTCTAGCTCCTCAGTTCCATCTCACTCCCACACCCCTCTGAAAGATAAAAATATATGAATGCTATTCTTGTCTACTCAGACTTATAGAGACTAATAGCAGTTTTGAAAATCTTTCAGTACAATTCATTTAACTTGTGACATCATTTAACCATAGTGACTCATATTTGTGTAGGACTTTCAGTTCAGTTGCTCAGTTGTGTCTGACTCTTTGCAACCCCATGGACTGCGGCACACCAGGCTTCCCTGCCCATCACCAACTCCCAAAGCTTGCACAAACTCATGTCCATCAAGTCAGTGATGCCATCCAACCATCTCATCCTCTGTCATCCCCTTCTCCTCCTGCCTTCAACCTTTCCCAGCACCTTAGGACTTACAATATATTTGCCTTTGAGCCTTACACAATCCAGTGAGATAGACAGAAGAAAAATTGTGCCACAATGGAGATAACTGAGTCTTCTCAAAGGCCAAGTGATGACTAAAGTCAGCTAGCTAGGGAACTTCCTAGGCCTGACTCCTAGGTCTGCATTGTTTTTACTATACTATTTTTCTCTTTCCAATTCTGATCTGACTTCCCATCTACCATGTTTGCAGCATATTCAGCATTTCTGTTTTTCTCATAGAAAGTAAAGTGAAAGTGAAGTCGCTCAATTGTGTCCAACTGTTTGCGACCACATGGACTGTAGCCTACCAGGCTCCTCCCTCCATGGGATTTTCCAGGCAAGAGTACTGAAGTGGGTTGCCATTTCCTTCTCCAGGGGATCTTCCCAACCCAGGGGTTGAACTCGGGTCTCCTGCATTCCAGGCAGACGCTTTAACCTCTGAGCCATAGAAAGTAAATCAGATAGTAATAAGCCAAATAGAGGAGGGAATTTAGAGAGTCCTCCAGGTAGGTTGCTCTGGATACAAGTACCTGCTCTAAATCTCTATGAAGATTGCACACAGCCTTTATGGGTAATACCATATATATCTTGCAGCTAAAACTCAAGTATCATTTAATGTTTAGAACAGGAAAAATTAGCAGTCCAATAAATTTTTCTTAGACTCTATCATGAACGTCCATCAATATTAAAAGTGCTTACCTTTTTCGATGGCATTAGCACCCAAGAGTAATTGAAAATATGCTTGTAATTCCACAAATATATTTAGATTTCACATTTTTGTATTTCATGAGCTCCTTATGGCCTGAGTCCAGGTCTTATTTGTCTTCATATTATTGCAGATAAGCACAATGCCTTGAGCATAATAAGCATTTGTTAAGTATTTGGTATTGTTGTTAAGCATTTGACAGATACCTGTAAGCCACCATAGGCTCTGATTTAGGATGACTAGATTATGTCTCTTATCAAAATCCTAGGCAAAACTTCATTGTCATTCTTGATAGATACATAGGCAGAGGTTGTTCTTTAGTAGTTTCACTGAGAAAAGTTATGTTTGCAACCATCTTTCCAACCCTAGCACTTGTTGATTAAACTGAATCTTTAACTTATCAATTATGACTTGGTAATAGGGACTTCCCTGGTGGCCCAGTGGCTAAGACTCCATACTTCCAATGCAGAGAGGCTAGGTTCAATCCCTAGTCAGGGAACTAGATCCCCCCATGCTGCAACTACAAGTTGCATGATGCAACAAAGAGTTTGCACGCCACAATTAAAGATTCCCCATGCAGCAACTAGAAAGGGCCCACATCCTGCTACTAAAGGTAGCAGCAACTAAGGCCTGGTGCAGCCAAATAAAGAAATAAATACCGTTTAAAAAAAAAAAAAAAAGCTCAGTAATGAACAGTTGTGTGTCTGTGTGTGTGAGAGAGAGAAGGGGTGAAAAAGAATAATAATAAACAATAAGCTTGGACTTTATTTTTTTTATACATAATTTTAAATTTATTTTTAACTGGAGAATAATGGCTTTACAATGTAGTGTTGGTTTCTGCCATATAACAACTTGAGACAGTAAGCCTCCCTATAATTCTATTTGATGTTAATAGCTAACACAGCCAAAGTAATTTACATGAGAAAATGCAAGCTATCTTTTATAGCATTTTGTATATTTCATCAAGCTGTTCATTATATAATAACAAACACACTGCTTGGATGGCCATAACTTTTTGTTGTTGTTGCAAGGTGGGATGATGATTTTATTTTCAAATGTCAGTTAGGTTACCTTTAAATCTGCATTTTTATGTCATAAAAATCCCGTGTTATTAACCCCATTAAGGTAAAATGAAAAAAGAAAATGTATGCAATGAACCTACTGTTACATGAAAAAACTTAGGTATTATTTTTCTAGATCACAAAATATTTCACTAATATACAAAATTCACTTCCAGAATGAGTTCTAGTACTGCCTCTCTTATTTTTTTTTTTAATTTTACTTTACTTTACAATATTGTATTAGTTTTGCTATACATTGACATGAATCCGCCAGGGGTGTACGTGAGTTCCCAATCCTGAACCCCCCTCCCACCTCCCTCCCCAAGCTTGGACTCTATAAGCATGTAGCCCTTTCTGCACTAACCCTAGTGCGGCTCCCCATTCCTTCATATTACTATAAACAGCACTCCTCAGCCAAACATATTTTAAGATTAAAAAAAATAATAATACTTTAATGGGCTTCCTTTGTGGCTCATACAGTAAAGATCTGCCTGCAATGCATGAGATCTGAATTCTATCCCTGGGTTAGGAAGATTCCCCTGGATGAGGGCATGGCAACCTACTCCAGCATTCTTGCCTGGAGGATTCCATGGATAGAGGAACCTGGCGGGCTACAATTCATGGGGTCACAAAGAGTTGGACACGACTGAGCAACTAACCACAGCACAGCCACAGCACATACACTTTAATATATATTTATGTTATATAGAACATATATTATAAAGTTATATTTATATATAGTTTAAATATTATGCTATATTTTTTAGTTATCAGTTCAGTCACTCAGTTGTATCCGACTGTTTGTAAACCCATGGGCTGCAGCCCACCAGGCTTCCCTGTCCGTCA
Organism: Cephalophus harveyi; assembly: GCA_006410635.1. NCBI lineage: Eukaryota > Metazoa > Chordata > Mammalia > Artiodactyla > Bovidae > Cephalophus > Cephalophus harveyi. The sequence goes on along the minus strand of SJYT01019466.1, from coordinate 41,339 downwards.
CCAACTCCCAGAGCTTGCTCAAACTCATGTCCATGGAGTCGGTGATACCATCCAAACATATCATCCTGTCACTCCCTTTTCCTTCTGCCTCCTGTCTTTCCCAGCATCAGGGTCTTTTGAAATGAGTCAGTTTTTTGCATCAGGTGACCAAAGTATTGGAGTTTCAGCTTCAGCATCAGTCCTTAAAATGAATATTCAGGACTGATTTCCTTTAGCATGGACTGGTTGGATCTCCTTGCTGTCCAAGGAACTCTCAACAGTCTTCTCCAACACCACAGTTCAAAAGCATCAATTCTTTGGCTCTCAGCTTTCTTTATAGTCCAACTCTCACATCCATAGGTGACTACTGGAAAAACCAAAGCTTTGACTAGATGGACCTTTGTTGGCAAAGTAGTTTTCTGCTTTTTAATATGCTGTCTAGGTTGGTCATAACTTTTCTTCCAAGGAGCAAGCGTCCTTTAATTTCATGGCTGCAATCACCATCTGCAGTGATTTTGGAGCCTCAAAAAATAAAGTCTGTCACTGTTTCCTTTGTTTCCCCATCTATTTGCCATAAAGTGATGGGACCAGATGCCATGACCTTAGTTTTCTGAATGTTGAGCTTTAAGCCAACTTTTTGACTCTCCTCTTTCACTTTCAACGAGAAGCTCTTTAGCTGTTTTTCACTTTCTGCCACAAGGGTGGTGTCATCTGCATATTTTAGGTTATTGATATTTCTCCCTGCAATCTTGATTTCAGCTTGTGCTTCATCCCGCCCATCGTTTCTCAAGATGTACTCTGCATACAACTCTGTATTTTACAAGTATATATACATGTATATAGGCTTCCCTAGTGGCTCAGTAGTAAAGCTTCTGTCTGCAATACAGGAGATACAGTGGACACAGGTTCAACCTCTGGGTCGGGAAGATCCCATGGAAGGAGAATGGCAACCTACCCTACTGTTCATGACAGGAAAATCTCAAGGACAGAGGAGCCTGGCAGGCTACAGTCCATGGGATCACAAAGAGTCAGACAATACTGAGTATACATGCATGCATGCATGTATATATTCACATGTATATATGCATTCATATGTATATGAATGTATATATTTTTCTCTTTTCCAAAAGAAATATAAAAAGGGCCTACTTAGTGAATCTACTTATTATTGCATCCTCTCATCTTAGGATATCTTAAAATCGATAAACATGTATAGATATAAGTGCAATTTATATAAATCCTGAAAGATTAAATATTATTCCTAAGGAAACATTTTATCAATTAGGATATTTCAATGTATGATGATGGATGTTAACTAGATTTATTGTGGCAATAATTTCACAATACATACAAATATTGTGTCCACCTGAAACTAATATAATGTTGTACATCAATTATAATTCAGTAAAAGGAATAGAATTTTTCAATCAAAAGTATCAGAAATCAACCCAAGCTCAGCAAAAAGAAGTTGTCTTGTGAGATAGAGCACATACCTTAATTTCACAATATATACAAATATTGTGTCCACCTGAAACTAATATAATGTTGTACATCAATTATAATTCAGTAAAAGGAATAGAATTTTTCAATCAAAAGTATCAGAAATCAACCCAAGCTCAGCAAAAAGAAGTTGTCTTGTGAGATAGAGCACAAATCTATAGGAAGGCTGGAGGAAAACTCAGAACCAGGTTAGGATGGGAACTACAACCACTGTAATTGCTTGACCTTCTTTTCAGGCTACTACTGCTGCTGAAATTAATAAATGCATGCCAAAAATTACTACTGTTTGGTACTCAAGTTACTTCATTCAGTGTTCAGAGTCCTGAAAAAGAGAATTCACTTGGCTTAGTTACAGCTATATGTTCACACTTAACTCTAGGATTGGGAAAATTATGCAGCATCAACCACATGACTTGAGGTGGAGTCCTAATGAGAGTAAGGACATCTCTTGGAACTGGGTTGAATGCCCCTGAGTGACCACAACCATCTCGTGTAACTTCCATGTTCCATCTCCTTTTGCTGCCCGCATACTATCCTTTCTATGCAGGGATCTTCTAAAATATCCCCAATTAACATAATGAAAAAGCCTCTTGATGAAAGTGAAAGAGGAAAGTGAAAAAGTTGGCTTAAAGCTCAACATTCAGAAAACGAAGATTGAGATCCAACCAGTCCATTCTAAAGGAGATCAGTCCTGGGTGCTCTTTGGAAGGAATGATGCTAAAGCTGAAACTCCAGTACTTTGGCCACCTCATGAGAAGAGTTGACTCATTGGAAAAGACTCTGATGCTGGGAGGGATTGGGGGCAGGAGGAGAAGGGGATGACCGAGGATGAGATGGCTGGCTGGCATCACTGACTCGATGGACGTGAGTCTGAGTGAACTCCGGGAGTTGGTGATGGACAGGGAGGCCTGGCGTCCTGCGATTCATGGGGTTGCAAAGAGTCAGACACGACTGAGCGACTGAACTGAACTGAACTCCTTTGATGAATACATACTCACCGCTTCTCCAAATGAAGATAACTCAAATTCCATTACCTCCTGCACATGTTTCCAAGTGGAGGATCTCTTGTTAGGCCTCCATTTCTCCTCTAGTTTCAACATGATTCTATTTCAATGCAGTAAATTAGGGATTAAACAAGTATATTTAATCACCACCTCTTATGGGTTGAATTATGTCTTCCCACAATTTACACATTGAAGTCTCAAGCCCCAGTATTTTAGAAGTGGTCTTATTTGGAGACAAAGTTTTTATAGAGATACTCAAATTAAAATGAGTTCATTAGCAGAGTAGGGGCTGCTGCTGCTGCTGCTAAGTCGCTTCAGTCGTGTCCGACTCTGTGCGATCCCATAGACAGCAGCCCATGAGGCTCCCCCGTCCCTGGGATTCTCCAGGCAAGAATACTGGAGTGGGTTGCCATTTCCTTCTCCAATGTATGAAAGTGAAAAGTGAAAGTGAAGTCACACAGTCGTGTCCAACTCTTAGCGACTCCATGAATTGTAGCCTACCAGGCTCCTCCGTCCATGGGATTTCCCAGGCAAGAGTGGGGTCCATAGCCTTCTTCAAGTGGAGTAGGGGAAAAAAGGTTAATTCAATATGACTTGCATCCTTATATAAAGGGAAAATTTGGACTCAGAGACATGGAGTCCAAATTTATTTTATGGAACTGAGTTATGAGATTAGGGAAATTTGCTAAGTTAAAAATCTGATGGGGAAGGCCTGAAGGCTGGAGACTCAGGAAAAGAGTTACAGTTGAATCTAAAGACAGTCTGCTGACAAACCAGGAAGAGCTGCTGTTACAGATAAAATCCAGAGGCATTCTACTGCCAGAATTCTCTCTAGCTTTGAGGGACATCAGCTTTTTATTCTACTCAGGTTTTCAACTGATTAGATGAGGTCCATCCACATTATGGAGAGCAAAATACTTTATTCAAAGACTTAAATGTAAATCTCACCCAAAAACACCCTCAAAGAAAGATTCAGAATAACTTCGGCCAAATATCTGGTTACTGTATGATGTAACCAGGTCAAAACATAACAGTAACCATCACACATGGTCATTCTCCTGCGTATACATCCTAGTACCTCTTTGAGTATCCAAACTTCTTTTTATCAGACCAGTCAGATTGGACTGGGACTTACTATAGCAGCCTCATTTTAACTTAATTACTTCTTTAAATGTCTTATCCCCAAATACAGTCACTTTCTGAGGTATTGGGAGTTAGGGGCTCAACATACAAATTTTGGAGGGGAGGGAGGGACACCATTCAGCCAACTATAGTTACTGCTACGCTTTACTGGCACTACAATCCCACTATAGCTACCATTGCACTCCTCCTCCTCCTTGCTCTCTTCCTATTACTATCACTTCCAGAAAGTCTCTTCTAGTTTCAGTTTTCCGTATTTCTATAAAATAGATTGTACACAGAAGGTACCATGAAGCTGAAGGTTTCTACCAAGATTGCATACAAGTTCAGCCTTGCACTCCTCCTCCTCCTTGCTCTCTTCCTATTACTATCACTTCCAGAAAGTCTCTTCTAGTTTCAGTTTTCCGTATTTCTATAAAATAGATTGTACACAGAAGGTACCATGAAGCTGAAGGTTTCTACCAAGATTGCATACAAGTTCAGCCAGAGTTCATGGAAGGTAGTGATTAAAGAATATTTCAAGACATAGGAATTTTGGTCAAGGAAATGACAAACTATAAAGAAGTTAGGCCAGGAAGACTGGCAAAACCAATATGCCCTTCCAGGAGGAGTTTTAATTTGTTAGTGGTACCAACAAGAAAGTTATCCAGCTCAGGGAGCCCAAACATTCTGGCACTAAAGACTCACCAGAAGTTATTAGTTGGATGACACAGTCTTCATCACTTGAATGGCTGGTCTGGTTTCCTCAATAGTAAGAGTCTAAGGAATGTTTACCCCTCATTCCTCTCTCAAGTATTAAGTATACAATTGTGTTTACCAACTGTATGGTAATCCCTAGAAAATAATTGAGAAATATTGCCAGTTAAGGACTAAGCGGTGAATCCACATGGAAAACACTCCAAATACACAGATTCATTCATACCATACAGATATTTTAACAGACCAGGAAATAATGAACTTTCTCCATTTTATCATTTATTCCATATAAATGAAATTATATGCACAAAGATGATAAGACTCCCAAAGGATGAACACTGTTCTATTCTTAAGTTTGTGTCTCCCATGGTATTTCATTCAGTGTCTATTACATCATCTTTGTTCAAGAAATATTTGCTGAATTTTGTAGAGAGAAGACTCTCCAAATTCTGATGATACTAGCTCTATTGCTGTTCTTTCGCTCATTCAAAAATATGTGCCATGTGCAGCTACCCTGCTACTCACTGAAAAAATAAAGTCACATCATGGATTTACCCTGAAGTTTGAGAGTCTATAGCATAGTAAATAGTTCAAGTCAGTCCATCAGTCATTTACTCAGCCTGTTATGTGTAAGATGCCAGAGCTTAACACCCATTAAGGTAGATTGTATGTACATGAATATCATAACTCAAGGCAATTTGCTCTATTAATAGAGATATAAATAATGTTCTCGTCATGGGGAACATGGGTAGGAAAGGGTAGGAAACCAGAACCAGTGCCAGATTGTGGAATGGTTTGAAGGTTGAGCAGTACTCTAATACTGATAAATTCTTCTGTTGTCACTATTTAAGGTTGAAAAAATATGAAGACACAAAGCCTAGATAGCTGTATGCTCTAATAGGCACAGAAGAAGTAGTTCGATAGTGATACCACTTCAGAGAATAACACCAGTTTAGTAATGAAAAGCCCAAGCTCATCCTCTCTAAAACATTTTGTTATGAATCAAATATACCAATGTCTCTGTATTTTAATTCATATTATTGAAGCAAGCCAGATTTAAAATTCTTTAATGCCATATGCAATAAGTAAAAATCATTAAAGGGGGAATAGTTACATAATCCCCCCAAGGTCACCATTTGGTAATTTACAAGACCAATTCATCAGTCCCTATTCCCCTCCATCTCTCAGACTGACGTAAAAGGAGGAAACAAATTAACGAGGTGAAATGACTCACAGATGAAGAGTTGTAAGAGAGAGAGAGAGAGAGGAGGGAAGATAGAGAATAAAAATCACATAGACTAGACTGGGGAAGCATTTAGGTTGGTGATGGGAACGGGGAGGGGATGGGAACGTGGATGGAAATGGGGGAGGGGTAGTTAGTTGTGAATAAGAAAATGCAAAAAGAATTGAGAAGGGAAACGAAGGATATGATGATTCTGATTTGGATTCCTGTAATGTCTTTGAGAGATACTAGTAAAGAACAGATTTCTTTTTTAATTTGAGGGAAGAGACAAGATTGCTTAGTGAACAGTTTTTCTAAAACTCCATACTCTTCAGAGACTGAAACCTTGGGGTCCCCAATTTATTAGGATTGCAATAGAACTGAAAATATTTTGATGTGAAATGTATTACATGTATACCAGACATTTCTAAACTAGCAATTAAATTCTGATTTTACCTAGAAAACTATACTGTTAACCTACTGATACAATTTCAAAACAATGCATATGAAAATAAAACGTTTTAGGGATTCTAAATAGGACATGGGTTTCTGCTGTTGGTGTCTATTATTTTTCCCAGAAGCAAGTCACTTGAAATATCTAGGTCAGAAATGAAAACCTCTCTGCACCAATTGAATCGTAAATGTAAACAGTTAATGAAAGCTTCATTTCTTTACAATCTATGGACTACATTAGCCAGTTAATGTTGATCTTTTAAAGTGTCATGTCTTTTATTTATGATAAAAATATATGTATATGCAAGCGTATATTCATGCCATGTAAGTGCTGTAACACTGATATATTTATCTAATTAATTTAAGCATGTAATAACCACAATGCCACAAAAAAGCCAGGCTTGCAATTTATTTATTGCTAATATATGACATCAAAAGTTCCAAAGCTCAAAGCTGCAACCTAAATAATTAAAAGACAAAGAAACAATTTATCACTCAGTGCTCCAGAATATCTAAACATTCCACAGAGCAGGCTAAACAATTAAACATGGATAATAATACTTAAATGCACTGTATATTTGCATTCAAACCGAAGATAACTCTAAAGCAAGCAACTGGGTGAATGGGAGAATCATGCAGTCTGAAGCAGACAAATACACGTCCAAAGCCCCTGACATCTGCAAGATGAGTGTGGAAATAGGAATCTAAAGCAGAGGGAGAATGACTCAGAGAAATATCTGTTATAAACTGCTTATCATCATAGCTTGGAACAAGTCATCATTTAACGGCCATAAACATGACAACCAGCTAGCAATTACTCAGAAAGTGTGTACCTTTCAAATTTGCATGAACAATAATAACATATGGATATGTATGTGAGATAGATGTTAAGACTGTGGTGAGAAGCCCTTACAGTCCTGCTTAAAGGAGGGATTTATCCTTGAATTGAGTAAAAGCTAACTGTAGTTCTAAACCCACGTTTTCGTATTCTCTGAAAGTTATAAAATGAGGCACAGTTCTTCTTTTGATAAAGACCCAAGGAAAGAAATGAGGCTGAGCAGCAGTCTTTACCTCAGCTCCCAGTCTCGAGTCTGTTTCAGTTCCAAGTCATGTCCCAAGGAAAGACAAGGTAGGGCTGGAATGAGGAGAAAGAAAAGAACTGACCCTAGGCCAGAGACTGATTCTGGTAACCCACAGCTGTGTTGTCTGGCCACACTGTGTTTTAAATGGAGAAAACATATTTAAAATAAGACAAATATTGTAAAATGTCACTTGTATGTGGAATCTAGAAAATGGTACAGATAACCTTATTTGCAACGCAGAAATAGACTCACAGATATAGCAAACAAATTTATGGTTACCAAGAGAGGAAAAAGGCGCAGGATGAACTGGGAAATTGGAAAGGACATATATACATTTAGTTCAGTTCAGTTCACTATGTATAAAAAAGATAACTAATGAGAACCTGCTGTATAACAAAGGGAACTCTATTCAGTGCTCTGTGGTGACCAAATATGGGAAGATTTTTTAAAAAACATGGATACATGTGTATGTATAGCTGATTCACTTTGTTGTGTGGCAGAAACTAACACAACATTGTAAAGCAACTATACTACAATAAAAATTAATTTTAAAATAAATTAAATATACCTAAACAAAAAATAAATAAGATAAAGCCAGATTTCTAGCATTTTGGAAAAATTAGAAGATCCAGAATCTCTGAACTGCTATGCTCACTTCAGCTAGAGTTGAGTAGTTCTTGTTGTCTTTAGATAGGGCAGATGTTTTCTGGTTTACCACACTGCTCATCTCTCCCTATTGCGCTACCTGCCCAATCCTACCCATAGGCATGAGTTTTCACCACTCTGGGATTAATATATCTTCTAAAAGCTCCAGGCAGAACTGTAAAGAAGTTCTTGCATTTACAAAAGATTTTCTATAATTTTCATAGCTTTCCTGAGATTCCAGTCTGTTCCAGGATGAGCTACAAGACATGGAACCTTGCCTTATTTATATTTGGCTTTCTCATAATCCACACAGTACCTGTCACATAAAAGGCATTCAGAAAATGTTGCTTATTACAAGCTAAGTGTAGAAAGGGCCAGAATAACCCTCAAAGAGTCTTGAACATCTTGGTTTACTCAAATCCAAACCTTTGGATCCTGGATTGGATTAGGGGCTGATGGATTGTGCTGACATGGAGATCAGAAATCAGAAAAAAAAAAGAAAAGAAAAAGAAATCAGATACCCTGCATGGGAGCAAGAAGGTGTACAGTGGGAAAAGGACTTAAGTAGTGTAGAGGAGGGAAAACATCCCTCTCCTCTCCTAAGTTCTGTGGTTGGTCTAAGAATTAAACTGACATAAGACAGATTAACAAGAGAAAAACATGCAAATTTAGTTTAATATTTTTATGTATACATGGGAGTCATCAAAAGGTAAATGACTCAAAGAAGCCATAAGCCTGAAAGCGTATGTATATTTCTAAACAAAGAGCAATAAATTGTAGATGTGACAAGACAGATAGGCCACAGATAGTAAATTGTGGAACAGTGACAGGGAAATATGGGGAAACTAATGGGAGATAAGAGTTATTCTAGTAGGTTTATTTGTACAGATCTCTATCAGTGTCGAATCCCAGTCTCTGGTGTTAAGAATGTTCTTCTCAGTACAGGGAGGGCATCTTTTTCATAGGACATTTTATGATCTGCTTTTAGGTACAAAGGGGGAAGTTAAAGAGCCCTTTCTGCATATGCTGTTTCTCAAGTGCCTTTAACTCAAAATAATCAAATGCAAAAGTGGCATGTTTGGGGATGGCATATTCTGAACCCCTTCACTAGGCATTAGAAGTTCTGGATATATTGATTCCATAAATAAATACTTATTTATTGCCTACTATGCACTAAGTACTAAGGATACACACATGAATACAAGATCCTTTAAAGAGTAGAGTCCAGGGAAGATTCAGCTTTAGTGGAAGCCGTGCAAAATTGGGCATGTCACCAAACCCTTCCAAACTCTGTTTTTCATTAGCAAAAAGGGGTTGACATGTCTGTTTCTTGGGGGCTTATTTCTTGCTACAGTGAGAAACAGCTGATATAATAAAACTGTACACTTTGCAAGCAGTGAAACACAGGCAGCAAGATGATAGAATTGGATTCTTCCTGCTTTTGTTTCTTAGGACTGTAACATAATAGATTGTGGTCACAAAAGTAAGAATGAGACACACCCCACTCCAAATAGTTTTACAAAGAAATGGCCCTGAAGAACCTGTTGCATGCCAATTGGATTCCTCAAGTAGATGGAAACCATGAAGAATCTGGGCATGGTTCAAAATACATTTCCTGTAGTTCAGAGTAACAGAAGATTCTTGCCTGGATCACACTGAGGCATCTAAGGCAGAGCGTGGATGATCCTGGGGAAATCTAGATGGTAAGAGAGAACTTAACTGGCTTAACTGTTTTGGTGGGGGATCCAAGAGGGACCTGCCATATTGGGATTGCATTATCCATGATGAGTTTACCTAAGCAAGAAATATAGGATGTCTCCTGTTGACAAAAGTGATCTATTCAGGACAGAGTGACCTCTGTTATTTTTGTGTCCTGTAGAGCTGTCCTCATAGACATATGAGGTTACCTTAGTAGAAAGGTTCCCTGATGGCTCCCACGGTAAAGCGTCTTCCTGCAATGCAAGAGACCTGGGTTCGATTCCTGGGTCGGGAAGGTCCCCTGGAGAAGGAAATGGCAATCCACTCCAGCACTCTTGCCTGGAAAATCCCACGGACGGAGGAGCCTGATAGGCTACAGTCCATGGGGTCGCAAAGAGTCGGACACGACTGAGCGACTTCACTTTCTTTCACTTTAGTAGAAAGAGCCTGGATCCACACTCAGTAATACTCAAGGACTGAGTAAGTAGTTGCTATTGAACATGGTAAAATGCCTGAAGGAGAGAGGAGTTAGGCTACAGTCCATGGGGTCGCAAAGAGTCGGACACGACTGAGCGACTTCACTTTCTTTCACTTTAGTAGAAAGAGCCTGGATCCACACTCAGTAATACTAAAGGACTGAGTAAGTAGTTGCTATTGAACATGGTAAAATGCCTGAAGGAGAGAGGAGCCCAGCAAAGAAAGAGTCCATGAGACTGCCACCCAGGAGCAAATCCATTTTTGTCCCAAATCCCTGCCTTCCAGGATTTTCAAGAGAGGCTAGCATTAACCATCTGCCAAGTCAAAGAGCCAAAGTCACCTAGCCAAGAGACAGTCTTATCCATTTATCTCTCCCCTCTACCTGCTACATGCTCCATGCTACATGAAACTCTTGGAAGGAGGCGAGCAGGGAGCATGAAAGAGGAAGAAGAGACAAACTTGCTTGTTCTCCTATTGTTGATTTTAAGCTGAAACAGGAGATATTTCAGGAGTTCAGATTTCAGGCAAGAGAGATCTGATGTTAAATTATGTTTGTAGTTTTGACTTTACATGGCCCTGGACATTGTAGAGCCTGAATTAAAACTATGCTTATGACTTAAGATGACCATAGGACATCCCAAAGACCTGGGAGTAGCCTAGATCTTCACCTAGGGTCAGATGAAGATTATCCCACACAAAGAATAAAGGGAAAGTAAGGAACATAAACAACAATGCATTTGACTAAAATGCACATGTCATTCACCATACGTATGTGTCATATAAACAGGAATAATTCTGAGAAGCAGCAGTGTTTTTGCCTCTTCTTGAAAAGCAGCTTTTAACAATGAACTGTTGCTGAAGTAGGCATAACTAGCTTTTTCTATGGCTCTATTCTTAAGACAAAATGTGGTTAATGACTACTGACAGAATAATAACAGCTATAGGTCACATCAGAGATCTGAATTTGAAGGTCATTTGAAGAGCACTGGCAAAAATTGTTTTAGGCAATGGTGGACTTCCTAAATAATGTTAATTGAGTTGCCCCATCTCTTGAAATTTAGGACTTTCTTCAAATTTTGGAAACATGAGCAGTCATTGTATCATGCCTCATGCCTCAGTGCTCAAGTTTCTGTGATCTGTCAGTCAAGTGGAATCCTTAGAAGCACCAACTGGCCACACTTGGCAGTGAAATTGAGTGTAGATAGAATAATTATTCTGTGCACCTGTGCCTCTATGCCACCCTAATAAAACTTCCAAAATATTGTCCCCATCTCCCCCAAAATACTGTTCCCGTCTTACTCAGGAAATTTAAATTTCTTATAAAGGAAATTAAAAAGGAAAGCTCTGTGATTCAAATAAGGATTCCACTCAAGACCCTGCCGTTTGCAGCATCCCTTTAAAAACGTCTACTCTGCCCATTAAGTCATCCTGTGATTAGCATATCGTTTAAGTTGAAATCTGTCAAAGAAATTAGGTTTACTCTTTTTATTTTAGCCTTGAAAAAATATTCTTCCGAGGAGTCTTAGATAGAAGTTGTGGACACAAAGCAGGCACTTTTTTCTTTTAATTGAGAATTATAGGGGTGGAAAAGGGAGAGAAAATGCCCTCCTTCTCTCCAAAGGTACTCTCCTAGGCGTAACAATCCCAATTTCCTCTCCCAGGTCCCTTCTTTTCTCCACATTTTATCTAGAACAGTTTCAGGATTGAGGAAACACTTCTCTTAATTTCTGCCGTGTTGCCTTAAAGCTGTAGTGCTGCTTATCTTTTAGACAGTTCCTGCTGCTTCCTTGCCTCAGTCAACTGTCACTGAGAGCTGTGTTTAAGAAACAATCACTTTAGTGTCAGAAAGATCACTGCTAATTAAACTCTACCAGAGTATTCACTATTTGGTGTCTGTCCATTGTGCATTTTCCCAAGATCCTCTTATCCCAAAGTTAATTATACCAAAAGACAGCAGATTGTCTGAACCTCAGGGGGGATTTTTCCCCAGTTTGCCTTTTTGCTATTATTCTTAGAGGATTATTCTTGACATTTGTTGAAAAAAAGTATCTTGAAAAGAAGACAGAATTGACAATAGAAGTGTTAAATTTTGAGAAGGCTGATTTTTAATTAACATTATTAATGGTATTAAGCAGATATCTATACAGAAATATGCTTATTGTATTTCACCAAAAATGCATACCAACAGGTTTAGAAAAAACTGGACTATAAAGAGAAACCTGTACTTCATTAACTCATTTGAGCAGCTCCTCATATATTATATACTTAAAAGAAATATAAGGCATGGACCATGCCCTCAGAGTTCATACAATCTAGTTGAATGGGTATGAATCTTTTGAATTTCATAGGTCAATAACTTTTCTGAAGAATAAAAAAATGAGAGAAACAGAAAATATAGTGACATCAATTTTTTCTTCTGCCCAACTCAACAATAAAAATGACTAACATTTACAGAGTGCATGCTATGTGCCAGATGTGGATCTGAGGGCTTTATTTCACTTATACTTTACAGCAACTGTTCTAACATTTTATAAATATATAAAACATTAAGTATATATATTTTATTATTGATACATATAACTTTGTGTGTGCAAGTGTTCATCACTCAGTCATGTCCAACTCCTTGCAACTCCATGGACTGCAGCCCACAAGGCTCCTCTGTCCAAGGAATTCTCCAGGAAAGAATATTGGAATGGGTAGCCATTCCCTTCTCCTGGGGATCAACCTGACCCAGGGATCGAACCTGAGTCTCCTACATTGCAGGCAGATTCTTTACCATCTGAGCCACCAGGGAAGCCCTATATATAATTATATGTAGTATCGTGTGTGTGCGTGTATGTGTGTGAGTATACTGTTAATATCCCTACTTTTCAGGAAACTGAGGTCACAAAAGTCAATTACTTCAGTCTCATCAGAATTTGAATACAACCAGTCTGGCCCGCAAAACCTTTAACCACTATACTATCTCACATCAGTTAATTTCATCAGTTCATGGAAGAGCTTTATCTTAACACTAAAAGAGTAAACAAGTCATCTAAACACAAAATAAAGGTCTGTTAAATACAATGTTCGTAGTGATGCTTTCTAAGGCCCACTTGACTTCACATTCCAAGATGTCTGGCTCTAGATGAGTGATCACATCATCATGATTATCTGGGTCGTGAAGATCTTTTTTGTACAGTTCTTCTGTGTATTCTTGCCACCTCTTCTTAATATCTTCTGCTTCTGTTAGGTCCATACCATTTCTGTCCTTTATCGAGCCCATCCTTGCATGAAATGTTCCCTTGGTATCTCTAATTTTCTTGAAGAGATCTCTAGTCTTTCCCATTCTGTTGTTTTCCTCTATTTCTTTGCATTGATCTGACTAACATTTACAGAGTGCATGCTATGTGCCAGATGTGGATCTGAGGGCTTTATTTCACTTATACTTTACAGCAACTGTTCTAACATTTTATAAATATATAAAACATTAAGTATATATATTTTATTATTGATACATATAACTTTGTGTGTGCAAGTGTTCATCACTCAGTCATGTCCAACTCCTTGCAACTCCATGGACTGCAGCCCACAAGGCTCCTCTGTCCAAGGAATTCTCCAGGAAAGAATATTGGAATGGGTAGCCATTCCCTTCTCCTGGGGATCAACCTGACCCAGGGATCGAACCGGAGTCTCCTACATTGCAGGCAGATTCTTTACCATCTGAGCCACCAGGGAAGCCCTATATATAATTATATGTAGTATCGTGTGTGTGCGTGTATGTGTGTGAGTATACTGTTAATATCCCTACTTTTCAGGAAACTGAGGTCACAAAAGTCAATTACTTCAGTCTCATCAGAATTTGAATACAACCAGTCTGGCCCGCAAAACCTTTAACCACTATACTATCTCACATCAGTTAATTTCATCAGTTCATGGAAGAGCTTTATCTTAACACTAAAAGAGTAAACAAGTCATCTAAACACAAAATAAAGGTCTGTTAAATACAGTGTATGTAGCTTTAGGACAAAAGCGATATTGTCCTTATTTTGGTGTATAAAGACTGGCATCTGGGAGCCATGGAACAACTTCAAAGAGACAAGACCTATACTTAGGAAGTGTAATTAAAATATGAGCCAATTTGTGATTCAGGTGAGTGGTAAAATCACTGAAGAAGTGAAACCCACAATGGATTGAAAGACTGAATGGTAAAACAGTGTGGGGAGAGAATTCCAGACAGGCAGAGGATATAGGCAAAAGCCCAAGGAAGAAACAACAGAGGGGTATGAACAGCAAATATACTAGTTTGATATATTCCGAAATTTGACCCAGGATAAATGGAACAAGCTGTAGGCCCATGAACTCTACCAGATTTACAACTATGTTTTTTGGCTTGCATAACACTTCTAAAGTAATCTATTTTTTAATATAACATAGTTCATAGTTCAGTCGCTCAGTCGTGTCCGACTCTTTGCGACCCTGTGGACTGTAACCTACTAGGCTTCTCCGTCCATGGGATTCTCCAGGCAAGAATACTGGAGTGGATTGCCATTTCCTTCTCCAGGGAATCTTCCCGACCCAGGGATCGAACCCGGGTCTCCCACATTAAAGGCAGACGCTTTAACCTCTGAGCCACCAGGGAAGCCCATATTAACAGAAAAATGCACAAATTATATGTGTGCAGCTCACTGAATTCACAAATTTTGAACACACACATGTAACTTCTTAAAGATCAAGGAACAGAACACCTACTAGCACCTATAAATCTCTCTCATGCCCCTTTTCCAGACACTATCCCTGGAAAGTAATTACTATCAGCATGGATTGGTTTTGTCTGGTTTTGAACATCATATAAACGGAACCATATAGTACATATGATTTTGTGTTTAACTTTGTGTTAATGAGATTCACCCATGTTATTCCATGTAGCAATCATACATTCCTGTTCATTGCTGTACAGTATTTCATTTATAAATACACTATATTTTATTTATATACTCTATTGTTGAGGACAGTTATGTTGGGGGTATTATAAATGAAGTTTCTTTAAACATTTTGGTACATAACTTTTGGTTGACATGAGTACATTTCTGATGGAAATAGAGTTGCTGGATCATAGTGTAGGTATATGCTCAGCTTTAATGGACTATCAAGCAACTTTTCAAGGCAGCTGTTCCTGTTTATACTCCCACCAACAGTATCTTCACTGTAGCTTTAATGTGCATCCCCCTAATGATTATTGAGATGACAAATTTTTTCAGATGTATACTCACCATTTAGACATCTTCTTTTGTAAAGTTCAAGACTTTAACCTATTTTTCTATTGGGTTGTATCTCTTTCTTATTGCTGTATAGCTATTCTATATTCTGCCTATCAGTCATTTGTGAAATATGTACTTTACACAGCAACCCTTCTTACTCTCTTATTGGTGTCTTTTGGCAAACAGAAATTTTAATTTTTAATTTATTGTTAGTATTTGTTGCATCCTTTTAAAGAAACCCTTGCTTCCCCAAGATCATGAAGATATTCTTCTATGTTCTCTTCCTTCATTATTATTGTTTTACTTTTCATATTTGAACATGAATGTGAAAGTCTCTCAGTCGTGTCTGACTCTTTGCAATCCCATGGACTGTATAGTCCATGGAATTCTCCAGGCCAGAATACTGGAGTGGGTAGCCTTTCCCTTCTCCAGGGGATCTTCCCAACCCAGGAATCGAACCCAGGTCTCCCGTATTGCAGGCAGATTCTTTACCAGCTGAGCCACAAGCAAAGTCCAAGGAGGGGCACAGCATAGTTTTAAATTTTTGAGTCATTATTTTAAAATCTGAAGATTTCATGAACAAATAAGGATTTTCAGCTCCTCTTGAAAATAAAAATGTCTGGTAGAACCAGTTAGAGACTCCTGTACTGCAACAACAGGCAGGAGCTGCCCACTCTCACTGCAACATATATTCTCGCACTTGTCACAGTTCTTACCCCAAATCCAGGGCATGAATCTGGACTCACAGCTCTGACTTCACTCATTTATTGTATCTTCTGGGTCATGACCTATGGCTAAAAAATAAGGAAGGAGAATAGTGAGAAATGTGAAAAATAATGTTCACCTACTCATTCTTCCAATATTTACTGAATTCCAATTATACACTATGCTACCTGTTGGGATATACCAGTGAACAGCAACCAAAAAAGTTACTTTTGTGTTTTATCCCTGAGGACTTTACTATGATCATTTTAATCAGAATTATAACAATGTTGAATATTTTTAACAAAATATTTTTCTTGGCAATGTTCAGTTAACCAATTAAATGAATTAGTGGGGGCGGGTGATAGAAGAGTGAGCACACAGCATGACATAGAAAAAAAAAAAAAAAGAACATGGAAAATGAGCCTGTAGCTGTTCTGTCATATTAACAGATAACTTCTCAAATACACCAGGACATCAGACAACCCTTGTTTCACAACATCCTCAGGTTCAGAATAACAGACACAAATACTATCTGAAGCTTTCACTCCCAGGAAGCTTACTTTCTACTGGTAGCATACTTAGGTTGGAAACTTCTTCAGTGAATTTCAATTTCAGGAATTTTGACATTATTCTCCTGCTAATCCCTGGGTCGTCAGAAAGATACCCTGGAGGTGGAAATGGCAATTCGTTTCAGTATTCTTGCCTGGAAAATTCTTTGGACAGTCCATGGGGCTGCAAAAACTTGGCAATTGAGCACAATGGATAATCAGTGGTGTTTATTACCTTTAATTCTAGGTTTCATAGAATACTTACCGAAACCTCATTCTTCATCAGATCCCAAGTGTTTAGAAATAAATCAACCCTGACCCTAACTCAGTGAGTTATTTGGTTTCTGTGAATAGGCGGAGAAAAGGATAAAAAATCCCACCATCCAATGAACTTTTAAAATACGAAAGGGCAGTCCAGGGTGAGGTTGTATCTATTTCTTTCACCAAGAATTCAAAGCACCTTTTCACTCAGCTCAGTTTGACCTTCCCATTGCAGTCAGTAGTATAATACCAAGACATGTATGTGTGTGTGTGTGTGTGTGTGTGTGTGTGTGTGTGTGTGTGTGTGTGTGTGTGACTGGGCAGGGAAAGAGGCAGTGAAAGTG
This sequence comes from Cephalophus harveyi, assembly GCA_006410635.1. Classification (NCBI taxonomy): domain Eukaryota; kingdom Metazoa; phylum Chordata; class Mammalia; order Artiodactyla; family Bovidae; genus Cephalophus; species Cephalophus harveyi. Next base: position 24,345 of record SJYT01019466.1, on the reverse strand, counting down.
AAGTGCAATCCAGTTGTTACTAATGGACTGCTAAATTTTCCCTCGTGTAAAGTTATTTTAGCCTTCTCCTTCTCCTTCTCCTGTGTCTTATGTCATGTCTTGGGATCCAATCAGCACCACCAGAGGCAAGCCCATTAACTCTTTCAGCTCTCTAGGGTACCATTCAGACTACTCACTGCATTTCTGGTGCTCTACTCTCTAAGTGGACCGTACAAGGATGCTATTTAGTTCAATACACTAGTGATTCATAAAACAATTCCTTGAAGGTTTGAAAAGAGTTAACCTGTATCCCTCTCTAAACATTTGGCTTAGTGCAAGGGACTGACTGAGAAAATGAGGAGAATACAGACCAATATGTCATTAACTGGCACAAAATTCTAGCGACATAAGCAAAAAAACAGACTATCATCTTTAGTATACAAGTGGAAAAACTGAGAACTACAAGAAGTTTTTGTCCACAGTCACACAATAAGCTGACCTCTAAGCCAAGACTGTTCCCAGGTCTCCAAATGTTCCATCTGGAGCTATGCCTATGGTTTCTTCCAAATCCAAACCTGTGTAGGGAAGGGGAGGATGGAAGTGTATGATGGGACAAAGGTTAACACAAGAATCCTTCTGGGCCCTTCCAGGACCAAAATTCTTCTTTTTTTTTTTTCTTTCTTTTCATTTCTCTGAAATGCAAATGCTAGTCTGTTCCACTGTAAATCCTACTTGAGATGAAACAGAATTTTAAGTAGAATCTATAAAACTATCCCTTCCCAGTTTCCTTCCTGGCCAGCAGTTCCTGTCACCTCTGACCACACTAAACCCAGCAGCCTTTCCACGTTTTACCTCAGTTCCCATCAGCACGTTTGCAACTTTCCATAGTTTATTTTCATCTCTCTCCAGCAAACAAGGCCTCTTGTGAAATGAGAGAAGACAGGGTCAACACACACACACTCGCCTGCTGGTTCGACAGAAAACACCACACAGAACCAGGGAAGCCTGCGTGGGGTCTTCAGGAGGCCACACAGCTAATTCGCATGCTGGTACTGCAGTTGGACTCCTTAGGAGACAGAAGTCTCAAGTTTAACTCACTCTGCGGTTGGAAAGGAAGTTGAGAATAAAGTGGGTGGGGGAACTGTCATGACTTCACAACCAAACTGTGACCGACCTCTTCATGCGGAAGTCCAGAATAATAAATTTTGGAATTGGAAATGGTCTGCCTCACATCTTATCAATGAGAAAATTGAAGCAAACAGGGAAGTGACCTATCCAGGGCCATGTGATTTATTAGCATCACAGTCAGTTGGTGAGGGCACTTCAAGTGTAGAGAACAGGAGAGGCTCACCACAGAAAATGAGGATTTGTTTCAAGGATCCACAGGGCAGGGAACTTTAGTGGTAGCACCTGCAAGCTTCATTGAGCACTAAATATTGCAGGTACCTAACAGCAGCTCTCGGAAAAGGCAATGGTACCCCACTCCAGTACTCTTGTCTGGAAAATCCCATGGACAGAGGAGCCTGGTAGGCTGCAGTCCATCGGGTCGCTAACAGTCGGGCACGACTGAGCCACTTCACTTTCGCTTTTCACTTTCATGCATTGGAAAAGGAAATGGCAACCCACTCCAGTGTTCTTGCCTGGAGAATCCCAGGGACAGGGGAGCCTGGTGGGCTGCCATCTATGGGGTCGCACAGAGTCGGACACGACTGAAGTGACTTAGCAGCAGCAGCAGCAACAGCAGCTCTAGTCTGCTAGTTTCACATGCCTTAGACAGTAGCACCTGTCTGCTTGCTCTAGTCCTTTGCTATTGTGGCATTAACTACTCTCTTCTCTGCTCTTGCTTTTGCTGCTTTTGTTCATATAAACACATATCTCTCTATTACCCCGTCTGCTTCTTAATTCCTGCTTCCCAGGGCCTCTGCTTCCTGTGTTCCCTTTCTGACTTATTTTCTGTGTGTCTCCTGACTTCTTTCCACTGACATATAACTGGCTATCCTTGAATAGACTTACTTTCAAGTTCTGGGAGGGAGGATCCGATGGGTTCACCTAGTAACTCTCCAGTAGTTCTGTCACCAGACTTTAGGGTTATTATAGATGATGGCCACAGGGAGATGTCCTTTCCTGGTCAATGAGGATAGACTGCAGAAACAAAGCTGAGTAGTCATCTCTCCTCAGAATGGGGTTTTGGGTATGGAAAACACTTGGAACATAACAGAGTCCTCCTCAAATTAGTGCTTTGGACTAGATCCTATGTCTCTCAGTTATGTAGTGTACAGCAGTGAATAAGAGAATATTTCTGGAGCCAGGCTGCCTGGCTTTTAATCCAATGACCATTACTTTCTGGCCAGTTATGCTTTAGGAAAGTTATACAAGCTCAAATTCCTTACAACAGAGATTATAATATAGTCTGTCTTATAGGGTTGTGGGAGGACTGGAGTAATTTACATAGAATATTTAGAAGAGGATCTGATACATTAAGTGCTCAATAATGTTAAATATTATTATTATCATATTTTCCCCATAGCACCTGTAATGAGTTTTTGTTTGTTTTGTTTTGGCCACACTGCACAGCTTGTGGGATCTCAGTTCCCATGGATCAAACCTGTGCTCCCTGCAGCGGAAGCACAGTCAACCACTGGACCACCAGGGAAGTCCCACCTGTAATAGTTTTAAACTAGATCTGTATTCTTTGACACTTTTCCCACAAAAACATGGAGTCTAATTCTTCTCCTTTGAATATGGTCCAGAATGTGCAGAATGCAATAAAGTAATGCTTCATGATTTCCAAGGCTAGAGCAGGGAAGGCAATATAGTTTCTGCCTTGTTGGAATTCTTGCTTTTGCACCTACACTACAGCTTCTCTCTAGCTCCTGCTCCCATTCCTCAGAATAGGGGATTCTCAAATCTTAGTGCACAAAACTAAGCTGCTAAATGGGAATTCTTAAGCCCAACTCCCAGAGATTCTGATACACTAGCCTACGAAACTTTTAAAAATCACTCCGGGAAGTCTGCTGCTGCTGCTGCTGCTAAGTCGCTTCAGTCGTGTCCGACTCTGTGCGACCCCATAGACAGGAGCCCAACAGGCTCCCCTGTCCCTGGGATTCTCCAGGCAAGAACACTGGAGTGGGTTGCCATTTCCTTCTCCATTGTGTGAAAGCGAAAACTGAAAGTGAAGTCGCTCAGTCGCATCCGACTTCTAGCGACCCCATGGACTGCAGCCTACCAGGCTCCTCCATCCATGGGATTTTCTAGGCAAGAGTACTGGAGTGGCTTGCTATTGCCTAATGCAGGTTAATTTTAGACCAGACCTTGTAAAACACAGAACTAAATCTTTAAGAGGTCATTTAGTACAATGATTTAAGAGCGCAGTGTCTAGAACTCAACCACCTGGGTTCACTTCTTGGCTCTTCTATTAAAACTTTCTGTGTGACCTTGCACATGACACTTAACCTCATCATGCCTCAGTTTCTCCAACTGTGGAATAGGATTAATGATAATACCTACCTCACAGGCTTGATGCAAGCATTAAATGCATTAACATATAATGGTGCATCAGAATAATGGTGTACTTATCAATTTGCAGTAGGGGAATTACCTAGCTATCCCTGGAAGCTAGACCTTGCCTATAGACAGCTACAACAGATTCTTACAGTGACACCAGTAAGTGTGAAGAGAAGTCCATTAGGTGCTGGTTCTCTGTCCATTCTCTTTTCTCACTTTCCCTTGCCCCTCAGACAAGCTGTGGCCAATAGACACATTTTGTTAGAAATCAAATTAAGGCATGAGCCAATCAATCCTGCTACACTTTTAAGTCCTTCTATGTCTTAAGGACCTTTTCTAATCTATTATTTGGTCATCATATTTGGCATGTCAGCAGACTTTAAGTCTTTTCCACCATTATTTTGATGCATGCTGCTAGCAAATTTGGGTTTCCATGTTTCTTTTCCAATGCATTTCACCAAGAGTTCATTTTCAAATGCAAACATAAAAACTAATGTTCCTAAAGCTTTATGACTCATAAAATGCATTTCTCCCCCTTCCCCCTCATTCACTAGCATGATAGCAAATCTTTTACAGATTGCCTTGCACCTAGGGAGGTGGCTCCCAGGGCTCACATAAATAATTTATACCGATCAACACTTGCTCCAATTAATGGAAATGATAGTGATGTAAAGAAAACATTTTACTGTGTTTCGAAGTCTATTCACCAGAGAAATAATATTAGTATTCCTAGGTATATGGGAAACCTCAGAGCTAAAAGTTCCAAAAAGGCAGTTTTTTGTGTTTAAATTGCTTCATAGCAAAGAACAGTCTTTTCTTATAGTGCAAGGTCTGTTATATGCTAGATACTGTTAATACCTCACTGGCAGAAATAGCTCTCTCATACTATGGAGCTGCTGCAATTTTTCTATCAGCCAACAACTGTGGTTTCCTGAAGTAGCAAAACCTGAAAAAAAATGCAGCAGCTCAGAGAGAAGGAATCAGAGTGGGCTGGTGATTCATGCATCCTCAGGAAGAGGGTTGGACATGACCTCTGAGACACCTGTCAACACTGTTTTTTGTTTTGCTACCATTCTACTCAAACACTAATTTATAGTCAAATATCAGTCACACCTCAAAAACAAACAAGATGTTCTCACTCCCTCTCCCCATTTCTAAATGTTGTGGCTTTAAACTTTGCCCCAGAAAGTTGATCAGACATGTAAACAAGTTAAATTTAAGTCACTTTATTCATGCAATTCGTTGACATGCGTAAGAGTTATAGAATGTGTTTAGTTAGCATTAAAGATAAACTCCAAATATAGCTCTGGAGTTGAAGACTATATTTCACCTAGACTGTAAGACAACACTATTTGCTCCTTGGGAGGGGGAAGAAAGGATGTATTATTGACCTTAAGTGACCTATTTTTGATCCCTTGTAAACATGAAAAGTTGGCAGCTGAGTATTTGTGTGCTAAACTCTGCCCCCTCATCCACATACCATGTTTGGAGGAACTGAAAGCACTTCCTGTATGGGGTCATGACCCAAGGCCAGCAACTACAATTTAGGCAGAATTAGAGCAACAGTATCTGTAAGCGGGATTGGCACCTTCTAAAAGCCATCATCGCCTGCTGACAAGAAACTTAGAATCCAAACTTAGGCAGAGGACAGTAGGGAAGCTGAGGTGTTTTCTTAAAGAGACACAGCCCTTCTGTGTACCATGTACTGCTGGTTGAGCTCAGCTTCACAACAACTCATATCCGTACAATGCTGGCTTCCCTTCTCTCACACACATACAGTCTCCTGGCGGGTGAGGGGAATGGCTTAAACATGAAATTAGAATTCTTTGAAGGGTGACATCCGTTATGGCCCTAAGGAATTTTGTGACTTTAACTTTCTAAAATTAATCCACCTAAAAGCTTAAACATGGAATATCTATTTCATCTTGAAGGAGACTTTTGCCACTTTGCCAAATTACCTGGTTAATTAATTCAGGCCTAGTAGTAACAGAACTAATTTAAACCCAAAATATCCATCATGTAATAGAACTAGATATGCTGTTTTTATCAAAGTAATTATTAGGATAATTGCCAAACTTTCCTTTGTTTTATTCCATATAAGCCAATCCCACTGGTTTATATGCACTATATATACATATATCCTTATATTAATAAACAAATGTGTTGAGAATAAATTTATAGTCAGAAACTTTCCTCCCAGAACAAAGGATAAAAAGAAAACAAGAGCTGTATTTCCAATCCAGATTGTTGGCTTTATATAAATAAATGAAAACTTTATTTAAAATCTATGTCTTTATCATACCTATATTCAGAGGGTTTCTGTATATAGTAATAAAACCTTTTTACTGGCAAATATCAACAAAATAAAAAACTGATAAATGAGTAAAGGTTGGGACTACTATACAGTTTCAAGCCACTTCCAAGGGTGATTGAAGTTTGACAAATTCCCTTCTTCCCATCTATGAAAGGACTTGAGAAGGTGTTCCTCCTCTTCCAGTATGGCTCTTCATCCTGTGAGTCCCAAGGAGCTGGGCTGTTGGAGTTCCTAAACAGGTATTGGAACAGTTGTTCAACAGCTCACCTGGCTCAAGAGCTGTCCTGAGACTCCTCTAACACTTCTCAACTCTGAGTCACTATCCACAAAGTCAATGACTAATGTACCACGTTAAAAAAAAGTCTTAGAGAATTTTCTTCAAAGCAAAGGCCTCAAACTCAAACACCCACAGGAAACAGGAACGTAAAGTACAGCCATGAGGGAAGAGGGGACAATTAGAAAATAAGGGCTGCAGTTATTTCTGCACTCTCCCTAACTCCATCCAGTTTTTGCCATGAGAATTTGTAGGCTCGAAATTGCTATTTTTCCTCATTTTTAAGAGATTTCAGAAATCTGATTTTATTGATATCTGCTGATTTATAAATATTTACAATGAGCTTGATTTTGTAAAACATTGTGCTAGGAAATAAAAAAACATCTGTGACAATAATCACTAGTTTATGATCTGTGGTTTATAGTGTCATCCCCTGCACACACAGACAGGCATAGGCACATGTGTGTGCATACTCACCACCCCTAAAGAGTGATAGATCCTGGGAGCTGAACCTGTCAAATTTCAATCATGCTTGGAAACAGCTTGAAATTGTTTAACAGTTCTAACTTTCATTCATTTATCAATTTACAATTTTGTAGACTATTTGCTAGCAAAAGATACTATTATAATTTATAGAAAAACACTGAACATAAGTACAACAAAGACATAAGATTTTTAAAAATTTTTAATTGAAGTTTAGTTGATTTACAATATTGTGTTAGCTTCAGTTGTATAGCAAAGTGATTTGGTTATACACATACATATATATATTCTTTATTTTTTCCAATTATTTTCCATCGTAGGTTATTACTAGTTATTGATTACAGTTCCCTGTTGTTGTGCTCAATCACTCAGTTATATCCAATGCTGCGACCCCATGAACTGTAGCCCTCTGGGTTCCTCTGTCCATGAGATTTTTCCAAGAAATTCCTGGAGATTTTCCATCTCCAGGGATTTTTTCCCAACCCTGGGATTGAACTCATGTCTCTTGCATCTCCTGCATTGGCAGGTGGACTCTTTACCACTGCACCAACCTGGGAAGGTCCATAATTCCCTGTACTATACAATAAAACCTTGTTGTTTAAATATGAAGTGTGTATCTGTTAATCCCACACACCTAATTTATTCCTCCCCTCCTCCTTTGGTAACCATAAGTCTGTTTTCTATAAGATATAGATTTTTAAATTAGGTTTTCATTCATTTACTAAACTGTGAATTCCAGTTAGAAAATTCTATTTAAAGACTAAATAATTTTTCTTATAGTTTATTTATGTATATAAATAAATAAAACAATTTACGTACAACCAAAAATTATACCTATTTACCAAAAAGTAAAGAATTAATGCTTCTCATCCAAAATTTTGTTTATTCTCCATAATTACTAGAATCAAAGTTTGAGTCAAAAAGCCTGAAATAACACTGAAAGCAGTCAGTGTCCTTACCTATATGAGGTAAGCAGTTAGTCACAGCAGACAATTCTTAGGGTGTGTCCACGATGACAAGTTTCTGAAGGATATTGTTACACTATGATTTATTTTCAAGTATAAACAGGGGATGAGTAGATTAGCTGACTTCTGACTACATATCATATTAAAACTTCCATATTATATATCATATTAAAACTTCCATATTATATATCATATTAAAACTTCCATATTATATATCATATTAAAACTTCCATATTATATATCATATTAAAACTTCCATGCTGCTGCTGCTGCTGCTAAGTCGCTTCAGTCGTGTCCGACTCTGTGCAACCCCATAGACGGCAGCCCACCAGGCTCCCCCGTCCCTGGGATTCTCCAGGCAAGAACACTGGAGTGGGTAGCCATTTCCTTCTCCAATGCATGAAAGTGAAAAGTGAAAGTGAAGTCACTGAGTTGTGTCCAACTCTCGACCCCATGGACTGCAGCCTATCAAGCTCCTCCGTCCATAGGATTTTCCAGGCAAGAGTACTGGAGTGGGGTGCCATTGCCTTCTCCGAAAACTTCCATATTATATATCATATTAAAACTTACATATTATATATCATATTAAAACTTCACGCCAAATTTTCAATAATCAGTAAAGTCTTTACTGAACCAGAAGATAAAAGATTCTTAAGCAAAGTGATTTCCAAAGACATACATATAAGTTCAGTCCCGATTTTTAGTTTGACATAAATATCTGCTTTTTGGTGGTGGGGGGAGACAAATTTAATGTTCAAATACATATTCATTGTGGATTGAAAGCACAATATACATGTAAGAGACATTTCATAGAGTGTTTATTACAGCCTTAACAGTCAGTATATAATGCTGGTTATCTTTTCCTTCCCCTCACAAACAGTAGACTTCATTTTCCTGTAGAATTTGTTGAAAGGGTTTTCAGTGTTCTGAAAATTGGGACTCATTATGGGATGCCTGTTGAAAATAGTTGCTTACTCAGAATAAGCTAAAAGCAAAAGGATATTATTTTCAGTCTAAATCATTCTAATGGGATTGGGCCAATCAGTCTCTCTCCTTGATCTTTATATTGAAAATGTTTTCCTTTTTCTCTCACTGAAAATTTCTGTTGCTTACAAGCATTTGCAAACTCCAAGAAAACCTGTGTAAGCACCATGATTACAAGCTCAAGGCTAGACTTTAATGCTCTATATCACGAAATAGCTGCTTAAAATCAGAGATCCTGCTTAGACTGAACTAGAAGGAAATTTTGTCTCCAAATTCACCATTGCTGCTCTTTTTCTTTCATATATATTCAGTAAAACAGTTTGTCTCTTCAACTGTAAGGCAATCACCACTAACTCTTTCTAAAGGATTTGGGAAATATTTCTACTTCAGAGAAGTGGGCTTTGAAATCTGAAATATTTGGACTCATGTTCTTATTCTGCCTCTTAGCAAACTAATGCTCTTGGGCAACCCCCTTAACCCCTCTGAGCCTTTGTTTCCCAATATCTACTTTTCAGCCTTGTTGTGAGATTTTAAAGGAAAACACAGCGAGTTAAATACAACAGCAAAACATTTTAAATAAATATTTTAGGACAAAGGCAGTTTCAGTTTGTTAGACTGTGGGTGACAGAAACAACTTTCCAAGATCAGTCAATAAAGACAATCTTCAGAGGAAATTCTTGAGTTCCTTTTCCATTCACTTATGGTTATTTCCATCACATAAATAATTCTCACTAGAGCTAACTATGTTCAAGGAGACTGTAAGCTGGGAGTAAGAAAAGAAAGAAAGGGGAGATATCTAGATAGCTGAATCAGTTCCATAAAGGATTTAAACCCTAGTAGTAAACAAGGAGATAAGACCTGCCAGCATATGACTATAAATCAGAACAGAAATTCATCCAGGCTGTAACAGGGGCAGGGCTAAAGAGCAATGACAGTTGGGTGAGGGAGGAGATAATTTTGCCTCTGAATTGTTTGCTTTTATAGTTGTGATTCTGAAACCTATAGCAAAACCCACCCTCTAAAATAATTTTTTTCTAGCAAATGATTCCAGAGAATTTTAGAATTCAATATATTTTAATAGTTTGTGGTTATAACACTTCCATTTTACAGATTAAAAAAATAATAATAAATGGGCCCCCAAAGATGAGTTAAGTAATCAAGTTAGGACAGAGTCAAAACAAGAAATATTGTGCTTCTGCTGCTTCAGACAACCCATAACGTCTTTTTGTCTGAGTCAACTGGAAATACCCTTTGAACAATGTATGTCTCTTCTATCTGAAGAAGAGAAAGTTCAAGTTGCAAATAAAAAACTCTATAATACTCTGAACTTTAGGCTTTTCCATGGCTTTAGTCCTTCTGCTGTTCTCTAACATTCCTTTTTCTCCAGAGATTTTCATTTCTGCCTAGAATATAGGACTTTCTTTTGATGATTTATTGTCTAACAAGCAAAACCAGAGATCCCTGAGCTAATGACTTCTTCCTTCCTTTCATCCTTCCTTTCTTTTCCTTTCTTCTTTCCATGTGGCTTCCTATGATATTGGAATTTGATCCAGCATTCTTAGATTGACCTTAGAGTCCAAGTATGGCAAAATATCTGAAGGAGTATTGGGCAAAGAGGATTCTCGGCATTATTCAGGGTTAACAGAGACCGATGAGTATCAAGACTTTCCTAAAGGCTTCATGAAAGACTCTGAATGAACTCTTCACTGAAAACTGAAAGGAGGTGGAGAACCCAAGAACCGCTGAGATTGAATTTCCTATCCAGTTCACACTAGAGTCAAATTAAATACAAAGAAAGGAAAATGGACAAAAGAAAAGATGGTAGGAAAAAATAAGGAATTAAGGTATAATTTTATTTCTTGCATACTTAAGATGTAGGCTGACATTCATTGACACTACACTGTATTCTACACAGTGCACTACACAGTGAATGCCTCTACATACATGCATGCTAAGTCATTTCAGTCGTGTCCGATTCCTTGGGATCCTTTGGACTATAGCCCACCAGGCTTCTCTGCCCATGGAATTCTCTAGGCAAGGATACTGGAGTGAGTCGCCATGCTCTCCACCAGGAGATCTTCCCAACTCAGGGATCGAACCTGCATCCTTACAACTCCTGCATTGGCAGGCTGGTTCTTTACCACTAGTGCCATCTGGGAAGTCCCATTCACACAGTGATAAAATGGTAATATTACCTTTATAACTCAAAATGAAGGTAGTTTTCACTCAGTACCTACAAAGCAATTGACCTTAGCCAGAATAAAGGATTAATAGGTAAATGTTTCAGAGATTACTGAGCATCTACAGGCTCTTTACCTACATTATTCAATTTTATCTAATTATCAGAATAGTTCTATAATATTGGTGTCATTAACCCTATTTTAGAGATGACTACAAGGATCAAGAAGTCTGAGTAGTTTACTTAAAATCACAGAGACAGTAAGTAGTAGTACTGGGATTAGAATCCATGTCTGTCAGGAGCCACATGAACTGCTTCATACTCTTCCCATGAATTGATCTGCTGCCTAAGATTGCAAAGCATAGTGACTAGAGTTCTTAATTGGAAGTTGGGATACTTAAGATTTACTCCAGTTTATATTCCTTATTGTTCTTCAGTCTTTTCCAAAGACTTTGACTCTCATGTCTCCTTTTATTCAAATGTGTTTCTTCTATTGTGCTAATTCACTGTCTGATCTTGACCACAATCCCATCTCAACTAACGGCCTCTCGTCAGCACTTTCTTATCATCTGACCCCAGGCCCATCCTGGGTTTGCTTCTGTTACCCTTTTCTGGTTCTGACAGCTCACACTTCACTATGTGGTCCAGAGGAGACAGTGAGTGACAAGGGAATCATTCAGAGAAGACTGAGATGACTACAGGCTGTAGCAATCAAGGAACATTTGATGGAAAGAGATTACTATTAAGTGGGAAAGAGGGAGAAGACCACTGTATTTAGAAAGGGAATAAAACACATGAAAATTAGAGTATGGACAATAAGTGCTGTGCTTAGTCGCTCAGTCATGTCCAACTCTTTGCGACCCCATGGACCTGTAGTCTGCCAGGCTCCTCTGTCCATGGGTATTCTTCAGGCCAGAATATTGGAGTGGGTTGCCATGCCCTCCTCCAGGGGATCTTCCCAACCAAGGGATCGAACCCAGGTCTCCTACATTGCAGGCAGATTCTTTACTGTTTGAGCCATCAGGGAAGAATAAGTAGAACATACTTAATGTAGAAGAAGAGAATTAAGCTTGATAATAGTCAGAGATTACTTTGGTATGTGGGTTAGGATTAACTGTGAATTATCTGAATGTTTTAAGATTTAAATTTCCCTGCCAATATTGTACAGTATGTTTAGAAATAGAAAAGAGTGAGGCAGAAAGACCAATGATTGTTACTGAGAAATAGGTAGGATCCAAAAAAACTCCACAGATGTAAGCCATGATAAATAGGAGGATGACTGAGACCAAAGGAAGAAGCAGGGATTTCAAGAGGCAGACATTATTTATAAAGAACATGAATTTCTGTTTACCCATGGTGACTCTGGGATAATTTGGTGATGTTCCAGTGAAAATGCATAAACCATGCAATTTAGATTGGGATTTGAACCTACAGTCTTTTCACCAAGGTCACACCCAGTCTCAGGAGTTAATGACTCATGTTCTTAACATTTCATCACAGAAAGAATTCAGTGAGAGATAAACTGATAGGCAAGAAGTGGATTTATTCAGAGAGAAACACACTCCACAGAAGAGTGTAGGCCATCTCAGAAGGCAAAAGTGGCCCAAGGGTATGGGGTTGTCAGTTTTTATAGGGGTGGATAATCCCATAGGCTGAGTGGGAGGACTATTTCATTAACTTGTAGGGAGAGGTGAGGATTTCCAAGAATTGGGCCTCTGCCCACTTTTTGCCTTTTCATACTGGGCATGGAGTTCTCCAGGCAAGAATATTAGAGTATGTTGCCATTTCTTCTTCCAGTGGACCACATTTTGTCAGCCCTCTTCACTATGACCTGTCTATCTTGGGTGGCCCTGCACGGCAGGGCTCATAGTTTAATTAAGTTACGCAAGCCCCTTTGCCACTACAAGGCTGTGATCCATCAAGGGGATTACTGCTGAAGGTAAAGCTCCAATACTTTGACCACCTGATGCAAAGAGCCAACTCATGGAAAAAGACCTTGATGCTAGGAAAGATTGAAGGCAAAAGGAAAAGAGGGTGACAGAGGATGAGATGGGTAGACAGCATCACTGACTCAATGGACACAAATTTTAGCAAACTCCAGGAGATAGTAGAGGACAGAGGAGCCTGGCATGCTGCAGTTCATGGGGTTACAAAGTGTCAGACACGACTCAGTGACTGAACAACAATGTTTTGACCTTTATGGTCAGTCTTGGAACTGTCATGGCACCTGTGAGAGTGTCATTTAGCTTGTTGATGTATTACAATGAGTGTATACTGAGGCTCAAGGTCCAGAGGAAGTCAGCTATTCCGCCATCTTGGACTTATTTGGTTCTAATCAGTTTATGTCATGTCCTTGGGATGTGTCATTCTTTTAAAGGCTGTGTCCTGGCCCCTTCTCTTCTATTTCAATACCATCAAGAAGTTAGAACTGCAGGACTAGAATTTGTGAAGTTGGTCTAAGTAAGATTATCCACAAAAAACTGAGACTTAACTCCATGACAACAGAAGTACCAACCAAAGGAATAGCACAGGTAATTTCAGAATTGATTAACACAATCTTGAATGCGTTTATACCCACAACAATTTATTAATGACTCATAGTATTCCAGGACTAGAGTAGATAAAGCCAGTTTAGGGGCTTTTAGAATAGAGAAGCATATTTGGTTAAAAAAAAATGTTTAACCCTTTTTAAGTTTTTGTGCTTAGTCCCTCAGTGGTGTCCAACTCCATGAGACCCCATGGATGTAGCCCGTCAGGCTCCTCTGTCCATGGGGATTCTCCAGGCATGAATACTGGAGTGTGTTGCTATGCCCTTCTTCAGCGGATCTTCCCAGCCCAGGGATTGTACCCAGGTCTCCAGCATTGCAAGCAGATTCTTTACCATCTGAGTCACCAGGGAAGCCCTTTTGTTTTTAACTGTGGTAAAATATACATAATGTAAAATTTACCATCTCAAACATTTTAAGTGTACAGTTAAGTGATATTAAATTGTTGTGCAACATCACCAACAGTCATCTCTAGAATTCTTCATTTTGCAAAATTGAAACTTTGTACCCATTAAACAGTGACTTCCATTTCCCCTCTCACTCCTTCAACCTCTAAGAATCATCATTCTATTTTCTGTTTCTCTGAATTGTGACTATTAGAGGAACCTCATGCAAATGAAATCTTTTTGTGACTGCTATATTTCATTTAGCATAATATCCTTGATTATGCTTGATTCGAACCTGATGCAAAGAGCCAACTCACTGGAAAATACCCTGGTGCTGGGAAAGACTGAGGCAGGAGAAGGAGATGACAGAGGATGAGACGGTTGGATGGCATCACCGACTCAATGGACTTGAATTTGAGCATACTCCTGGAGATGGTGAAGGACAGTCCATGGGGTCGCAAAGAGTCAGACATGACTTAGCAACTAAACAACAACAATATCCTCGAAGTTCACATGTGTTATAGCATATTTCAGAATTTCCTTCCTTTTTGAGGCTGAACAATACTCCTTTGTAGGTATAGACAACATTTCACTTATCCATTCATCTGCTGATGGACACTTGGTTGCTTCCATCGTTTGCCTACTATGAATAGTGCTGCTATGAATATGCTTGTACAAATACCTCTTCAAGACACTGCTTTTGATTCATTTGGGTATATACTCAGAAGTGGAAATACTGGATCATATGGCAATTCTATTTTTAAGGAACTTCCATACTGTTTTCCAAAGCAGCTGCACCATTTTGCATTCCCATAACAGTGAACAAGGGTTCTGATCTCTTCACATTCTTACCAACATTTGTTATTTCCTGTTTTTGTTTTTTTTTTTAATAGTGGCCATTCTAATGTATGTAAACAGGTATCTTGTGCGGTTCTAATTTGTATTTCCCTGATGCTTGGTGACAGAGAAGGCAATGGCACCCCACTCCAGTACTCTTGCCTGGAAAATCCCATGAACAGAGGAGCCTGGAAGGCTGTAGTCCATGGGATCGTGAAGAGTCGGACACGACCGTGCGACGTCACTTTCACTTTTCACTTTCATGCATTGGAGAAGGAAATGGCAACCCACTCCAGTTCTTGCCTGGAGAAACCCAGGGATGGCGGAGCCTGGTGGGCTGCCGTCTATGGGGTCGCACAGAGTCTGACACGACTGAAGCGACTTAGCAGCAACAGCAGCAGCAGATGCTTGGTGATGCTGAGCATCTTTACTTGTGTTTATTGGCCATAAGCATATCTTCTATGGAAAAATGTATATTCAAGACCTTTGCTCAGTTTTCAATTGAGTTGTTAGTTTTGTTGTTGTTGAGCTTAAAGAGTTCTTTATATATTCTGGATGTTAACCAATTATGAGATACATGATATTAAAATATTTTCTCCCATTCTGCAGGCTGCCTTTTTCATTCCCTTGATTTTGTTCTTTGAAACACAGAAGTATTTAATTCTAATGTAGTCCAGTTTATTTTTCCTTTTGTTGCTTATGCTTTAGGGTCATATCCAAGAAATAATTTCTAAGTCAAATGTCATGAAGTTGCACCTTGTTAATTTTCTTAAAAAGTTTATGAAGTATAACTTGTATATTATAAAATCTGCCCATCACAAGTGTACAGGCCAATTCAGTTCAGTTCATCACTCAGTCATGTCTAACTCTTTGTGGCCACATGGACTGCAGCATGCCAGGCTTCCCTGTCCATCACCAACTCCGGCAGCTTGCTCGAATGCATGTCCATCAAGTTGGTGATGTCATCCAATCATCTCATTCTCTGTCGCCCCCTTATCCTCCTGCCTTCTATCTTTCCCAACATCAGAGTCTTTTCCAACGAGTCAGTCCTTTGCATCAGGTGGCCAAAATATTGGAGTTTCAGCTTCAACATCAGTCATTCCAATGAATATGCAAGACTGATTTCCTTTAGGATTGATTAGTTGGGTCTCCTTGCAGTCCAAGGGACTCTCAAGAGTCTTCTCCAACACCACAGTTCAAAAGCATCAATTCTTTGGCCCTCAGCTTGCTTAATAGTCCAACTCTCACATCCATACATGACTACTGGAAAAACCATAGCTTTGACTAGACAGATTTGTTGGCAAAGTAATGTCTCTGCTTTTTAAAATGCTCTCTAGGTTTGTCATAGCTTTCTTCCCAGGAGCAAGCATCTTTTAATTTCATGGCTGCAGTCACCATCTGCAGTGATTTTGGAGCCCAAAATAATAGTCTCTCACTGTTTCCATTGTTTCCCCATCTATTTGCCATGAACTGATGGGACTGGATGCCATGATCTTAGTTCTCAGAATGTTGAGTTTTAAGCCAGCATTTTCACTTTCTAGGCTCCTCCCTCCATGGGATTCTCCAAGCAAGAGTACTGGAGTGGGTTGCCATTTCCTTCTCCAGGAGATCTTCCTGACCCAGGGATCGAACCCAGGTCTCCCGCATTCCAGGCAGATGCTTTAACCTCTGAGCCACAGGGAAGCCCTAAGTAAGATTATCCACAAAAAACTGAAACTTAACTCCATGACAACATATGTACTAACCAAAGGAATAGCACAGGTAATTTCAGAATTGATTAACACAACCTTGAATGCATTTATACCCACAACAATTTATTAATGACTCATAGTATTCCAAGACTAGAGTAGATAAAACCAGTTTAGGGGGTTTTAGAATAGAGAAGCATATTTGGTTAAAAAAAATGTTTAACCCTTTTTAAGTTTTTGTGCTTAGTCCCTCAGTTGTGTCCAACTCCATGCGACCCCATGGATGTAGCCCGTCAGGCTCCTTTGTCCATGGGGATTCTCCAGGCATGAATACTGGAGTGTGCTGCCATGCCCTCCTCCAGCGGATCTTCCCAGCCCAGGGATTGAACCCAGGTCTCCAGCATTGCAAGCAGATTCTTTACCATTTGAGTCAGCAGGGAAGCCCTTTTAAGATTTTAACTGTGGTAAAATACACATAATGTAAAATTTACCATCTTAACCATTTTAAGTGTACAGTTAAGTGATATTAAATTGTTGTGCAACATCACCACAGTCATCTCTAGAATTCTTCATTTTGCAAAATTGAAACTTTGTACCCATTAAACAGTGACTTCCATTTCCCCTCTCANTAACTGTGGTAAAATACACATAATGTAAAATTTACCATCTTAACCATTTTAAGTGTACAGTTAAGTGATATTAAATTGTTGTGCAACATCACCACAGTCATCTCTAGAATTCTTCATTTTGCAAAATTGAAACTTTGTACCCATTAAACAGTGACTTCCATTTCCCCTCTCACTCCTTCAACCTCTAAGAATCATCATTCTATTTTCTGTTTCTCTGAATTGTGACTATTAGAGGAACCTCATGCAAATGAAATCACATAATATTTGTCTTTTTGTGACTGCTGTATTTCATTTAGCATAATATCTTTGATTATGCTTGATTCGAACCTGATGCAAAGAGCCAACTCACTGGAAAATACCCTGATGCTGGGAAAGACTGAGGCAGCAGAAGGAGATGACAGAGGATGAGACGGTTGGATGGCATCACCGACTCAATGGACTTGAATTTGAGCATACTCCTGGAGATGGTGAAGGACAGTCCATGGGGTCGCAAAGAGTCAGACATGACTTAGCAACTAAACAACAACAATGTCCTCAAAGTTCACATGTGTTATAGCATATTTCAGAATTTCCTTCCTTTTTGAGGCTGAACAATACTCCTTTGTAGGTATAGACAACATTTCACTTATCCATTCATCTGCTGATGGACACTTGGTTGCTTCCATCTTTTGCCTACTATGAATAGTGCTGCTAAGAATATGCTTGTACAAATACCTCTTCAAGACACTGCTTTTGATTCATTTGGGTATATACTCAGAAGTGGGAATACTGGATCATACGGCAATTCTATTTTTAAGGAACTTCCATACTGTTTGGGCTTCCCTGGTGGCTCAGAGGTTAAAGCGTCTGCCTCTGATGCGGGAGACCCGGGTTCGATCCCTGGGTCGGGAAGATCCCCTGGAGAAGGAAATGGCAATCCACTCCAGTATTCTTGCCTGGAGAATCCCATGGGCGGAGAAGCCTAGTAGGTTACAGTCCACGGGGTCGCAAAGAGTCGGACACGACTGAGCGACTTCACCTCACCTCCATACTGTTTTCCAAAGCAGCTGCACCATTTTGCATTCCCATAACAGTGAACAAGGATTCTGATCTCTTCACATTCTTACCAACATTTGTTATTTCCTGTTTTTGTTTTTTTTTTTAATAGTGGCCATTCTAATGTATGTAAACAGGTATCTTGTGCGGTTCTAATTTGTATTTCCCTGATGCTTGGTGACAGAGAAGGCAATGGCACCCCACTCCAGTACTCTTGCCTGGAAAATCCCATGAACAGAGGAGCCTGGAAGGCTGTAGTCCATGGGATCGTGAAGAGTCAGACACGACCGTGCGACTTCACTTTCACTTTTCACTTTCATGCATTGGAGAAGGAAATGGCAACCCACTCCAGTTCTTGCCTGGAGAA
>SJYT01019463.1:0-13211 GCA_006410635.1 Cephalophus harveyi | reverse complement strand
CTTTTGGAATGGGGCAACGACCCTGGATTCCTCTCGACATTCCTGTTGAGAGTGCCTCATCTAGAGTTGTGACGGGAACACTGGGAATCCTTTCCCAACGAAGCAGGTAAAGGAAATCTCATCTCGAGCAGAGGAGGGGGAAACGGGGCTCCTCTTGACATTGGCGGGACTGGCGGTGTTCCTCTCGAGTGGAGACGGGTACGTCAGGGGTCTTCTTGAGTTGCTGCAAGGGTGGGAAGGACTCTTGTGAGGTTCAAGAGGGAAGGCGTGATTTCTCTCGAGACACCGCAGCAGAAAAGGGCTCCATCTCGAATGCAGGGGAGAACCTGCTGTTTTTTCTCGAGTTGCAGCAGGTCCCTTTTGAATGGCGTGGCGTGGCTGGCGTGGCGTCAGGAAAGACCACTCTCCATGAGAGTTGCGAGGGGCCCATCGGGATTCCTCTCCAGTCAGTGTTGGGTCGTAGCTCCTCATCTGGAACTGAGGCCAGAACCTGACGTTTCCTCTCCAGTGCTGACATGGAAGTTGGGGTTCCTCTGGAGTCTCCACAGGAGAGTCAGGACTCTTCTCAAGTGGAGACATACACGTCCGTTTTCCTCCCGAGCTGTAGCAGCAGTGTCAGTCTTCCCAACGAGTGGACACAGGGATCTGTGGCTTTCCCTCCATGTGCCACAGGGCTGTCGCACGTGCCCCCATGGTGTGATTCGATGGTCGGGGTGAACTTCGAGGCAGGGCAGGGAATTCAGGTTCATCTGGAGTAGACTGAGTCATTTGGGGGCCTTTTGGAATGGTGGCACGACCCCTGGAGTTCCTCTCGACGTTCCTGTTGAGAGCACTCTGGCTTGGCGTCAGGAAAGACCACTCTCCATGAGAGTTGCGAGGGGCCCATCGGGATTCCTCTCCAGTCAGTGTCGGGTCGTAGGTCCTCGTCTGGAACTGAGGCCAGAACCTGACATTTCCTCTCCGGTGCTGACATGGACCTTGGAGTTCCTCTGGAGTCTCCACAGGAGAGTCAGGACTCTTCTCCAGTGGAGACATACACGTCCGTTTTCCTCCTGAGCTGTAGCAGCAGTGTCAGGCTTCCCGACGAGTGGGCACAGGGATCTGTGGCTTTCCCTCCATGTGCCACAGGGCTGTCGCACGTGCCCCCATGGTGTGATTCGATGGTTGGGGTGAACTTCGAGGCAGGGCAGGGAATTCAGGTTCATCTGGAGTAGACTGAGACATTTGGGGGCCTTTTGGAATGGTGGCACGACCCCTGGAGTTCCTCTCGACGTTCCTGTTGAGAGCACGTCCTCTTGCTGTGCGACGGAAACGCCAGAAACCTTTCCAACGAAGCAGGGAAAGGAAGCCTCATCTGGAGCGGGGAAGGGGGAAAGGGATATCTTCTTGAGTTGTGGTGAGACCCTCAGTATTCCTCTCGAGTGGAGACGAGTATGTTGAGGAACTTCTTTACTTCCATCAAGGATGTGAAGGACCCTTTGAGGTTCCGGGGGGAAGGCGTGATTTCTCTTGGGATTTCTGCGGGATTTCTCCCGCACCAGAATACAGCCTCATCTTGCCTGGAGGGGAGAACCTCCTGGTTTTTCTCGAGTTGCGGCAAGTCCCTCTCGAGTTATGATGGGAACCTCAGGGACCCAATCACGTGGCGTCAGGGACGGCCAGTCTCCGTGCGAGTTGACAGGGGCCCATTGGGATTCCTCTCCAATCAGGGCCGGGTCTTAAGTCTCCATCTGGAGGTGAAGCAGGAACCTGGGCTTTCCTCTCCAGTGCTGGCATGGATCTTGGGGTTCCTCTGGAGTCTCCCCAGGGGAGTCAGGCCTCATCTCCTGTGATTACACCCACGTCCGCTTTCCTCCCGAGCTGTAGCAGCTGTGTCATGATTCCCGTCGAGTTGACACAGGGATCTCTGTCTTTCCCTTGAGATGTCACAGGGATGGGGCACGAGCACACGTGGTGTGAGGTGATACGCGGGTGACACTGGAGGTAGAACAGGGAAATCAGGTTCATCTGGAGTGGACTGAGACATCTGTGGGACGTATAGTATGTTGGCACGACCCCTGGAGATCTCGGCTTTCCTGTTGAGAGTGCCACATCTTGAGATGCGACGGGAATGGCGGGAATCCTTTGCCAATGAAGCAGGGAAAGGGACCCTAATCTCAAGCTTACGAGGGGAAAAGGGACTCTTTCTGTGTTGTGCTGGGACACTCGATGTTCCTCCCACTTGGGGACGTGTATTTCGTGGAACTTCTTGAGTAGCAGCAACGGTGGGAAGGACCCTTGTGAGGTTCAAAAGCGAAGGCATGATTTCCCTCGAGACGCTGCAGCAGAAAAGGGCCTCATTTCGCCTGCAGGGGAGAACCTCGTCGTTGTTCTCCAGTTGCGGCAGGTCCCTCTCAAGTTACGACGGGGACCTCAGGGATCCTCTGGCGTGGCCTCAGGAAAGTCCAGTCTCCATGCAAGTTTCGAGGGCCCCCTCAGGATTCCTCTCCAGTCAGTGTTGGGTCCTATGTCCTCGTCTGGAACTGAGACCAATACCTGAGATTTCCCCTCCAGGGCTGACATGGACCTTGGGGTTCCTCTGGAGTCTCTACAGGAGAGTCAGGACTCTTCTCGAGTGGAGACATACACATCCGTTTTCCTCCCGAGCTGTAGCAGCAGTGTCAGGCTTCTGGCAAAGTGGACACAAGGATCTGTGGCTTTCCCTCGAGGTGCCACAGGGCTGTCGCACGTGCCCCCATGGTGTGATTCTTCGCTCAGGGTGACCTTCGAGGCAGGGCATGGAAATCAGGTTCATCTGGAGTGGACTGAGACATTTGGGGGTCTTTTGGAATGGTGGCACGACCACTGGAGTTCCTCTCGACTTTCCTTTTGAGAGCACGTCCTCTTGCAGTGCGATGGAAACGCCAGAATCCTTTCCTGACGAAGCAGGGATATGAAGCCTCATCTGAAGTGGAAGAGTGGGAAAGGGGGCTCCTCTTGAGTTGTGGTGAGACCCTCAGTGTTCTTCTCGAGTAGAGACAGGTATGTCGGCGAACTTCTTGAGTTGTGCGAGGGTGTGAAGGACCCTTTGAAGTTCAGGAGGGAAAGGGTGATTTCTCTTGGGATGCCGCAGCAGTAAACGGCCTCATCTCGCCTGAAGTTGAGAACCTCCTGGTTTTTCTTGAGTTGTGGCAGATCCCTCTCGAGTTACGACGCGGACCTCAGGGACTCGCTCATTTGGCTTCAGGAAAGACCAGTCTCTGTGCGAGTTGAGAGGGGCCCCTCGGGATTCCACTCCAGTCAGTGCTGGGTTCTAAGTCCCCATCTGGAGCCGAAGCTGGAACCTGAGATTTCCTCTACAGTGCTGGTTTTCTGGAGTCTCCACAGGGGAGTCAGGCCATGTCTCCTGTGGCTACATGCACGTCCGCTTTCCTTCCGAACTGCGGCAGCAGTGTCAGGCTTCCTGTTGAGTTGACACAGGGATATCTGTCTTTCCCTCGAGATGCCACAGGGCTGTGCCACGAACCACCATGGTGTGAGGCAATACACAGGTGACACTCGTGGCAGGGTAGGGAAATCAAGTTCATCTGGAGTTGACTGAGACATCTGGGCGACATTTAGTATCTTGGCATGAACCCTGGAGATCTCGGCTTTCCTGTTGAGAGCACCACCTCTTGAGATGCAACGGGAACGGCAGGAATCCTTTCTCGATGAAGCAGGGAAAGGGACACTTATCTCGAGCTCATGAGGGGAAAAGGGACTCCTCCTGAGTTGTGCCGGGACACTCAGTGTTCCTCACGCATGGGGACGTGTAGTTCAGGGAACTTCTTGAGTAGCAGCAACGGTGGGAAGGACCCTTGTGAGGTTCAAGAGGGAAGGCGTGTTTTCCCTTGAGATGCCACAGCAGAAAAGGACCTCATCTTGCCTGCAGGGGAGAACCTCGTGGTTTTTCTCGAGTTGCGGCAGGTCCCTCTCGAGTTACGACGGGGACTTCAGGGATCTGCTGGCGTGGCCTCAGGAAAGTCCAGTCTCCATGGGAGTTGCAAGGGGCCCCTCGGGATTCCTGTCCAGTCAGTGTCGGGTCTTAGGTCCTGGTCTGGCACTGCGGCCAATACCTGAGATTTCCCCTCCAATGCTGACATGGATCTTGGGGTTCCTCTGGAGTCTCCACAGGAGAGTCAGGACTCTTCTTGAGTGGAGACATACACGTTCGTTTTACTCCTGAGCTGTAGCAGCAGTGTCAGGCTTTTTGATGATTTGACACAGGGATGTGTGGCTTTCCCTCGAGCTGCCACAGGGCTGTCGCACTTGCCACCGTGGTGTGATTCGCTTCTCGGGGTGACCTTCGAGGCAGTGCAGGGAAATCAGGTTCATCTGGAGTGGACTGAGACATTGGGGGTCTTTTGGAATGGTGGCACGACCCCTGGAGTTCCTCTCGACTTTCCTGTTGAGAGCACACCAGCTTGCTGTGCGATGGAAATGCCAGAAACCTTTTGCAATGAAGCAGGGAAAGGAACCCTCATTTGGAGCAGGGGAGGGGGCAAGGGGGCTCCTCTTGAGTTGTGGTGGGACCCTCAGTGTTCCTATCGAGTGGAGACAGGTATGTCAGGGAACTTCTTGAGTTGCAGTAAGGGTGTGAAGGACCTCCTCGGGATTCCTGTCCAGTCAGTGTCGGGTCTTAGGTCCTGGTCTGGCACTGCGGCCAATACCTGAGATTTCCCCTCCAATGCTGACATGGATCTTGGGGTTCCTCTGGAGTCTCCACAGGAGAGTCAGGACTCTTCTTGAGTGGAGACATACACGTTCGTTTTACTCCTGAGCTGTAGCAGCAGTGTCAGGCTTTTTGATGATTTGACACAGGGATGTGTGGCTTTCCCTCGAGCTGCCACAGGGCTGTCGCACTTGCCACCGTGGTGTGATTCGCTTCTCGGGGTGACCTTCGAGGCAGTGCAGGGAAATCAGGTTCATCTGGAGTGGACTGAGACATTGGGGGTCTTTTGGAATGGTGGCACGACCCCTGGAGTTCCTCTCGACTTTCCTGTTGAGAGCACACCAGCTTGCTGTGCGATGGAAATGCCAGAAACCTTTTGCAATGAAGCAGGGAAAGGAACCCTCATTTGGAGCAGGGGAGGGGGCAAGGGGGCTCCTCTTGAGTTGTGGTGGGACCCTCAGTGTTCCTATCGAGTGGAGACAGGTATGTCAGGGAACTTCTTGAGTTGCAGTAAGGGTGTGAAGGACCCTTTGAGATTCAAAAGGGAAGGCGTGATTTCTCTCGGGATGACGCAGCAGAAAACGGCCTCATCTCGCCTGGAGGGGAGAACCTCCTGGTTTTTCTCGAGTTGCGGCAGGTCCCTCTCGAGTTATGACGGGGACCACAGGTATCCTCTCGCGTGGCCTCAGGCAAGGCCAGTGTCTGTGCGAGTTGAGATGGTCCCCTCGATATTCCTCTCCAGTCAGTGCCAATTCCTAAGTCCCCATCTGGAGCCAAAGCTGGAACCTGAGGTTTCCTCTCCAATGCTGCTTGGAACTTGGGGTTCCTCTGGAGTCTCTCGAGAGGAGTCAGGCCTCGTCTCCTGTGGTTACACACATGTCCGCTTTCCTTCAGAGCTGTAGCAGCAGTGTCAGGCTTCCCGTCGAGTTGACCCAGGGATCTCTGTCTTGCCCTCGACATGCCACAGAGCTGTGGCATGAGCATCCATGGTGAGATTCGATGCTCGGGGTGACCTTCGAGGCAGTGCAGGGAAATCATGTTCATCTGGAGTGGACGGAGACATCTGGGGGACTTTTAGTATGTTGGGCGGACTGCAGGAGATCACCACTTTCCTGTTGAGAGCGCCACCTCTTTAGATGCGACGGGAATGGCGGGAATCCTTTCCTGACGAAGCAGGGAAAGGGACCCTCATCTCGAGCTCACGGTGGGGAAACGGGGCTCCTCCTGAGTTGTGCAGGGACCCTCGGTATTCCTCCAAAGTGGGGACGGGTATGTCGGGGAACTTCTTGAGTTGCAGCAAGGGTGGGAAAGACCCTTGCGAGGTTCAAGAGAGAAGGCGTGATTTCCCTCGAGACACCGCAGCAGAAAAGGGCCTCATCTCGCCTGCAGGGGAGAACCTCCTGGTTTTTCTCGAGTTGCAGCAAGTCCCTCTCAATTTATGATGGGGACCTCAGTGATACGCTGGCGTGGCCTCAGGAAAGACCAGCCTCCATACAAGTTGCGAGGGGCCCCTCGGGATTCCTCTTCTGTCACATCGTGTCCTAAGTCCTTGGCTGGAACTGCGGTCAGAACCTGAGGTTTCCTCTCCAGT
This sequence comes from Cephalophus harveyi, assembly GCA_006410635.1. NCBI lineage: Eukaryota > Metazoa > Chordata > Mammalia > Artiodactyla > Bovidae > Cephalophus > Cephalophus harveyi. The sequence goes on along the minus strand of SJYT01019463.1, from coordinate 6,930 downwards.
GCTGACATGGATCTTGGGGTTCCTCGGGAGTCTCCACAGGAGAGTCAGGACTCTTCTCAGGTGGAGACATACACGTCCATTTTCCTCCCAAGCTGTAGCAGCAGTGTCAGGCTTCCCGACGAGTTGACACAGGAATCTGTGGCTTTTCCTCGAGGTGCCACAGGGCTGTCACACGTGTCACTGTGGTGTGATTCACTTCTCGGGGTGACCTTCGAGGCAGTGCAGGGAAATCAGGTTCATCTGGAGTGGACTGCAACATTTGGCGGTCTTTTGATATGGTGGCATGAACCCTGGAGTTCCTCTCCACTTTCCTGTTGAGAGCACGTCATTTTGCTGTGTGACGGGAAAGCCAGAATCCTTTCCCAACGAAGCAGGGAAGGGAACCCTCATCTGGAGCAGATGAGGGGGAAAGGGGGCCCCTCTTGAGCTGTGGTCAGACCCTCAGTGTTCCTCTCGATTGGAGACGGGTATGTCGGGGAACTTCTTGAGTGTGCAGCAAGGGTGTGAAATACCCTTTGAGGTTCAGGAGGAAAGGTGTGATTTCTCTGTGGATGCCACATCAGAAAATGGCCTCACATCGCCTGGAGGGGAGAACCTCCTGGTTTTTCTCGAGTTGTGGCAGGTCCCTCTCGAGTTACCACGGGGATGTCAGGAACCCTCTCGCGTGGCCTCAGGAAAGGCCATTCTCCATGCGAGTCGAGAGGGGCCCCTCGGGATTCCTCTCCAGTGGGTGCCGGGTCCTACATCCCCATCTGGAGCCGAAGCTGGAACCTGAGGTTTTCTCTCCAGTGCTGGCATGGATCCTGAGGTTCCTTTGGAGTCTCCCCAGGGGAGTCAGGCCTCGTCTTCTGTGGTTACATGCACGTCCGCTTTCCTCCAGAGCTGAAGCAACAATGTCAGGCTTCCTGTTGAGTTGACCCATGGACCTCTGTCCTTCCCTAGAGATGCCAAAGGGATGTGGCACGAGCCACCATGGTGTGAGGTGGTCTACGGGTGACACTCGAGGTAGTGCAGGGAAATCAGGTTCATCTGGAGTGGACTGAGACTTCTGGGGGACTTTTTGAATGCTGGCATGGCCCATGGAGATCTCGGCTTTCCTGTTGACAGCGCCACCACCTGAGATGCGATGAGAATGTGAGGAATCCTTACCTGACGAATGAGGGAAAGCAAACCTCATCTTGAGTTCACGAGGGGGAAACAGGGCTCCTCCTCAGTTGTGCCGAGACCCTCGGTGTTCCTCCAACATGGCAACGGGTATGTCGGGGAACTTCTTGAGTTGCAGCAAGGGTGAGACGGACCCTTGCGGGGTTCAGCAGGGAAGGCTGGTTTTCTCTTCAGACGCCGCAACAGAAAACGACCTCATCTCGCCTGGATGGGAGAACCTCCTGGTTTTCTCGAGTTGTGGCAGGTCCCTCTCGAGTTACGACAGGGACATCAGGGACCCTCTCGCCTGACCACAGGAAAGGCCATTCTAAGTGCGAGTTGAGAGGGGCTCCTCGGGATTCCTCTCCAGTCGGTGCCGGGTCCTAAGTCCCCGTCTAGAGCAGAAGCTGGAACCTGAGGTTTCCTCTCCAGTGCTGGCATGGATCTTGGGGTTTCTCTGGAGTCTCTCAAGGAGAGTCAGGCCTCGTCTCCTGTGGTTGCATGCACGTCCGCTTTCCTCCCAAGCTGTGGCTGCAGTGTCAGGCTTCTCCTCGATTTGACCCCGGGATCTCTGTCTTTCCCTCGAGATGCCACTGTTCTGTGGCATGAGCCACCGTGGTGTGAGGCGATATGCAGGTGACAATCGAGGTAGTGCAGGGAAATCAGGTTCATCTGCAGTGGACTGACACATCTGGGGGAATTTTCGTATGTTGGCACCAACCCTGGAGATCTCGGATTTCCTGTTGAGAGCGCCACCTCTTGAGATGCAACGGGAAAGGCAGGAATCCTTTCCCGACAAAGCAGGGAAAGGGACCTTCATCTTGAGCTCACGAAGGGGAAACAGGGAACTTCTGAGTTGGGACCCTCAGTATTCCTCCCACATGGGGACGGGTATTTCGGGAAACTTCTTGAGTTGCAGCAAGGGTGGGAAGGACCCTTGCGAGGTTCAAGAGGGAAGGCCAGTTTTCCCTTGGGATGCCACAGCAGAAAAGGGCCTCATCTCCCCTGCAGGGGAGAACCTCCTGGTTTTTCTCGAATTGGGTCAGGTCCCTATCGAGTTATGACGGGGAACTCAGGGACCTGCTCGCGAGGCCTCTGGAAAGGCCAGTCTCCGTGTGAGTTGAGAGGGGCCCATCGGGATTCCTCTCCAGTTGGTGCCGGGTCCTAAGTCCCCGTTGGGAGCCGAAGCTGGAACCTGAGGTTTCCTCTCCAGTGCTGGCTTGGATCTTGTGGTTCCTCTGGAGTCTCCCCAGGGGAGTCAGGCCTCGTCTCCTATGGCTACATGCATGCCCACCTTCCTCCCGAGCTGTAGCTGCAGTGTCAAGCTTCCTGTCGAGTTGACCCAGGAATCTTTGTCTTTCCCTTGAGATGCCACAGGTGTGTGGCATGAGCCACTGTGGTGTGAGGTGATACACGGGTGACACTCGAGATAGGCCAGGGAAATCACGTTCATATGGAGTGGACTGAGAAATCTGGAGGACTTTTAGTATGTTGGCAGGACCCCTGGAGATTTCGGCTTTCCTGTTGTAAATGCCACCTCTTCAGATGCGATCAGAACGGCGGCAAACCTTTCCCGACGAAGCAGGGAAAGTGACCCTCATCTCGAGCTCACGAGGGGGAATTGGGGCTCCTCCTGGTTTGTGCAGGGACACTCGGTGTTCCTCCCGCGTGGGGACTGGTATTTTGTGGAACTACTTGAGTTGCAGCGAGGGTGGGAAGGACCCTTGAGAGGTTCAAGAGGGAAGGCGTGATTTCACTCGAGACACCACAGCATAAAAGGGCCTCATCTCGCCTGGAGGGGAGAACCTCCTGGTTTTTCTCGAGTTGCGGCAGGTCCCCCTCGAGTTATGACGGGGACCTCAGGGACGCTCTCGTGAGGCCTCTGGAAAGGCCAGTCTCCGTGAGAGTTGAGAGGGGCCTATCGGGATTCCTCTCCAGCCGGTGCCGGTTCCTAAGTCCCCGTCTAGAGCTGAAGCTGGAACCTGAGGTTTCCTCTCCAGTGCTGGCATGCATCTTGGGGTTCCTCTGGAGTCTCCCCAGGGGAGTCAGGACTCGTTACCTGTGGTTACATGCACGTACGCTTTCCACCCGAGCTGTTGCAGCAGTGTCAAGCGTCCCGTCGAGTTGACCCAGGGATCTCTGTCTTCACTCGACATGACACAGGGCTCTGGCCTGAGCCACCGTGGTGTGAGGCGATACACGGGTGACACTCGAGGCAGGGCAGGGAAATCAGGTTCAAATGGAGTGGACTGAGACATCTGAGGGACCTTTAGTATGTTGGAACGACCCCTGGAGATCTCGGCTATCCTGTTGAAAACGCCACCTCTTGAAATGCGATCAGAACGGCGGCAATCCTTTCCCAACGAAGCAGAGAAAAAGACCCTCATCTCGAGCTCATGATGGGGAATCGAGGCTCCTCCTGGTTTGTGCTGGGACACTCAATGTTCCTCCCGCGTGGGGACGGGTATGTCGGGGAACGTCTTGAGTTGCAGCAAGGGTGGGAAGGACCCTTGCAAGGTTCAAGAGGGAAGGCGTGATTTCCCTCGAGACGCTGCAGCAGAAAAGCGCCTCATCTCGCCTGCAGGGGAGAACCTCCTGGTTTTTCTCCAGTTGCAGCAGGTCCCTCTTATGTTACGATGGGGACTTCAGGGACCCGCTGGCGTGGCCTCAGGAAAGACCGGTCTCCATGTGATTTGCAGGGGCCCCTCGGGGTTCCTCTCCAGTCAGTGTCAAGTCTTAGATCCTCATCTGGAACTGCAGCCAGAACCTGAGGTTTCCTCTCCAGTGGTGACATGGATCTTGGGGTTCCTCTGGAGTCTCCACAGGAGAGTCAGGACACTTCTCGAGTGGTGACATACACGTCCGCTTTCCTCCCGAGCTGTAGCAGCAGTGTCAGGCTTCCCAACGAGTTGACACAGGGATCTGTGGCTTTCCCTCGAGGTGCCACAGGGCTGTCGCACAAGCCACAATGGTGTGATTCGATGCTCGGGGTGACCTTCGAGGCAGGGTAGGGAAATCATGTTCATCTGGAGTGGACTGGGACATTTGGGGGTCTTTTGGAATGGGGCAAGAACCCTGGAGTTCCTCTCGACTTTCCTGTTGTGAGCACGTCCTCTTGCTGTGCGACAGGAACGCCAGAATCCTTTCCCCTCGAAGCAGGGAAAGGAATCGTCATTTGGAGCGAAGGAAGGGCAAAGGTGGCCACTCTGGAGTTGTGGTGGGACCCTCAGTATTCCTCTTGAGTGGAGACGGGTATGTCGGGAACTTCTTGAGTTGCAGCAAGGGTGTGAAGGACACTTTGAGGTTCAGGACGGAAGGCGTGATTTCTCTCGGGATGCCACAGCAGAAAGCGGCCTCATCTCGCCTGGAGAGGAGAACCTCCTAGTTTTTCTCAAGTTGTGACAGGTCCCTCTTGATTTAAGATGGGGACCTCAGGGACCAACTCGCGAGGCCTCTGGAAAGGCCAGTCTCTGTGAGAGTTGAGAGGGGCCCCTCGGGATTCCTCTCCAGTCGGTACCGGGTCCTAAGTCCCCGACTGGAGCCGAAGCTGGAACCTGAGGTTTCCTCTCCAGTGCTGCCATGGATCTTGGGGTTCCTCTGGAGTCTCCCCAGGGGAGTCAGGCCTCGTCTCCTGTGGTTACATGCACGTACGCTTTCCACCCGAGCTGTTGCAGCAGTTTCAAGCTTCCGGTCGAGTTGACCCAGGGATCTCTGTCTTTCCCTCGAGATGCCACATGGCTCTGGCCTGAGCCACCGTGCTGTGAGGTGATACACGGGTGACACTCGAGGCAGGGCAGGGAAATCAGCTTCATATGGAGTGGACTGAGACATCTGAGGGACTTTTAGTATGTTGGAACGACCCCTGGAGATCTCGGCTATCCTGTTGAAAATGCCACCTCTTGAGATTCAATCAGAACGGCGGCAATCCTTTCCCAACGAAGCAGGGAAAGCGACTCTCATCTCGAGCTCATGAGGGGGAATTGGGGCTCCTCCTGGTTTGTGCTGGGACACTCGGTGTTCCTCCCGCGTTGGGACAGGCATGTTGGGGAACTTCTTGAGTTGCAGCAAGGGTGGGAAGGACCCTTGCGAGGTTCAAGAGAGAAGGTGTGATTTCCCTCGAGACGCCGCAGCAGGAAAGGGCCTCATCTCGCCTGCAGGGGAGAATCTCCTGGTTTTTCTCGAGTTGCAGTAGGTCCCTCTCGAGTTACGATGGGGACCTCAGGGACCCGCTGGCGTGGCCTCAGGAAAGACCAGTCTCTATGCGAGTTGCAAGGTGCCCCTCGGGGTTCCTCTCCAGTCAGTGTCAGGTCTTAGATCCTCATCTGGAACTGCAGACAGAACCTGAGGATTCCTCTCCAGTGCTGACATGGATCTTTGGGTTCCTCTGGCGTCTCCACAGGAGAGTCAGCACTCTTCCTGAGTGGCGACATACACGTCCGCTTTCCTCCAGAGTTGTAGCAGCATGTCAGGCTTCCGAACGAGTTGACACAGAGACCTGTGACTTTCCCTCGAAGTGCCACAGGGCTGTGGCACGTGCCACCATGGTTTGATTCGATGCTCGGGGTGACCTTCAAGGCAGGGCAGGGAAATCATGTTCATCTGGAGTGGACTGAGACATTTGGGGATCTTTTGGAATGGTGCAAGAACCCTGGAGTTCTGCTCGACTTTCCTGTCATAAGCACGTCCTCTTGCTGTGTGACAGGAATGCCAGAATCCTTTCCCCATGAAGCAGGGCAAGGAACCATCATTTGGAGTGAAGGAGGGGGAAAGGTGGCCACTCTGGAGTTGTGGTGGGGCCCTCAGTGTTCATCTCGAGTGGAGACGGGTATGTTGGGGAACTTCTTGAGTTGCAGCAAGGGTTTGAAGGACCCTTTGAGGTTCAGGAGGCACGGCGAGACTTCTCTCAGGATGCCGCAGCAGAAAACGGCCTCATCTCGCCTGGAGGGGAGAACCTCCTGGTTTTTCTCGAGATGTGGCAGGTTACTCTCGAGTCAAGACGGGGACCTCAGGGACCCACTCGTGTGGCCTCAGCAAAGGCCATTCTCCTTTCGAGTTGTGAGGGGACTCTCGGTATTCCTCTCCAGTCGGAGGCGGGTCCTAAATCACCGTTTGGAGCCGAAGCTGGAACCTGAGGTTTCCTCTCCACTGTTGACATGGATCTTGGGGTTCCTCTGGAGTCTCCACAGGGGAGTCAGGCCTCGTCTCCTGTGGTTACATGCACGCCCGCTTTTCTCCCAAGCTGTAGCAGCAATGTCAGACTTCCTGTCAAACTTACACACGGATCTCTGTCTTTCCCTCTAGAAGCCACAAGGCTGTGGCATGAGCCACCGTGCTGTGAGGCGATACGCGATTGACACTTGAGGTAGTGCAGGGAAATCAGGTTCATCGGGAGTGGACTGAGACATCTGGGGGACTTTTAGTACGTTTGCATGACCCCTGGAGATCTCGGCTTTCCTGGTGAAAGCGCCACCTCTTGAAATGTGACGGAAACGGCAGGAATCCTTTCCCGAAGAAGCAGGGAAAGGAACCCGCATTTCAAGCTCACGAGGGGGAAACAGGGCTCCTCTTGAGTTATGCCGACAACCTCGTTGTTCCTCCCTCGTGGAGACGGGAATGTCGGGCAACTTCTTGACTTGCAGCAAGGTTAAGAAGGACCCTTGTGAGGTTCAAGAGTGAAGGCGTGATTTCCCTCGACACGCCGCAGTAGAAAAGGGCCTCACCTCGCCTTCAGGGGAGAACCTCCTGGTTTTTTTCGAGTTTCGGCAGTTCCCTCTCGAGTTATGTCTG
>SJYT01019453.1:0-16353 GCA_006410635.1 Cephalophus harveyi | reverse complement strand
ATGCCCAACCTAGATAGCATTTTCAAAAGCAGAGACATTACTTTGCCGACTAAGGTCCGTCTAGTCAAGGCTATGGTTTTTCCTGTGGTCATGTATGGATGTGAGAGTTGGACTGTGAAGAAGGCTGAGCGCCAAAGAATTGATGCTTTTGAACTGTGGTGTTGGAGAAGACTCTTGAGAGTCCCTTGGACTGCAAGGAGATCCAACCAGTCCATTCTGAAGGAGATAAGCCCTGGGATTTCTTTGGAAGGAGCGATGCTAAAGCTGAAACTCCAGTACTTTGGCCACCTCATGTGAAGAGTTGACTCATTGGAAAAGACTCTGATGCTGGGAGGGATTGGGGGCAGGAGGAGAAGGGGACGACCGAGGATGAGATGGCTGGATGGCATCATGGACTCGATGGACGTGAGTCTGAGTGAACTCCGGGAGATGGTGATGAACAGGGAGGCCTGGCGTGCTGCTATTCATGGGGTCGCAAAGAGTCGGACACGACTGAGCGACTGAACTGAACCAGAGCTCCTGCATGTGAGTAACTGTATGTTACCTTATCTCTACTCACCATCGCCGTGAACACTAAATTTTAAGTTCCTTGCCTTGAAAGCAAGAACGATTTTGCATCACTTCTATCCCCAGAATCTAGAACAGTGATATCGCATAATGTGAATTCAATAGAAAGTTTTCCCAGGAAATGAACAAATGAGAACCTTCCTGGAATTATATGAGATATAATAGCTAAATAAAAAGATCAGTTCAGTTCAGTCACTCAGTCATGTCCCACTCTCTGTGACCCCATGGACTGTAGCACGCCAGTCTTCCTTGTCTATCACCAGCTCCCAGAGCTTGTTCAAACTCATGTCCATCAATAACCTTTAAAATATAAGGCCATACCTAGTACAACTGGTCTACTTACTACTGATCTACTTTATTGCAAAGTAATTTGTGCCCACGAATATGCCTACTACTAATACCACGGGGTTCCCTATGTAAACTGCATGCAATTAAAGTAAGTTTTCGCTTTCTATACAGCAAAGCCTTAGAGTAAATCACTAGCTATAAAGACAAGGTCTCTATGCCTCAGAGAAGTTTATATCTAGATATAAGATATATCTCTATTCTACAGATAAAGAAAATGAGGCATTGAAAGAATAAATAACTTGTACAAGGTCACTTAGGGAATAAGCGTAGGAATAAGATTCAAATGTGGGCAGTCTGCCTCCCGATTCAGACTGCTTTCCATTTCTATGGACTGTAAGATATTAGAGGGAAATCTTAAAACATAACATCATCTTTAGTTCAAAGTTGTACCGTATGAGAGCTATTGGAGGCCACAGAAGTAGATGGAAAACTTCATCGTGGAAGAGCTGGTATTTAAGTTGGTCTGAGCAGATCAGTTCCAACACACAAAGAAAAAGGAAAGGCATTCCCGGAAGGGAACATAGCATAAACTAAGGCTCATGCTCAGGCAAATCATGCAAAACGTAACAAGAGTACTAAGTAGAAAGCTATTAATTATTCAGAGACAGTAAGTGCTATATAGTCTTAATCTATTTTCTCCCAGTTTTTTTTTCCCTTTTAAATGCCAAGTTTTACTGTTATTTTCTAAAACTGAGATTAGACCATATGCACAATATTGAATCCTACTTTTCTTTAACTTGTGTACTATCATAAGTATTTTCTTCTTATTATAAACTATTTGTAAGCATTATTTTTAATAGCCACCTGATCATTAAATGGATATGTGATAATGTAATTAAACTTTTCCTTATTATTGAATGCTTAATGTCCTGCACTATTTGTTTGGACTGGAAATGATGCGACAAAGAACATCTTTGTCCATAACGTTTTTTCATATTTACTCTTATATCCTTGTGATACAATTACACAAGTGAAAAAAATTTTCTTAAATTACACAAGTGGAATTCCTAGGTCTAAAGTACTATTATTTTACTGTTTTTCCCCTCATGCTGCTGCTAAGTCGCTTCAGTCGTGTCTGACTCTGTGCGACCCCATAGACGGAAGCCAACCACGCTCCCCCGTCCCTGGGATTCTCCAGGCAAGAACACTGGAGTGGGTTGCCATTGCCTTCTCCAATGCATGAAAGTGAAAAGTGAAAGTGAAGTTGCTCCGTCGTGTCCAACTCTTCGCGACCCCATGGACTGCAGCCCACCAGGCTCCTCCGTCCATGGGATTTTCCAGGCAAGAGCACTGGAGTGGGGTGCCGCTGCCTTCTCCATTCTCCCCTCATATAACTAAACTAATACTTACTGGAAATAAAGGTTCAGAGTTAAATGAATTAAGTTGCTGTCCTCAGGAACTGACTTTCTAGAGGAAAAACAAATAAATAAACATAGACAAATAAAACCCAATTGGGAAAATGTCTTAATTGAAAGAAGTATAAGCAAAAGCCATGGGACCAAGTGAAATAAACAACATCTCTGTTGGGAGAATATGGAGCAATATCAGAAGGAGGTGACTTCTGAAATATATTCTTATCAGCTTAATCTGAGCCTGATTTGGGGGAGACAAATGTAATGTCTGATCAAGTTATTTCAGTACCATTAGGAGATTCAAAGCTAGTGCTACCAACCTGGAAGGAGTCTGACAATTATATATATTTTTAAGATGCGCTTGCCTGCATTATTACCTACATTTCATCATAACTATTAACTCATATAACCAAATTACCAGATGCAAAATTGAGGAAGCTCAGTGCTTTGCTGGCTTCACTCAACTCTGTATCATTTGGGAAAAAGTGAAAGAAACAGGAAAGAAACAAGAAATTGTTTGTTTTGGATGATTCTGGAAACAGCACCTTGTTATAAACCACAGAGAAGAGAGAGGGGGAAGCTCCAGCTTTCCTAGGTCTCCTTCCTTCTCACTCATCCTCTAGGCCAGAGGTTTCCAGACTCAGTTTATGGCCTTCGTGTCTCAGCAATTGCTTTCATGGCATCCCTAAGCCAGAGGAAAGAGCTAACTGTTCCACTTATTAAGCGGTTAGATTAAATACATACCTAACTAAAGTTAGGTTAAATACATAATGATATTTAATGTCCTAAAAACATAGTAGCCATTTGAAAAATAATGCACATTAATTGAAAGAAAAAATTATTTGCACTTTATTCTTAGATAACTGCAATCACTTGCAAAGGAGACCTATGCAGAATTCTCAAACCTTGGAATCAGTAGTGATATTTCACCACTCTTGCCTCTTGATCTGCATCGATCTTAACATAATACTTACCTGTTATCATAACGGCTACCATAAACACAACTTCACAAAGATACGATGGCGCCTTGCTGATGGGAATGCAAAATGGGGCGGCTGCTGTGGAAACCAACGTGGTGGTTGCTCAAAAAAAACGAAGCCTAGAGTTACTGCCATGCGACCCAGTGATTCTGCTTTGGGGTGTCTGCTCGAAAGAATTGAAAGCAGGGATTTGAACAGAAATGTATACACCAGTGTTCAAAGCAGCATTGTTCACAACAGCCAAAAGGTAGAAACACCCCAAGTATCATTGACAAATAAGTCAAGAAAATGCGATGTGTGTACATATGTGTGTGTGTGTGTGTGTGTGTGTGTAATATATAAAGAGAGAGACAGAGAGATTATTGCCCCCAGAAAGCAACGCCAATGCACACGGCAACAAGGATGAACCTTGAAGACGTTGTAAGTGAAATAAACCAAACACAAAAGAACAACTGTTGCATGATTCCACTCACCAGCTGAGCCCCAAGGGAAGCTCCATGGGATACCAGCAGTCGTCAGATTCATAGAGACAGGCAGTAGAGCGGTGGCTGCCAGGAGCTGAAGGGCGGGGAGAACGGGGAACTGATGTTTAATGGTACAGAGTTCAGTTTGGGATGATGAGGAAGTTCTCAAGATGGATAGTGGGCATATTTGCACAAAAACTTGGACTACAAGGAGATCCAACCAGTCCATCCAAAAGGAGATCAGCCCTGGGTGTTCTTTGGAAGGACTGATGCTAAAGCTGAAACTCCAGTACTTTGGCCACCTGATTGGAAGAGTTGATTCATTGGAAAAGACCCTGATGCTGGGAGGGATTGGGGGCAGGAGGAGAAGGGGACAACAGGGGATGGGATGGCTGGATGGCGTCATTGACTCAATGGACGTGAGTCTGAGTGAACTCCGAGAGATGGTGATGGACAGGGAGGCCTGGCGTGCTGTGATTCATGGGGTCGCAAAGAGTCGGACACATCTGAGCGACTGAAGTGAACTGAACCGAACCGAACCGAACTGAACTTGCACAAAAACATGACTGTACTTAATTCCACTGAATCGCACACTTAAAAAGGGTTAAAAGAGTAAATTTTATGTACATTTCACTGCGATAAAAAAGCAAAAAAAAAAAAAAAAAAAAGCGATGCCATGAGAAGAAGTGCAGCCCTGTGGAATGCCGGGGCATAAGCGACCCAGAGCTGACCGTCCGCCTCGGCTCTGACCACGCTGACTTTCATTACACCTCCTCAAAATGCAAACCTTTCAGGGAATGAGTTTGGGGCCATATTCTGGGGTGCCTTGGCAGCTTTTACAGACATCTATATAGGTCACGTGCTCTACCTTAACACGTATCCCTTCTCCTTCTGGGTAGGTGTAGACAAAAGGGCGTGCAAGGAAGCCACACAGCTGTTTCAACTTGACTAGCTCTGGGCTCTTCATACAACCACCTCTCTCACCCAGAGCTCCCTCCTTCAATGAAGAGAATACTTTCCAAAACACTTCACAAAATCTAAAACTATCTCGTTACCAAATAAAAGCTATATTGTTCCCAAATAAAAGCTATATTAAATCACCAGGTAAAATCTATATTAAGTTCTATATCATAATACCACTCATGGCACTCAGAAAAAGCAGGGTTTTTCTACCGTGCTTTAGTGGAAATCCTGAAAATGGTGACGTAGATCCTGCCCAGTGGAGTCAGGCAGGCAGGCCGCCCTGCCCGCACTGCTCACCGCCTTCATCCCCCTGACTCTCTCCACCCCTATCATCTTCAGCTTCTCGCTGTTCCAAACTTATCCTCAACCTCCCTCTCTAAGCCTTTCCCCATGCTCCACCTCCTATCTAAAAATTTGTCCCCATTCCCCTTCTGTCTACCTAAGAACTCCCTGCTTATTCTTTCACCCCCCACCTGTCCCTGTCCTTGGGAAGCCTTCCCTGATGTCCTAGACCGAGCATCTGGGATCGCTTCTTTGTGACTGTCATGCGATGCCTTCCTCTCCAGCCTATGAACTCTCTGAGGGCAGACACCACACCCATCCTTCCCTCCACTGGGTCCTCAGTGGCCTGACACAGCTCCTGGAACATAGTAGCTGCTCAACTAATTTCAGGAGTTCCTCATTCACCGGAAATGTCGCAATTCATACAACTGAAGCTGAGACAAAGGAAAGCAACTGACTGTGTTGCTGTGAGCTCACTTTACTCCTCATTCATCTGAAGGCTTTTTTTTTTTTTGGGGAAGGAGGTTTGGAGGGAGGGGTCTCCTCCTAGGGCTAGCGATAAGGGACTTCCCAGGGAGCTCCCAGTGCCCAGCCCCCACCTCTTGTTATCGGGAGCCTCCCATGTACCAGGATAATTCACTTTACTCACATACCCTCTACTTCTTACCAAGAGTTATATCCTCAGAGATATCACTGTGCCCGTTTTGCTGAATTAGGGAAGTGGGCTCTCAGAGTGGTTAAGCGGTGCTCCTAAGGCTAACCCACTGACTTGGTCCTCAGGGTAGCAGGACATCACTTCCCGTTTTCCTTCTCCCTGGCCCCCATCGCACGCCCATTCCCTTTCAGCTTCTGGAAGGAGAAGCATAGTGAGTATTTTCCCTTGGGAGCCCACTCATTTTCTTGGGTGCTGGGGCTTATGCAGAGCTTAGAGTGCCTGTGATTCTGTCTGCCACTTAACTGAGATTAGCTGGAAGCAATCTGCTTAAAGTTTAAGTATCAACTTATCACTTTGTTAACTGCGCATTCATTTTCCCGGGGATGGTTAACTTTAATGGCAATGGAGGACTGAATCATGTGGCAACAGGTTTGGTGACATGTGGGAGCCAGAAGGCAAGTGAGAGGCCTTCCCCATCACATGCTGTGTGGAGGGGGCTCTGATGTAAAGAACTGGATTAATTGTCTGCCTGCAATTTCCCCACAGGGGCCAGACAGGAAGACTCTCATTCTGCTACCGCGTGATTGACATCAAGAGCTCACTCTCCTCGCAAGGCAGGATGGCGTCTGAAAGAACAAGCAAAGAGGGGAGACGGGGTCAGGATTTCCTCCAGCCACCAGAAACACGGAGACACACAGGCTATCAGAACCTGCTGCCAGAAGAGATCTCTGTGCTCATTCAATCTCATCACTTCGCTCTACAGAAGAGGAAACCACGGCCCAGAGAGGGACAGTGGCCTGTCCAACAACACACAGCAGGTCTCAGAATATAAGCAGACATTTCCCCATCTCTCACCTTCCAAGAATCTCCTGAATTCTCAGTGGCAAACAAAGTACAGCTTGCTTAATTCCTCAAACCAGGATTTCTGGACTTGTAACAAAAAACATCCTTTGATCGCATGCCCACGTGGTTTCCTATTTTCTCCCAAAGAAGCAAAACTTTTCTTTGAGAAAATTAACAGGCTCACAAGTTCTTGAATTCCCATAAGTTCCACCTACCCCCAGCTATCTGTAAGGACTATTAGGTACAATCTTCTTTTTGTCATATGTTCTGATTAGGTACAGAAGGCCTAGACATTTTAACTTAGTTAATGATGGATGATGCAATGAGAGGAGAAAGGTAGGTATGAGAGACCCTACAAATCCAGAGAAGTAGGCCTGACTAGGAATCTGGTACTTCAGTCTTCATCCAGATAGCTGATTTAAAAATGTCTCCCTGGGACTCCCCTGGCAGTCCAAGGCTTAAGGCTCTGAACTTCCCCTGCAGGGGCCACAGGTTTGATCCCTGGTCAGGGAACTAAGCGGAGAAGGCAATGGCACCCCACTCCAGTACTCTTGCCTGGAAAATCCCATGGACGAAGGAGCCTGGTAGGCTGCAGTCCATGAGGTCGCTAAGAGTCGGACATGACTGAGCAACTTCACTTTCATGCATTGGAGAAAGAAATGGCAACCCACTCCATTGTTCTTGCCTGGAGAATCCCAGGGACAGAGGAGCCTGGTAGGAGGCCATCTATGGGGTCGCACAGAATCGGACACGACTGAAGCGACGCAGCAGCAGCAGCAGCAGCAGCAGCAGGGAACTAAGACCCCACATGCTGGGTGGTATAGTAAAAAAAAAAACAAAAGTAAAAATAAAAATATTCCCTTCTTGGACATTTTCAAAGTGCCATGCTCTGGCTTAGCTTCAACCAGCCAACTTTTCTTACCAAGTATCCATCCTAAGTCAGGCAAGTTTCTTTATGGGTATCTCCAATGTCTCACGTCCATTCATAAAATGTGTATTGAGCCCCTACTACACATATGACATTGTCCAATATTCCGGAAATAAAAGGGAAAAAAAAAGAAATCCTATTGAATAGCTTGCAAAGGGTCTGATACAAAGTAGCATCTTTCAGTCTACAAGTACTGATCCATTTGTAGGTCATGAAATACATTTATAGGCTGTGAACAGAATCTTCTTTTAATGAAATGATGGTAGATTGCTACAGTCAGGGCCTCCATTTTTCCCTGCCTCTATGTGACTCATTGACCAGCGGAACAGTAGCAAGCATGACATAAACAATGACTTTAAAATTGTTTAAGCTTTGGAACTTGCCCTCTCCTGCTGCCATTGGGAACTCTGAGATAATCACCATGTGAATGAACCTGGATCAGCCTGGGCAAGAACCAAAATACATGCCTCAGTTGCCTGTTCCCCAGACTGCAAACCTGATGTGTAAGCAAAGCCCACCCAGAACCAAGCAGCCTCTCCTCTCACCTAGCCAACCCACCAGCTGACCACAGATGCATGAGTGGGCCTGGCTGAGATCAGCTGAGCTTCGCCCAGTGCAGAAGCGGGCTTTTCAACCTCGGCAATTCTGACGTATGAGGCCAGATAATTCCTTGTTTCGGGGCTGTTCTGCACAGGATAGGATGTTTAGCAGCATTTCTGGCCTCCTCCCACTAAATGCCAGCAGCATCCACCACCACAGTGATAAAAATCAAAAATATCTTGACACAGCCATGTGCCCCCCAAAAGGCAAAAGCACTCCCAGTTGAGATCTACTGGCCTAGGAAAAAAACACCCAACAAAATCATGAGCAAATTACACTGTTGGTGTTTTAAGCCATTCAATTTTGGGTCTATGATACAACCAAAGCTATCTGGTAAAGAAATAGACTAGAATAGGATAGCTTAGTAAACACGTCACTCAGTAAAGGTGAGTGCTATATTATAGAACAATATTATGTGTGTGCCAATTCATATGTAAAATTTATTTCTTGGTATAAGTTAGAGTCAAAAAGATTTCAAAATCTTGTGGCTTAGAAAGGAAAGCACATGGAGCTAGGCTCTTGCTCCAGCTCTGATACCTAACAACTGAGCAATAGTAGGTGTTTCTGCTAAATATTCTGAGTCTTAGACTTCTCATCTGATCAAACCAGCCTGTCTCAAGTTTACTTATGAGAGCTAAATATATAAAAATAGATTGCAAACGACGCAGAGCCATAGACATGTTTATTAATGCCGTTGTTGGCTTGCTTTCCGTTTGTCTTAGCTTGTCTTTTCATGCTGAGTGTCCTCCACCTCCCAGCGTCTAGTCAGACTTCAACCATGATTCCAGCTGCGCAGCTCAGGACCCTGCTCCGGCAAACATTCCTTCCTTGGCCATTCACAGAATCCTTCTCGCACTTATTAAATGTGCCACATGCCTACTTATCAAATGTTACCTTGACACTTATTACTAATTCCCACTTAGCACTCAGCTCCATCCTATTTTGTTCACATGTGGTGCGTGTTTTCATCTCTCTCTCCACCTAGTAAGTCTTCAACCTTCCTGAGGGCGATAACCACCTTACGTCCTTACTGGCATTTCCCACCATGGTAGCCCATTCTCCTGGACACACGACAGGTCTTCAGAAGGACTTAGCTTCCTGATTCTCATTCAAAAGGCTTGGTGCTCATTTCCTTTCCACTTAGTTAATTCTATATATTCAGAAGACCATGATCTCCTCCATAAATTAGCCTCCCTCCTTTCGGTTTCTCAGACGCTCAGTCGAGTCCAACTCTTTGCGACCCCATGGACCTTAGCCTGCCAGGCTCCTCTGTCCATGGAATTCTCTAGGCAAGAATACTGGAGTGGGTTCTAGGGTTTGAGCCACCACCCAGATCCACCTGTGTGATTCATACTGGTGATCAGGAGCAGAATAACAGCCTCACGCTGACTGTTTGGGGTATCAGCAGATAAACCTTTTCCTGAGAGAATATCACCCACCAGGAAAGCAGCAGCTGCCTGTGATTACTGTGCTTTTCAGCTAAAGAGGGCCTGGGGCACCTGACCTCCTCCTCGGCCGCAAGCCCGGTGGCAGGTTATCAGCAGCAGAGCAGCTTCGCCCCCACTAGAGCAGGGATAGCGCCTCCGCTCCTCACCTGGTTAAGTACTACTCTTCCTGCAGGAAGCACAGCAGGCTGGAAGGGCACTTTTGGTGGGGCGCATCCTTATTGCTATTGGGCTCTCTGAGGCTGTGCCTGGCTTTATTCTCAGGAACACTATTTTTTGCTTCCTCTTGTCCCCCCAGGAAACAGCCCTGCTGGTCCAGCTTGGAGCGTCTAGGCTAAGAGGAGGATTTACTGTTTGTTGGTAGATTATTAACAAGCACAGTCTGTTAATGCTCTCTGATTGATTTCTGGAGGCGTTCTCCCTTCTGGACTGTTGGAACTCAGCTGCAGAGGCAGGTATGAGGAGACAAAATGAGCACGTGATTCCTCACCCCAAGGGCAGCTAGAAAAAGGCATAGGAATTTATTAGAGGAAGGCCCAGGTGGGAAAGGCCAAGCTGACTCTACCTTCCCTGGAAGTCACATATCCTGAAGACGCAGTCTGGTTGGGAAGAAGGAACACTGGGCTTGGGGCCTGAATATCTGAGTTTGAAGGCTACTTGTTTCCAGTAACTGATTTGTTTCCAAGGTGCTCTGACATTGGGGAACTCACTTCAGCCTTTGGAATCTGCTTTGTCCTCCAGTAAATAAGGACCGTGACAGTCCCACTCTCGGGGCGGTTGAGAAGCTTATGTGAAATGCTCCCTAGAAAATTCTGAGAAAATAGGATTCCTTGTCAATACGTAAATGGAATTAGAGCCCAGTGGAAAACGGGGCACACTGGATCTCAGTGGCACTTAGACCCAATGGACCAGACTGTTTCCACGACTGGTAATTCTAAGACAGCTGGGCAAACAGGACTCTTTCCTCTCGCCCTCTGTACTGAGGTTCATGCTACCAGATATGCCAACTCTTGTAACAAAATCAGAACGTATTTTTGTTTTCTTTGAAAACAGTAGCTAAAAGCCACTCTTGATTTCGCTCACTTATTTAATTTGCAGTGGAAGACATTAAGTGAGAGGAAAATACCTCTCAATAGAGAGGGCTTAAAATAAAGACTGATACGATAAAAACGCTATACGCCTATGTGGCAGTTTACAGTTCACAAAAGAGTCACATTTCTCCACCCCCAGAGGCAACGTGACTGGACTTGGCAGAGACAGCGCTAGAATTCATTCACTTAACAAACAAATCCTCACCGAGCACCCGCCGCGCGCAGAAGGGCCCTCAGGATGCAATGTGGAAGGTGGGAAGCACCTTTCACCTTCCTGGAACTCACGTGCCCCAAGAGACGGTCCAGGAAGCAGTTAAAAGCATGAAAGAAAATAGGACTCGAGCTGCTGTGAGGAAAATGAAACAGGAAGATAATGCTGACGTTATAGAGGCGCCATGTTAGAAAGGATGGTTAGGGAGGGGATTTCGGAGGCATTGCCATTTGAAGAGACATTTTAATGAAGGAAAGGAGATGTATATAATATATAGATCTATATATATAATATATATAGATCTATATATTATATATATATATATTTCTGGGTATATTTGGATTTCAAAGGGAGAAGGGATGGAAGAGCCTGGTAGGCTGTAGTCCATGGGGTCGCTAAGAGTCGGACATGACTGAGCGACTTCACTTTGACTTTTCACTTTCATGCATTGGAGAAGGAAATGGCAATTCCATAATGAAAGTAAGTGCAAAGGCCCTGAGGTAAGAATGTACTTTGAATATTTGAAAAACAACACAGCTTAGACCTCCCCTGTTCAGATTAACTTCTTTCTCAGGATCCTTTCCAGCGTTTTCTGTCTTCCTAACAGAGGTGCAATCTTTTAATTATTATTTATTCACTCACTGTGGGTAAAACAGCAACCATATAAACTTTGCATTCAAATGGAGTGAAATTTCCAGTCAAAGCTGGCTGAGTTCAGGACATCAGCTGTTTCAGATAAGGCTTCCTGAACTCTGCAAGAGCATTTGGGATTGGTTATTCCAGTCAGGCTGCCTGAGATCTCAAGGCTCCCTGTTTATCTTCAGAGTAAAGTGAGATGAAGTGCTTGGTCCTATAAATGCTGGGGTAGAAGGAGCCACAGAGTGCTTCATCCGTACCCTGCAGGACTCCTGAAAAATTACCAGCGGAGAAAGAGTTGGCTGGAGAACTGAGAGTTGGAAGGGAACAAAATGGATAGGTTTTGCTGAATGTGGGGGGAAAGGACATATACTTTATAGTTGTTTTTCTCTGTAGACGCCGATCCAAACCAGACAATGAAATCCACTTGCACAGCCCAATCCTCTCTGCGTATGGGGTTGAGAGCTTCAAAACAGCCACGTCTGCTTCCCAGAGAAAATGAAGTTGGAGCTCTCCTTGCTTTTGTCTGCTGCCTGAGTTGCCAGCTCAGTGCCATTTAGCAGCAGAGGAATGGAAATAGTATCTTTGTAACTGTTTTATGCTAAATTCATGTTCCATTTTAGAAGGAAAATAGTCACACGTATGAGACTCTATTTAGTTTTTCTTTGGGGAACCCAGAGGCAACACTGGATGTGCTGACTCAGAGTCCCTGCGTCTGCCATGGCTCTGAGTGATAGCAGGAAGGGGGATCAGACCAGAGAGAAAAGGAGACAGAGGAACGGATCTCACCTCTTGGCTGGCTTCTGGTGAATTGCTCTGGATCTGGACTTATCCCTTATTGCCACCCCCAGCCAATCAGCGCAGTGACTCACATGTCCTTTTGGAAAGCTGACCAACTCATAATTTTCTTTTTGTTAGAATCTGCCCATTGTTAAATTTCTGTGAATTACGTCTCTCTGACACACTCCCCGGGCTACACCTCCTTCTTACTAACGCCTCTTTTCTCTTCCATCCTGGTACCCGCTTTTGCCGTTGTCTCTGTTTATATAGAGAGGCAGAGACGTAGGCCATCTGAACACACTCTTGAAGCAGACTGAATTACTACGTTCAGACCACTCAGAAGAGCTTTCAGGAACTCAGGTCCTGAATGCCCTTTCTTCCACCCAGGTGTGGAAGACACAGATTCACTTACAAGAGTGATGGAATTTTCCCACAAGATATGTTCATCCACCATCACCTTTCAACTAGGAGTGATCAATTATCCACTAACTTAGATATAGTAGCTGTTCTGGGAAAAGGGGAAATTTGGGCTCTAATCCTGGCTTTCCACGGTTGAGTCATGTCTTCATCTGGGCTGTCTGTTGTCTCATTTGTAAGTGAAGGGCATTTGGAGCAAATCCTCGGAGCCACAGGCTCTGCCGGGGAGCCCGTGGCCTTCTGCTCTCACTTCAGCCAGAGTGAGCTGTTTATCAGCCTTAATCATGGACCTCCACTGGGACTTTGTGAGTATCTCTAAGGAGTTTCATTGCTGCTGCTGCTAATTTGCTCCAGTCGTGTCCGACTCTGTGTGACCCCATAGACAGCAGCCCACCAGTCTCCCCAGTCCCTGGGATTTTCCAGGCAAGAACACTGGAGTGGGTTGCCATTTCCTTCTCCAATGCATGAAAGTGAAGTCGCTCAGTCTTGTCCAACTCTTAGCGACCCCATTGACTGCAGCCCACCAGGCTCCTCCATCTATGGGATTTTCTAGGCAAGAGTACTGGAGTGGGGTGCCATTGAGTTTGAAAACCGCTGGGCTAGATAAGGGCTAAGCTGCAATGTGAGGAGGCAGCACCTGAGGGCACATGGAGGACAAACCGATTTCAGGACAAGCAAGAAAGAAATTTAGTCGCTCAGTCGTGTCCGACTCTTTGGGACGCCATGGAGTGTAGCCCGCCAGGCTCCTCTGTCCATGGGATTCTCCAGGCAAGAGCACTGGAGTGGGCTGCTATTTCCTTTCCCAGGGTACTTCTGGACCCGGGAATTGAACCCAGGTCTCCTGCATGGCAGGCAGATTCTTTACCAACCGAGCTACTAGGGAAGTGCGGGTATAGGTAATGGTAATGTTCTCAAAGTGGGGCCCCGGAGCCAGCAGCTCTGGTCACCTGGAAACTTGATAGAAATGCAAATTCCTGAACCAGGTCCCAGACTGACTGAATCAGAAGCCCTGGAGGTGGGGAGGGGACCCTTCAGTCCCCCATGATTCTGAGAGATGCTGAACTTCGAAAACTGCTGCAGAGGAATGAACTTAACCCCTTTGCCAGAAGCTGTACCAGCCCCCTTTCCATCACTTTACCCTTAAACATTTTCAAGGCCACCAAAGGCCCACACTCCCAACTCCTGGAAGCATGCCAGCTCGGCTTGGCTTCCAAAGGTGAGGTGCTAGAATCAGGAACGCAGGCCCACAGGGCTAACAAGGCTGGAGGAAGGACTTTGGAGTCACCGCAAAGCAAAGGACTGGTTCCTCTCTGCAGCTGCCTCGGGACACCAGAGCTCCCCCAGAGGAGGTGCCTCGCTTATTAACATCATAACTCAGGCGAGTTGCTTGGAGTCGCTGCACATGGAAAATTGCCTTCTGCAAAGTGTTGAAGCTGCAAAGTCACCAGCTGAGTCGATAGACTTTTATTTTAACGATGTTTGTGATCAATATTTAAACAGGATTGACCGAGCCTGCTGCTAGCGCACCTCCCTCCTTCCAGCTGCTTGTGAAAGATAAAATATTTACTGGCGGAGGGGAGGGGGGGCATTTACAGTGGTTATACCAAGCGGGAACGTGGGGGCGTGGTACAGGGCGGGAGTGCCATAGGATACATTAGCGTCAAGCACTAATGGTCTGCAGGCTCTGAGGGCCACAGGGGTTTCTGTTCAGAATTTCTGGGCAGATTAGCAGAGAATTAGAGGAGAATTTATGGAAAGATTTGGTCACTAGTAGTATAATCTTTAGAGTAATAAGAGATTTTCTTGGAAATAGTCATAGTACATTTAATCTTGAATGTATTAAAACCCAAGTTTATAGCTAAGAATCTAGTTCTGGGTTCAGTCAGCTAAAGCGTAACCCTACCTACTGTGTTTCCACAGGCATCTTCATTAGTATCTCTGAGTTACAATTTTTTTTCATCCATATAAGGATTGCTCTTGAAGTTTTAAAGTATAAATGTTGCTGTTCCTAAGTCATGTCTGACTCTTTGTGACCCCATGGACTGCAGCACACCAGGCTTCCTTATCCTTCACAATTGCCCGGAATTTGCTCAAACTCATGTTCACTGAGTCAGTGATACCATCCAACCATCTCATCTTCTGTCACCCCCTTCTCCTCCTGCCCTTAATCTTTCCCAGCACCAGGGTCTTTTCCAATGAGTTGGCTCTTTGCATCAGGTGGTCAACTTGTTGGAGCTTCATCTTCAGCATCAGTACTTCCAATGAATATTCAGGGTTGATTTCCTCTACTATTGACTAGTTTGGTCTCCTTGTTGTCCAAGGGACTCTCAAGAGTCTTCTCCAGCACCATATTTTGAAAGTATCAATTTTTCAGTGCTCAGCCTTCTTTATGGTCCAGCTCTCACATCGGTACATGACTACTGGAAAAAACATAGCTTTGACTAGATGGACCTTTATCGGCAAAGTGATATCTCTGCTTTTTAATACTCTATCTAGGTTTGTCATAGCTTTTCTTCCAAGCAGTAAGCATCTTTTAATTTCATGGCTGCAGTCATTGTCCAGAGTAATTTTGGAGCCCAAGAAAATAAAATCTGTCACTATTTCCAGTAAGAATGACAAAGTATAAATGAGATGATGTAAAACAGTTGAAATATTGGCTCCCCAGAACAAGCGTTCAATAAGCGTTAGGAAACTATTGGTAGACCTGGAACTTAAGACCCAGATCTATTTGTCTCTGACACTATAATTTCAGAGACTTATTGATGTACAAAATTAGATACCATGTTAGGACGAAGATTAATTAAGTGATAGGGTATATAGTGGACATTCTAGGAATCAGCAAACTTAAATGGACTGGAATGGGTGAGTCTAACACAGATGACCATTATATCTACTACTGTGGACAGGAATACCTTAGAAGAAATGGAGTAGCCATCATGGTCAACAAAAGAGTCCGAAATGCAGTACTTGGATGCAATCTCAAAAATAGCAGAATGATCTCTGTTCATTTCCAAGGCAAACCATTCAATGTCACAGTAATCCAAGCCTATGTCCCAACCAGTAATGCTGAAGAAGCTGAAGTTGAACGATTCTATGAAGACCTACAAGACCTTTTAGAACTAACACCCCCAAAATATGTCCTTTTCATTATAGGGGACTGAAATGAAAAGTAAGAAGTCAAGAAACACCTGGAATAACCAGCAAATTTGGCCTTGGAATACGGAATGAAGCAGGGCAAAGGCTAGTAGAGTTTTGCCAAGAGAACGCACTGGTCATAGCAAACACCCTCTTCCAGCAACACAAGAGAAGACTCTACACATGGACATCACTAGACGGTCAACATCGAAATCAGATTGATTATATTCTTTACAGCCAAAGATGGAGAAGCTCTATACAGTCAGCAAAAACAAGACCAGGAGCTGACTATGGCTCAGATCATGAACTTTTTCTTGCCAAATTCAGACTTAAATTGAAGAAAGTAGGGAAAACCACTAGACCATTCAGGTATGACCTAAATCAAATCCCTTATGATTTTACAGTGGAAGTGAGAAATAGATTTAAGGGACTAGATCTGATAGAGTACCTGCTGAACTATGGATGGAGGTTCGTGACATTGTACAGGAGACAGGGATCAAGACCATCCCCATGGAAAAGAAATGCAAAAAAGCAAAATGGCTGTCTGGGGAGGACGTACAAATAGCTGTGAAAAGCAAAGGAGAAAAGGAAAGATTTAAGCATCTAAATGCAGAGTTCCAAAGAATAGCAAGGAGAGATAAGAAAGCCTTCCTCAG
>SJYT01019451.1:42669-116398 GCA_006410635.1 Cephalophus harveyi | reverse complement strand
TTTCAAGTTAAGTATTTTGTTTTCTTTGTATACATTCCCAGAATTGGGACTGCTAGATCATATGCCGGTTGTATTTTTAATTTTTTGAGGATCCTCCATAGCATTTTCCATAATGACTATATCAGTTTACAAATTTCACCAACACTGCACAGGGATTCCCCTTTCTCCACATCCAGGCCAGCATCTATCTCTCATCTTTTTGTTGATGGCCATTCTAACAAGCAAGAAGTACTGTTTCATTTTGGTTTTAATTTTGCATTTTTCTAATGACTAGTGATTCTGAGTGTCTTTTTATGGACCTGTTGGCTTTTTGTACATCTTCTTGACATCCACTACATTTAAAACCAATAAGCATGTAATTTATGAAGTGCCAACCAACCTGTCAACAAACGCGTGATGAAGAAGGAAGATGGGATCATTGGCAGATCCTGGTACCTGGGACATCGTTCCGTTCATGTAGATGTGCAAGGCATTGTGCATACTGCTTTGAGAGGCATCTGCTATCCCAGTAAGCGGACTAGCAAATCCTGTTGGCAAAAAGAAAATCGGAAAAAAAAAAAAGTAGTTTGTTTTAATGATTGAAAATCTAAGTGAGCTTCTCATTTGGTTTACAACTGCACTTGAAAAATAATTGCCTGATTCAAAACAACAAAGTCAATCATAAAATGCATTCTGTATTGGGATTGTTCATATTCTAGATATCCAGTGAGCATTTAATAAATCTTTGTAGAGTTGAATGGTGTTAATCTGGTCACAATGGACTGATTAGCCAGATGGAATTGGCTAAGCCAGTCTGTGTTCCATCCTGTTGCTTCTGCCTACTATTCCTCCTTTAGATCCTAAAAAGTAATAAGACCTTTTTGCAATAATCAGCATAGTCACTCTCACTTCATTCTGTGCCACGACTTAAAAACAGATCTGTCCAGCTGCTATGTGTCCTCTTGATTTCCAGTTCTGGTGGTTACTTTTAATTTTTATTTCTGATTCCAGAGAAAAATTAAAACTTGTGACCACTGACATTACAATTCATCTTTGACAGTCTGGAGGGCTTTGGGTAATGTATTTCATTTTGCAAAATATTTCAAAGTTAATTAGGACTCCATTAAATGGCTCTATTCATTGCACCAGGAATAATAATTATGATGAGTTATTTTTTTCTGTATGTTAATTGAGCTAAAAGGTTTTTGTGACATAAGTCCTTCAGTCTTTGCAGCAGCTCTACTGATTAGAAATTATTCCCACTGGAAAGAAGAGAAAAATGAAGCTCAGAAAAATCTGAGTTTTCCAAGCTTGCACAGGTAATAGCAGAGTCAGTATTTTAACCCATATCAGTTAGATGGCAACATCTGAGCTCTTGATATTCTGTGTTCTCTCCCATACATTACCAGGGAATAGGTGAAGTATGATAACATTTCAGTGCCCATTCAGGGAAAACACAAAAGAAAAGTAGAACTCAGATTTAAAATCAAACAAAGTGGGAGGAACAGAGTTAAACTGTAAATCAGAACCAAGCTAAAGGAAAATGCCAAGGATATATTGAATTTCAAAGTTTAGCATTATTAGGAAAACAGAAACTGTGAGGTTATAATTTTATTTTAAAAGGTAGGATAGAAACAGTGCAGACAATGGGAGGCAGAGGGAAACTAGTTTCCTTTCAAACAATTAGGATTATTTTGTTGTCAGCTCCATTGTTAAAGTGCAGCTCTTGACTTTTGAGTACAATGCTTTATGTTCTTCTACCGCTGTGGCTGACAGTATCTCTGCCTCTTCAGCTGATGTTTTTGTCTCCTCCTTTTGAGCTTTTACACTCATTCTCAGAGACAATATCAAGCCCAGCTACCTCCGGAAGCTTAGCCCAAGACCACACACTTCTCTCTCCCCTCTGACATCGCTTGTATATGACAACTTTTATGATTGTGTATGTGTTTGTGCGCTCAGTTGCTCAGTCATGTCTGACTCTTTGAGACCCATGGACTGTAGCCCACCAGGCTCCTCTGTCCATGGGATTTTCTAGGAAAGAATACTGGAGTGTGTTGCCATTTCTTCTCCAGGGAATCTTCCTGACCCAGGGATCAAATCCACATTTCTTGCTTCTCCTGTATTGGCAGGAGGATTCTTTACCACGAGAGCCACCTGAGAAGCCCAAGATTGTATATACATGGTTCTTAATATGTGCAGGGATTTTTCTAAAGCTTAATATGATTATTTTCAAGTAACCTTCAGAATGATTCTACAAATTAGATATCTTCATAATCTCTGTTATGTAGATTTGGATAAAGCAGTTTAGAGAGATTAGGCAAACTGTCTAAGATTAAAAAACAAATAACAGAAGCTAAGGTTGGAACCACAAACCTGTTTTATTCCAGAACTTAAGCTCTTAAATGCATTGGTTTATTGCTTTTCCTATTAGTAATAAGTCATAGAGCAATGGTCTTTAAGCTTTTATTTTTGAGTAGAACAAAATGAAAGCTTTAAAACCATCTTTTATGGTATGCTCTCACATATTTTAAATAGTTTCTAAATTGCTTTAATTATAATTGCAAATAGTTTTAGAGGAAAAAATTCAGGGGTAGATATTGCAAATAGTGTAAATTTTAAAATAAAAATTGTTAATCGCTTTATAAAAATGTATCCAGTGTAATGATTTGATATTTGCCATCATCCATATCAAAAGTACCTAAACAAACTCTTCTATTATAGTCTGAAATTTTATAGGATTTCCTTTTTTCACTAGATCTCATGTTCTTGTTCTGTTTTCCCATAGGAGTATGCCAAAATGTTATATATTATGCTTGAAATATTTTTTAAAAATTCATCAGCCTATCATACTTTTTGAAACAAAACTAAGCATAAAAGTTAAAATTACCTTTTAAACTGTCTCTTATACACATCTTAATAGGAAAAAAAACAATAGATAGGCAAGTTTACTGTTGTTGACATGCCTAATATGATGGTAAAAGTCTCCCTTAAAATATTAAATATAAGATCGAGGTACCAAAATCCTTTTGAAGTGGGATTCAAACCTGTGCTTCATGAGTGCCAAGTGAGTTGGAACTTGCAGAATATGCAAATTGCCCTCAATTTAATTTTTATAAAATCATTAAAAAGCATTTCTTAAAGAGGCTAGCGTCCATCTCCCCCACCCAAGAGTTTATAGTCCAAGATATTTTTTTTTCTCTGAATGAATAAAAAGAGTTAAAAAGGCATTAATCTTGCACGAGGGTATGGGAGAGAGTTGCACTTAGGTATTATGAGGGGCTCATCTGTAAACCAGGATCCGGAGAGACTCCATAAGGTCACAAGACAAGCCCGCCTTGCAGCCAGGGCTGGAGCCGACGTCTCCCATCGCTCCCAGGGAGTCGGCCCATCATCGCAGTTATTAATATACCACTCGCCACTTGCTGCAAGCCATGAACATAAATATTTTGTTGGCATTTTATCTTCACGCTCCTTACGTGCCAGGCTCCCTTTCTTTTCTTCTTTCACAGCCCCTTCTAATAACTCACTCACGTTCCTGTCTGACCACATTGGCTTTCACTGAGAAAGTCACACGTCACCCTGGCAAGGAGCGTGGAAGCATGTGGAGTTTGCCTAGTTTCATTTTGATTTGAGGGCCTTTTCTAGACTTCCTGGTTTTTTCTTTTTCTTTTTTATTCTTGTGTGCTTGTGTCCTGAGGAGGATGGTGGTTAGAAATACACTTATTACACTAATATCCAATGAGTCTGTATGTCTGTTAGGAAACAGTAAAGCTGTTTCCCTCTAAATAGTTTGTAACCTATGTGTCCACCCAATTTATCACAGGATTGTGGTTTGTTTAATAAGTGACTCATTGTCACAATCTGAAAGCTAGAATTCTAGGTAAAGAATAGTGTGGGCTGGGTGTAGCCTTTTTGTTATGGCCTCAAGTTAGACAGATTCATCTCAGAACACAACTTTTCTTTGCAGATTACAGATACTCTGATTTTTTTTTCTTCTGCCTCTATAAGAATATACAAAATTGTCACAAAACATGAAATAATGTTACGGGAAAACACAGCCAAATTTAAGAAATCTGGCTTAGGGTGCCCTGAAATGTTATTGCTAAATGAATCTTCGAAGAAAATGAATTCCTTTACTGGAACAAAAAGTAATTTATTATGCATTTCATGGGTGTCTGCCAAAAGAGTTACTAGCAATATGAAGATCTAATGGATATGAATTAAATACAATCTGTTAGCTTTGTGTTTAGACCAATTTGTTAATTTTCTCTGAAATTTGAATAATTTTAAAAAGCATCTCCAAAGACAGGTCTTGACACAGACAATCATTCATGATTCGGCTACCTACCACATCAGGGCAAGTGCTCACGCGTTTGTGAGCTGAAGTGAAAAGAGATGATTTTATTCACCCTAGATTTTAAGAACAATTTGAGCAAATAACAGGTATTTAGAGTCTTTTGAGTAAACAATTCCAAGTCATTACTTGACAATGTTTAAATGATAATATACTTGGTGTACGGCCCCTTTTGGTAGCTGTTAGCATGGCACGGTTTTACCGGAGCTGGTGCACACGCTATTAAACACAGCATGTGAACAAGTGCCCAGCCGCTTCAGTCGTGTCCGACTCTTTGCGACCCCATGGTCTGTAGCCCGTCAGCCTCCTCTATCCATGGGATTCTCCAGGCAAGAATACTGGAGTGCATTGCTATGCCCTCCTCCAGGGAATCTTCCCGACCCAGGGATCGAACCCTGGTCTCCTGCATCTTCTGCATCGCTTGCAGATCTTTTACTACTGAACCACCAGGGAAACAATACTTGTAATTGAAAGCTCTCATTATGTTTAGTCATTTGACTCATAGTGGAGCCTGAGTATGGTCTGAAGTTTATTCTCTGGGTTCACGGATTAACAGCTGGAAGGACACAGTCAGGCAGCCAGGCGCTAGCTCCAGCTCTGTGTGTGACTATAGTGAGCTGCCAACGTTTTGTAAAGCCCCTGTTTTCCTCCCTCTACTAAAGGGGAAAAATAATTCCCACCATCTGGTCCTTTAGAGTGTAGCATAAGTGGGAGATGCCTACAGACAGCTTTGAAGCTCAAGACTAGCACTGTTTAAATATGACCTTGGAAGTTGATAGTGATGTGGTTTATTTGCATGGCATTTTTTTTTCCATCCCAAGACATTAGACATAAATCTTTGCTTTCTTCGTGGAGGGAATTTAGAGGCATAAAGCTATTATGCTAACAAAGTAACTGTGTTTAAATACTTTTATTTCCCTGATAGCAACAATTTTTCATTTGTTGTGATTCTTAGCAGTTTCATAATGCTTGCTTGCTTTTTTTTTCTATAATGCTTTCTTGTCAGTGTTGCTGGGTTCACGGATTGCTGTCCATTTTGTCTAGCGGAGATGGCCAGAGCAGGGGGCTCATCCAAGCTCCTATAGCTAATTTTTAAAAGTTAAGATCCCGATCCACCAGGTTTTTTATCTTGCCACTGGATCTTTTACCACTGAATTTGACTAAAGTCATCCATTTTGGTTCATTTCAGAAGATAAACCTTTTCTTCAGGAGGCCAGTGACTTCAAGTTGTGGGACAAACCCTTTTTCCCCTGCAATTTAGATTTGTATCAGTTTGGCCTAAAAGGTAGTTCGGATTTTTCCATAACATCTTATGGAAGCTGTGGGGAAAAAAAACGAAGGAACTTTTTCAGTATATCAGGCTCTTACTGATAAACCCAGGGTCCTTGTAAACTTGGGGCCAGCCTTCATCACAGCATGCTTGCAGTTTGTGTGTGTGAACATGTAAAATAGTTTGCTCCTTTGCCCGGAGTAGAGTGTGTCTATAGAAGAATTCTTTTCCTCCTTAAAAATAGCAGCGTCTAGTCTATGGATCGGAGAAGGCAATGGCACCCCACTCCAGTACTCTTGCCTGGAAAATCCCATGGACAGAGGAGCCTGGAAGGCTGCAGTCCATGGGGTCGTGAAGAGTCGGACACGACTGAGCGACTTCACTTTCACTTCTTACTTTTGTGCATTGGAGAAGGAAATGGCAACCCACTCCAGTGTTCTTGCCTGGAGAATCCCAGGGACAGGGGAGCCTGGTGGGCTGGCGTCTATGGGGTCGCACAGAGTCGGACACGACTGAAGTGACTTAGCAGCAGCAGCAGCCGAGATGTGTATAAGAGACAGTCTCTGTGCTGAGTAGGTATCTCAGTTCCTGCCTCCTTTAACCTCAGGAAGGCTGTCTGCCTAGGGAGACTCTTTTCCTTGCAGCCTCTCCTTGGTAACAGCTTTATGCAATGATCTTGTCAGAAGCAATACCTCTGGGCTGCATGGTGCTAAATCTCATGCAAGAAGTGGTTTGAAAGAGTTAAGTGCTTAAGTGCTCGTAGATGAGGGGTAGTGATTTAGGGACTGACATTTCTTGGGCTGTCTGGATGTCTTTATAAGGCTTCTGAAGAAAGGTTAGGTACTTGGCAAGTTAATATTTTATATTCTTTTTATGGATTTTATTTTATATGTTAATATTTGCATCCTATGATGAAAACGGGAAAACATCCCTTGAGTCACGTAGCTTCTTTCTTTATTAGTAAGTTTTATATTCCACTGTCTTTTTCCCCTGAGTAGTTGAATTACTTTGGATTTACTCGACATAATGATTGGTCACACAATTATAGCTTCTATTATTATTAATTATCCTTATAGTGGTTAGATAGCTGAAAGGAACATTCACGAAGGACCTACATACAGTCGGAGCTGCTTTCACTCAGAGGGCCTCACGTGTCAGAAAGAGAAGATTTAAGAGGCTGCTGAAGTGGGGGCCAAAGTTCCTCCTTAACTCTTACACTGAATGTTCCACACACAACTTCAGGGCACTCAAGAATCGGGTGTTAGTGGATTAATCATCATGGTGGTTGCTTTGAGTTTTCTCTGTTTCTTGTATTTTCTCATTTGTAAGATTGTGGGCTGTAGGAAGGCAGGAGACTAATTTACCAAGGTCCTTTATGTTCCAGTTATTTTATGTATCTTTTTTATTCCCAATTATCACTGTACAAATGAGGTATCTTTTTCTATTTTCTATTTTGGGGAGTGACACTCAGTAATAGGCCCAAGGTTATGTATCAGATTAAGAGACGGGCTTTTTTTTTTTTTTGCTAACTTGCCAGATGATGCATCTAGGAAAGTCTCCAAGGTTCTTATGAAGGGTATTTGAATGAGAAGCATGTGGAGTTTGTCAGAATACATTGTGTTATGTGCTCAGAAATAGTTCAAAGATATAGGTTGGACAAACACCCAACCTCTTTGTGATAAATACCAAATTGTTAATACAGACAATCTGATTATATTAACAATTTTAAATGGACTATGTGTATCTAATATCTTAAAATAGGACTGGAAAGTCCTCAGAAACAGAGACCAAAGATGTTGCTTTGATTTTCCATAGTCAGAAACAGAACCTTGCACATCTTTGTATTTAAAAGAAAATATAAAATATTTTTCAACATATATATATATGTATATATATATGCAGATACATACAATGCATATATGTGTGTGTTTATATACACACAAATGGAATACCATTCTAGCTCTAAAAATGAGAGAACTTTTGCCATTTGCAGCAACATGGATGGACTTGGAGAGCATTACACTAAGTGAAATAAGTCAGATAGAGAAAGCCAAATGCTGTATAATACCGCTTATATGTGGGATCTAAAAAATATACCAAACTAGTGAGTATAACAAAACAGGAGCAGACTCACATACAGGGAGAAGGTTTTAAAAACTATCAGTGAAGAGAGAAGAGGGGCAGGGCTGGTATAGGAATAGATGAATAAGTATGAACTGCTGCTACTGCTAAGTCACTTCAATCATGTTCGACTCTGTGCGACCCCACAGACAGCAGCCCAACAGGCTCCCCCATCCCTGGGATCCTCCAGGCAAGAACACTGGAGTGGGTTGCCATTTCCTTCTCCAATGCATGAAAGTGAAAAGTGAAAGTGAAGTCGCTCAGTCCTGTCCGACTCTTAGTGACCCCATGGACTGCAGCCTAGCAGGCTCCTCCACCTATGGGATTTTCGAGGCAAGAGTACTGGAGTGGGGTGCCATTGCCTTCTCCTAAGTATGAACGATTAGGTTTAAAATAAGCTGCAAGGATATATTGTACAAGACAGGGAATATAGCCAATACTTTACAATAACTATAAATAAAAGATAACCTTTGAAAATTGTGAATCAGTATGTTGTACACTCGTAACATATAATATTATATGGCAACTATACATAAATTTTTTTTAAAGTCTTAAAAAATACTTCTTCACTGTTACCATCCTGTAAAGATCAGGAGGAAAAATAACATTTCTTTCCATAAAATCTACAAGGGACCTTTAAAGAGCTCTCCTACTTAAGTAATCAAATAAAGAGAATGTCATAGATGTAAATAACATAAAATGTGAATAAATTATTTTCTATTTTACTTCTTCACACAATTCATTTTTTGGCTGGTGAATCACCTTGAAAAAATAGAAAAGATAACACAACATCAGTAGTTTCTCTTGCCAAGATTTTAGTCCCTTTTGGAAGAGCGAGTCCAGGAGGAATTCTAGTCTATAGATCAAACTTTTCAAATGTCTTCCATGTACATGATCTCATTTGAATCCCAGGGGTGAATATTATCACTGTCCCAAGTTTGCAGATGGGAAGACTTAATTAAGATGTGTATAAGAGACAGATGTGATTGTCATTACATGTCAATTGTAGATTGTCATTAAAAATTTTAGTAATATATATTTTATTAGAATGATGTAAGACTAAATATTTTACAAAATAAGTTATTAAAAGTAAAATTTTATTGAAAATTCATTTAATAACAATATTTTTGAAAGATTGTTATTTACAAGGTCTTCCCTGGTGGCTCAGACAGTAAAGAATCTGCCCACAATGCAGGAGACCAGGCTCGATCCCTGGGTTGGGAAGATCCTCTGGAAAAGGGATGGCTACCCACTCCAGTATTCTTGCCTGGAGAATCCTATGGACAGAGGAGCCTGGTGGGGTGCAGTCCATGGGGTTATAAAGAGTCAGACATGAGTAACATCCATTAGTTAAAAATTATTGCAGATATCTACAATATCCTGCAATAGTCGTTGCTAGAAAGAATAAGGCTCAACGTATTTTCAATTCTAAATAAAAAAAAAAAAAAAATCATTAGTCCTGAAAACTTTACTCTCATAAGAAACTAGTTGGTAGTAAAAAGATTTCTATAGGAGTTTCACTTAATTACTTAGTCATTTTTTAGTATATGTTAAAAATGACATAGCTGATTAAGCATCAAAATAATCTAATCCATCAGTGACAACTCAAACAAAAATTATTTGATGAAAGTAGCTATAAGTGCTTTTATTTACAAAGCACTTAACTTTCAAGATACTCACTACTTTTTGTTAAAGCCATTCATTCCAGCCACACTGGCACCAATATTCCGAGTTCTTTGCTGGTTTAGTACCTCGCATGATTTTACCCCTTCTGGGTGATAAGTATGGATATAGGCTAGAGGTACGCCCTTCTTCTGAAAAGTTGAAGGGAGATTATGCAAGGTAGGTGGTAAAGAAGAATCTCAGGAGATTTCTCATTCAGACTCATTTTAGTAAAGTATACTTGGAAGAAAGATCTGGAAATAAATTTTCTAAAACTCTCTGTGCCAGGTACCCTTTAAAGTGTCTTAGTGAACCTATAGTGGTGTTTTTAGCAATTTGAAGATACTGTTTGTAGAGAAAAGACTTTTAGAGAAGAGCTAACTGAGTTTTAATTCTACGTTTCTTACTGAAAGTATTACTTGTCTCAAGTTATGTTTTGTGAGCCTTGTTTTCTTCATTAGTAAAAGAGGGAATAATTAATACTCATCTCATACCCTTAGTCAGTCAGTTTAGCCACTAAGTCCTGTCTGACTCTTTGTGACCCCGTGGACTGCAGCACACCAGGCCTGCCTGTCCATCACTAACACCTGGAGTTTACTCAAATTCATGTCCATTGAGTCGGTGATGCCATCCACCCATCTCATCCTCTGTCATCAGTCTTTCCCAGCATCAGGGTCTTTTCCAGTGAGTCAGTTCTTTGCATCAGGTGGCCAAAGTATTGAAGTTTTAGCTTTAGTATTAGTCCTTCCAATGAATATTCAGGACTGATTTCTTTTAGGATGGACTGGTTGGATCTCCTTGCAGTCCAAGGGACTCTCAGGAGTCTTCTCCAACACCACAGTTCAAAAGCATCATTTGGTCGGTGCTCAGCTTTCTTTATATTCCAACTCTCACATTCATACATGACTACTGGAAAAGCCATAGCTTTGACTAGACGGACCTTTGTCAGCAAAGTAATGTCTTTACTTTTGAACAAGCTGTCTGGGTTGGTCATAGCTTTTCTTCCAAGGAGCAAGCGTTTTTTAATTTCATGGCTGCAGTCACCATCTGCAGTGATTTTGGAGCCCAAACACTAAAGTCTCTCACTGTTTCCATCGTTTTGCCATCTATTTGTCTGTTTATCAAACAATTTCTCTCACTTTTATAGTAAGTGTGATACAATTAATATAGAATCTAGGCCAAGACAAATGCTTCCTGAATAGTACCTATCATTTCTATAAGTTTGCTGCATCTGATAAATCGGTGCCTATCCAGAGAGCTGCTAACCAAGAATACGGGCCACTCCAACTGCAGAAAAACTGCTTTGCCACAAATCTCCACCTTAAGGATCCATACCAGCACCAGACACTTCTTGACTCGACCCCATGAACTGTAGCCCATCAGGCTCCTCTGTCCCTGGGGTTTACCAGGCAAGAGTACTGGAGTGGGTTGCCATTTCCTTCTCCAGGGGATCTTCCTGACCCAGGGATGAGACCCATGTCTCTTACACCTCCTGCATTGGCCGCAGATTCTTTACCACTAGCACCACTTGGGAAACCCCTCCTAAACTCCATTTCTCTGCAAAAGCCTGCCTCCTTGCCCTCAGCCAACAACAGAAGCATCAGGGTGATCCTGAAAACTAGATTGCTATTCTAAGCATGTTTTCAGCTAGGCTAAAGTTTCTTTACTCATTTTTTTTTTTTTGCTAACTTGCCAGATGATGCATCTAGGAAAGTCTCCAAGGTTCTTATGAAGGGTATTTGAATGAGAAGCATGTGGAGTTTGTCAGAATACATTGTGTTATGTGCTCAGAAATAGTTCAAAGATATAGGTTGGACAAACACCCAACCTCTTTGTGATAAATACCAAATTGTTAATACAGACAATCTGATTATATTAACAATTTTAAATGGACTATGTGTATCTAATATCTTAAAATAGGACTGGAAAGTCCTCAGAAACAGAGACCAAAGATGTTGCTTTGATTTTCCATAGTCAGAAACAGAACCTTGCACATCTTTGTATTTAAAAGAAAATATAAAATATTTTTCAACATATATATATATGTATATATATATGCAGATACATACAATGCATATATGTGTGTGTTTATATACACACAAATGGAATACCATTCTAGCTCTAAAAATGAGAGAACTTTTGCCATTTGCAGCAACATGGATGGACTTGGAGAGCATTACACTAAGTGAAATAAGTCAGATAGAGAAAGCCAAATGCTGTATAATACCGCTTATATGTGGGATCTAAAAAATATACCAAACTAGTGAGTATAACAAAACAGGAGCAGACTCACATATATGGAGAAGGTTTTAAAAACTATCAGTGAAGAGAGAAGAGGGGCAGGGCTGGTATAGGAATAGATGAATAAGTATGAACTGCTGCTACTGCTAAGTCACTTCAATCATGTTCGACTCTGTGCGACCCCACAGACAGCAGCCCAACAGGCTCCCCCATCCCTGGGATCCTCCAGGCAAGAACACTGGAGTGGGTTGCCATTTCCTTCTCCAATGCATGAAAGTGAAAAGTGAAAGTGAAGTCGCTCAGTCCTGTCCGACTCTTAGTGACCCCATGGACTGCAGCCTAGCAGGCTCCTCCACCTATGGGATTTTCGAGGCAAGAGTACTGGAGTGGGGTGCCATTGCCTTCTCCTAAGTATGAACGATTAGGTTTAAAATAAGCTGCAAGGATATATTGTACAAGACAGGGAATATAGCCAATACTTTACAATAACTATAAATAAAAGATAACCTTTGAAAATTGTGAATTAGTATGTTGTACACTCGTAACATATAATATTATATGGCAACTATACATAAATTTTTTTTAAAGTCTTAAAAAATACTTCTTCACTGTTACCATCCTGTAAAGATCAGGAGGAAAAATAACATTTCTTTCCATAAAATCTACAAGGGACCTTTAAAGAGCTCTCCTACTTAAGTAATCAAATAAAGAGAATGTCATAGATGTAAATAACATAAAATGTGAATAAATTATTTTCTATTTTACTTCTTCACACAATTCATTTTTTGGCTGGTGAATCACCTTGAAAAAATAGAAAAGATAACACAACATCAGTAGTTTCTCTTGCCAAGATTTTAGTCCCTTTTGGAAGAGCGAGTCCAGGAGGAATTCTAGTCTATAGATCAAACTTTTCAAATGTCTTCCATGTACATGATCTCATTTGAATCCCAGGGGTGAATATTATCACTGTCCCAAGTTTGCAGATGGGAAGACTTAATTAGAAGTTAAAAAAATACACTTAAATTCAAGCTAGAAACCAAGGCAATCAAGGAATTGACTATGGCTCTGACTGATTTCAAATCCCATGCTCTTTTCTGCACACTAAACTGCAGTAGTGTTCATACTGACTTGCAGACACACCTTGAAAATCTGTTATTATGCAATATGAGATGAATTTAGTGACTTGCTATTTTCATCCGTTGACTATCATCGGTAAGGTGCAGAATGCATTATTGCCTCTCTTTTGTCCAAGGGTTCCTCACGATGGAAAGTCTAATAAGCCAGCAGGGACCTTGTTAGCAGTCACAAATGCCAAAATGGCTCAAAGTTCTTTGTGAAGGGCAGTGACAGTTGCCCAAATTACTCTTTGTTATGCCTTCAAGTCTGCGTGCTACATTCCTATGGGAAATTAATAAACACAGTTTCAGGCTGATGATAACAATAGGAAATTTCAGCTTGTCACTCCATCTATCTTTCTCTTTCGTTTCTTCCCCAATAGCACTCTGGAGAGTTTTTGTTTGTTCATTTGTTTTTTAATATTGATGCCAATCTCTGAGCCCTGGAGATTCAGATTTAATTGGTACAGAGTGGGGCTCAGGCACTTGGAGTTTTAAAACACCCCAGGTGCTTCTAATGTGCAAACAGGGTTGGAATTCAATGATTTACGCAAAATTGCTCTCTAACCTCTACACTTGAACTCACACTTTAAAAACTTTACCTCTGAATATATTATTTTCTTCACCTAAAATATTTTCCTCCTATATTGTGACAGCCTAAAAATGCTTGTGTCTTTAAAATTTCACATCATGAACTTCTACCTTGTAATATTTTCATATTGATAACTGCTCCAATGTGTACCCATGAAAATGATGTTTAAAAAAATTGAGCAACTACTACAAAGTAGGCACTAGGTAGGCATTTTCACATGTATTATCTAATTCAGTATACTCCTTTCTAGGAAGCTGGGCTATAAATGTTACATTTTATCATGCCTGTTGGAGTCTAAATGTGAAAAAATACATGGTTAAATTTTTAGAACAGAGTGACTGAACTGAACTGACATTGAATTTATTTAATTTTAAGTGCTTCTTTAACCTATTTTAACATTTCATAGAGTTTCAGGGATATAACTGGAGGAAAAAACCAAACAGAAGATAGAAAAATGTACATTGATGCATGTTAAGATCAAAGAGAAGGGACAGTTGACAGCAACCCCCCTCCCCCTGCCCCCAGCTATATTCCAATTCACTCTCCTGGTGCAGCTTTCTTCTGGAACTATGAAGTACATAGCCTCACAGGGTTACACACAATGATTTTATGAGGTTGTATTTCATGGTTGAGTACTTTTCAAAAGTTTATAATTTAGATGACTTGCAGCAGAAATATAATACTATAGATCAAAAAGGATCCTTGGATCTATGCAAGTCTCTAGTTACAATGAAGCATTAACTTTCATTCCAACTTCAAGGTTCTTACACAAAGTGCTAGCTCTACAGTCATAATTAATTAGCATTTATGTTTATTAGAAAATATTTTTAATTTGACTCAGGAAGTCTCTTCAACTATGGGGAACAAAGCAATGAAGCAAACACGGTTGTGGGTGACTGTTTACCGTGTAATTATTATATGGCAGTTAAAAGGTTCAGATGATGCAGAATCCGCCTGCAATGCAGGAGACCCTGGTTTGATTCCTGGGTCAGAAAGTTTCTCTGGAGAAGGGATAGGATACCCACTCCAGTATTCTTGGGCTTCCCTGGTAGCTCAATCGGTAAAGAATCTGCCTGCAGTGGGGAGGCCTGGGTTCGATCTGTGCTTTGGGAAGATACCCTGGAGGAGGGCATGGCAACCCACTCCAGTACTCTTGCCTGGAGAATCCCCATGGACAGAGGAGCCTGGAGGGCTACATACAGTCCATGGGGTCTCAGAGAGTTGGATATGACTGAGCGACACAGCACACACAGCATAAAAGGTCACAAATGATCCACAAATTATGCAAATTTCTTAGAAATGCAAACACTCAAACCCTACCAAAAACTGTGAATCAGAAAGTCACTGGGATTCACCATTTGTGTTAAAAAGTCTTTTCCGTGGTTCCAAGGCACACTAAAGTCTGCATTAGAGAACTGCTGCTCTAATTTTCATTGTTTGCCCAAAGACAACGGTGAAACCAGTCAAAATTATGGTCATCTCCATGAACTCAATAAAGAAAGTAGAATTATTTCCTGTATTATCACTTGAAATTGTTTATTTTAAATATCAGACTGATTTATCCTCTTGGAAACACCAATGTTCATGTGTGTATATGTATACTTGTGTGTGTGTGTATGCAAAGAAAATGACATGTAATCCTTTTGTTTATATACATATTATATTTATACAGTATACATGTGATTTACATTATCCAGTGATTTTTTTCAACATTTCTTATATCTTATCTCCAGTTTATAAACATATCTATAAAATTTTCTTTTTTTCACTGACTCGATGGATGTGAGGGGGATTGGGGGCAGGAGGAGAAGGGGACGACCGAGGATGAGATGGCTGGATGGCATCACGGACTCGATGGACGTGAGTCTGAGTGAACTCTGAGAGATGGTGATGAACAGGGAGGCCTGGCGTGCTGCGATTCATGGGGTCACAAAGAGTCGGACACGACTGAGCAACTGAACTGAACTGATAAAATTTTTCGTTGCAATGGTGAATGGAATTGTTTCCTTAATTTCTTTTTCTACTTTCTCATTATTAGTGTATAGGAATGCAAGGGATTTCTGTGTGTTGATTTTATATCCTGCAACTTTACTATATTCGTTGATTAGCTCTAGTAATTTTCTGGTGGAGTCTTTAGGGTTTTCTACGTAGAGGATCACGTCATCTGCAAACAGTGAGAGTTTTGCTTCTTCTTTTCCAATTTGGATTCCTTTTATTTCTTTTTCCGCCCTGATTGCTGTGGCCAAAACTTCCAGAACTATGTTGAATAGTAGCGGTGAAAGTGGGCACCCTTGTCTTGCTCCTGACTTTAGGGGAAATGCTTTCAATTTTTCACCATTGAGGATAATGTTTGCTGTGGGTTTGTCATATATAGCTTTTATTATGTTGAGGTATGTTCCTTCTATTCCTACTTTCTGGAGAGTTTTTATCATAAATGGATGTTGAATTTTGTGACGCGACTGAACTGAACTGAACTGAATGAGAAGTCAGCAAATAAGTCAGTCAACAGGCACTTACTGAATGCTTACAAGTACGGCACACTCTTCTAGATACTAGGATCCAGCTGGAAGAAAATGTCCTCCACTGTATTCCAACAACTGTTTCATTATCATTATTGACAATGAAGTAAACACACACACACACAAACTTGCGTGACTTATATGGGGAGGAAAAGTTTGTGTTGTCCTTTCTAAGCCCAAGTGAATCTACACCACTTTTATAGTGCTAGCTTGGTTAATTGTAATCAGATCAGATAAGTCATAGATAATGGGATAAATAAGGCGAGATTTATGGTAAACCAAATTGTCCATAACAAATGTACAATAGGTAGATTCAATTTTCTACAGCAAGAAGTTGAACAAGTGTCACAGTCTCTAAGTTAAGCGTTCACAAGAATGCTTGTGGCAAACAACCCAATTTTATAATTTGGCTTCAAAGAGCCTTCACTCCATCTTGGCTAAGATTTATGTTTTTTGATGTCTTCTGGACTCACTCTGGGCTTGTATTCTCAAATATGTGTGATAATAATAGTATCTTCATCTTCTTGAAGTTCCTTAACCATTTTTGAAATATGTAGCCTCTGATTTCAACTATAATCTTAATCAAGTTGAATCAAGGCCCCTAAGTGTATAATTTTCTGTTTTTATGCAGATGTGACACTGGTGGCCAAGGTTGCTGACCTAAAGGAGCTTACACTCTTGCAGCAAAGAGAACTGATGAGAATGTAGCTAAATCCCTAAGTCCACGGGAGCAGTGCCTCCACCACACCAGGTTTCTCTTTCTCTCTAACCCTAGGTCCTTTGGCTTCCAGGGAAAATATTCAAAATACTACTCACCCACTGTACAGGCAACAGCTGTTAACTTCTTACAGGTCTACTGACCCCAGCCGGCTTGGTTAGCATAACTGTGTGTGTCCAGTGCGCAGTGAGGCCATGCAAACTGAAATGTCAGAGTTTGGAACAGAGAAAGGTTTATTGTAGGGTCATGGAAAGCAACGGTTGGCTTATGCCCTAGAAAGTCCTGAGCTCCCTGAAGGGTTTTGGCAAAGCATTTTTACAAGTCAGATGGGGCGGTCTTAGGATATGTGATCAGCTCGTACACAATTCTCTGGTTGGGTGATGGTGAGTGGACAGGATGGTATCACAGGGGTCAGTCTTTAGGCTCCCGGAGGCCTGGGGCTGTGTCTCAGGTCAAGCGGTAAACATCTTTCATCTGGTGGGGCATTTTCACTTCTGCAAAACAACTCAGGAAATGTGCATCAAATACTGTTTTCTGGGTATTTCAGAGAGGAGCTGCAGCAAAGGATGGGCCCATAGCGTCCTGCTTGGTTACAGCTTCCCCTGGCCCTGGGTCTTGGAGGGACTGGAAATCCGGTGACCAGTGCTTCTGGGAAACCCGCTTCCTTGTGCTGTGCCCAAGGGCATGCAGCCTCCACCTACATATTCAGTGCCAGCTTCCCTTCTAGACTGTCAGAACCTTTCAGTGAGCTTCTCTCTGTCCATTTGGGAGTGAGGAGTCGATCCCAGGGCACGCTGGGTACTCAACCTTCATTTCCTTCACTCAAGGCCTCTCCCATGAAGGCTAACACCATGGGGCAGACCCAGGTTTTGTGAGGTCTGAAGCTTATATAATTGTGTGTGTGTGCGCGCCCGTGAAAGCACTTTAAAGAAGAGAATGCAAAATTAGGCATAATAATTAGATATGAAGGTGTATATTTAGAATGTGAAAGAAGTCATAGAAAATTAAAAAATAAGCTAACAAATACCAGAAATTTCACAAAAATTAAGCAAAATAGTAATTATTAACTGTCCAGTGTATCTCTATAATACTTCTTTTCTTTATCTGTGGCTGCATATTCTGGTAACCCACTCCAGTATTCTTGCTTGGAGAATCCCATGGACAGAGGAGCCTGGTGGGCTATAGTCTACGGGGTCGCACAGAGTCGGACACGACTGAAGTGACTTAGCATGCACACACTCCTCGAGCACATCTTCACATATGAAAGATATTCTAGTATCATTTTGTGATAGACAACAGAAGGATGGTGCTATGGATTTAATGTGTGTGTGCCCTTCTCCCAAATTCAGATGTTGAAATCTAATCATCATGGTCTTGGTATTTGGAGGTGAGGCTCTTGGGAGGTAATTGGGTCAGGAGCACAGAGCCATCATCATCCAGGCAAAGCCACAAGATTACCAGCAAGAAGATTCCCACTCACTAAAGGCTCAGAGAATGGTTAACATTTTTCAATAAAGTATTTTTTATTAAGATATGTGTGTTGTTTCTTTAGATGTAATGCTATTGTACACTTAATAGACTACCTTATAGTGCAAACAACTTATATATGCACTAGGAAATCAAAAAAATTCATGTGACTTGCTTTATTTGATACTCATTTTATTGAGGTGGTCTGGAACCAAACCTGTAGTCTCTCTCAGGTCTGCCTACCTTAGGGTCCCTCCCAGGGCCTGGTGGGGGTGGCGGATCCCTACTGGTGAGGGAACTGAAGCTTAAGATGCACTTGTTTGATTCGTGGTAAATTCTCCCCTGCCCTTCCCTATTAAAGAGGAATACTTTCTCACACCAGAAGGGCATGCCCTCTCCTCTCTATGGGACGAATTTCTCCCTGCCTGTTGCCTTTACCTCATTTACACCTGCTCCTCAGTCCCAGCAGTGAGCTTCGCCCGCCTCTCTCCTGATACCACCTCTACCAAGGCCATCAGCAAACCTGGAACCCCAACAGCCCTTCCAGGTCTCTCCCACTGGGCCTCCGCACAGCATCTGCACACTGTCCCAGTTTTGCACTCTCCCTCCTAGGCAGCTCCTTTGGCTTCCGTGACGTAACCCCTGCCCCTCACCATACTCTGAGGTCCTCTCTCACCCCCCTGTTGTCTCTGTCTTCCTAAATGTTGGCCTTCCTTCAGGTTCCAGCCTTTTCCAGCTTCTTGGCCTGCACACAGCCTGGAGTGATGGCATGAAATGAAATGGAAAGTGTTAGTCGCTCAGTCGTGTCTGAGTCCTTGTGACCCCGTGGACTGTAGTCTGCCAGGCTTCTCTGTCCGTGGAATTCTCTAGGCAAGAATACTGGAGTGGGTAGCCATTCCCTTCTCCAGGGGATCTTCCCAACACTGGGACTGAACCTGGGTCTCCTGCACTGCAGACAGATCTTTACCATCTGAGCCACCAGGGACTCCCGTAAACAGTGGCGATACCCGCGTGCTCTGCCTCCCGTGTCTAGATCCTCAGCCTAGACTGTAGACTGTGGGCTCAAGGCAGGGACCGCATATCCTTTAGGTTTGTATCTCCCATACCTAGCAGGTACCTAGTATGTGTCTAAATGAACGAATAGATGAGTGTTTACTGATGAGACCGAAGTTATGTACCATTAAGTTGGAAAGCTTAACCATGTGTGAAGTACTTTTTACAGAGTGGAAAATACAGCAGTTTCTATCAGAGTGGCTTTCAGTCGTCCCATTGAACTGTTCATCAGAAAGGAGAAGTCTTAAATGTGAGAAAAGTGAAGACAAAACAAAAAAACCCAACAGACCAACTCCATTTCACATGGAGGTCAGAATAAATACAGCTCATTTTCGTTAGAAACTCTTTGAAACCAGTCTCTGGCATCTTCTGTTCTGAGCGGTTCTGGAAAACAATTTGCTTTAGCAGTTTGGTGAATAAAGGCCAAGAAACGTAGAATTTCTTTAAACATTTTTTTTCTGTTCTTTCAGTTATAGTTGATGACAGCTTCAAATTTTCTTAGACTGACATATATAAAATTGGATGGCATTTCTTTGTTGTGCAACTCCTAAATTCTTTCATCTGTTTTGAATATATTTTCCCCTTCAAGTCTGAATACATGCCTAGACTCTGTCTAAACACAAATTGTTTGAACAAAGAAGAAAAAGATCTAATTTAAGAAATCATTGTCCCTGAGTGGCACTGAAATCTCATTTGTTTGAATTTATTCACTTTTCCCAAACAATTGTTTAGTACACTAAAAAAAAAAACCTGGGAACTTAATTGAATTAATGCAGTATCTTTTCGGTAATAACGTCCTCTTAGGCTATATAATAAATCAGTTAGAATACTACTCCGTGGCTAATATTTTGAGCTCTGTCAGTATTCAGCTTCCAGTCTTGTTACTCTGTAAGCAAGAGATGAGGTGATACCCACTCACAGCCCACACTTTTTGAAGTGAAACTGGGAAATCTGAAATTCTTGGAGGAAGCTGGTAGCGGCATGGGTTGTCTGTCTTGAAGGCTAGGAGAAATGGCAGATGTGAAGAGCGAAGGAGTTGGGTGGAAAAATAGCAATGACCGAGAGAGAGGGCAGAGTTCTAGAGGCTGCAAGAACCAGCAAGGAGCTTGAGAGTCCGTGCAAGAGGACTGAGTTCCTTTGCCATTGGAGCATGGTTCTCGGGGTGCGGTCCCCAGGCAGCAGCAGCCACAGCACCCGAGAGCTTGCTAGAAATGCAGATTCTAGGGAATTCCTGGGAAGTCCAGTGGTTAGGACTCCAATGCTCTCACTGCTGAAGGCCTGGATTTGTTCCCTGGCTGGGGAACTAAAATCCACAAACCATGTGGTGTAGGGAAAAAAAAAAAGCAGATTCTAGGCCGTTACTCAGACCAACACAATCAGAAACTCTAGAGTCAGGGCCCAGCCATCCAGGTTTTAACAAGCCGCCTGATGATTCTGAAGCCCATTTGGGTTTGACATCTGACTTGGAGGGAGGTAGAACACCACTGTGCCTGTGAAAATGTTCTNTTCTAGGCCGTTACTCAGACCAACACAATCAGAAACTCTAGAGTCAGGGCCCAGCCATCCAGGTTTTAACAAGCCCCCTGATGATTCT
Organism: Cephalophus harveyi; assembly: GCA_006410635.1. Lineage (NCBI taxonomy): Eukaryota > Metazoa > Chordata > Mammalia > Artiodactyla > Bovidae > Cephalophus > Cephalophus harveyi. The sequence goes on along the minus strand of SJYT01019451.1, from coordinate 95,713 downwards.
GAAGCCCATTTGGGTTTGACATCTGACTTGGAGGGAGGTAGAACACCACTGTGCCTGTGAAAATGTTCTATTGAAAACATCATTACTGACGTTTTTATTAAAAAAATAATGTATTTTAGGCAATACTACACAGGTGATATATTTTCTAAAGGAAATCAATTTATCTGGCTTTTTTTTTCTCCTGGTTACTGTCTGGGAGACAAGTGACATCATCTCCCATGATTGGGTGCTAAATAGGATCCGTTTTTAAGGATGGGTGTAGAGGAACGTTCTCAAGTCTCAGTATGGTTGATGACCCAGAGAAACCTGATAGATTGTCTTGCTGCTAAAACTATACAAGTCTTTATTAAATTTCACATCGTTTGTATGTTATTATTTTCATTCAGTTGGTATGGCAAACAAAACAATTTGAGGTAGTAATTTTATTTTATCATTGCCATTAACTGAACTAAACTTTATTTTAACTTTCTACTTTTTTTCAAGCTTTTCCTTCTGTGTTCACGTTGGGGTGTTAATAGCATGTCAAACTAATTGCACTCCTCATGGTCTAATTCTATTCACTGTCATTTTTGGCAGTAAAATTCCGAGTTTGGCATGCTCTCTCACTGACACTGGTTTGCTAAATTAGCTGAGCAGAATCTCAGAAATGCTAGAATAAATCCAGGCAGAAAAAAATCCAAAAATATCATCCAGGATCATACAGGACATTTAAGAATTCTGGTTGGCTTTTTTGTCCGCTCCAGAAAAAGCTTATTCTGTTGACCTCACCCTTGCCACTCTGGTTTTATTGACGATGGGGTTTGCTTTCAGAGTGTGTGTTAATGTATTAGTGAAGGACGCCATGGGTTACACATGACATGACAGAAACCCAACTCAAATTTATTTCAGCAAAGGAAGGTTATATTTGCTCACGTAACTGAAAAGATGAGGGATGATCTGGGTTCAGGCGTGGCTGACTCCAGGGGCTCGAATGGTGTTGTATCAGGGAGTCTCTAAAGCGGTTCCCAGTGATTCTTGCCTCCTGGTATTCTTGCCCTCTGTAATCCCTTTCTCTTGAGTGTAAGATTGGACCTAGAGACCTGCTTCAAAGAGAATATGGCAGAAGTGACAGGATGTCATTTCCCAGATGAGGGCATGAAAGGACTGACTGCTGCCTTGTTTGCGATGGCTCACTCGTCTTTTCCCAGAGTGCTCTGACTGGGTGACGCAAGCTGCCGTGTTGTGGGTAGCCCTGTGGGGAGGCCCAGGTGGCGAGAAGTGGACGTTTCAGTCCTAGAACCAGTAAGAACCTGAGGCCTGCCAACAGCCACGAGAGCTAGCTTTTAAGTGGGTCTTTTGAGGACAGCCGTGTGAGTACAGCCTTTCTCCTGCTGGGGCCTTGAGAAGACTGTGCCCCTGGTCAGCAAGTTGACTGCAGCCTTGTGAGAGACCCTGAGTCTAGGTGGACCCTGGAACATAGTAAGTATCTACTACATCATCAACAGGATTACTATTTTCACTGTTCTTTAAATGTAGAAACAAAATCTGAACTTGGCACTTCAGATAATGATTAATCAGCTCACCCTGTTCTGAACACGTCTAATAATATAGTTTAGTCTGCAATACATGTTTTTTTGGCAGGGGGTGGGGGGACAAGTGTTGCCACATCATACCGTTGATTCAAGTCGATCTTATAATGAACAAAAAGTCTCCCGCTTTTGTTTTATGTGAACTGCTGATAATCACATTGTTGCTATTCTGAACTCAGCTACTGAACACTGGTGCTTATAACATTCTTTGTTGTTTGTGCCCAGCGTTTTTGAATCTTTTCCTTTGTCCAGCAAATCAGTTGGATGTGCACTGTTGTTGGATGGAGAGTTTGTCCGTTGGGTGAACATGCCGTCCATCCTGTCCCCCAAGGCGTTGAGTGAGCTCATTCTAGACCCACTTTGGCTGATAATCAACCTGATCTCTTTGTTTGTTTAGATGACTATGGAAGCTCCTAATTGTTCTAATTGTCAACCCAACATGGCTTCATATAGTCCACATGGGTGCCATAAGAGCCCCTTTCAAGTGCTTTATTAAAATTCATATTCTGTATACGGTCTGCATTATTACATCCTTATCAAAAAAGAAAAAGCTTTTATTATTTCCAAATCATCATCTGTATTTCCATCACTCAGAAGCCCCAAGAGGCAGGTTTCTTTACAACTTTTGCATTATATTATTGCTAATGTGTAAGAGTTCTGCTGTTCCATATTTTTGCCAACACTTGATATTATCAGAAGTAACTTTGTCAGTTTTGTGAGGGTGAAATGGTATCTTATTGTTGTTATAATAAGAGACACCCAGTTTTACTGAGATTGAGCATGTTTCCATATTTATTGACTGGGTTATGGTTTTCTTTGCCACTTTGTATTATTTGATCATAGATCAAATAATTAGATCATTATTTTCTGAACTTAGATTTTAAAAATCTAATAATATATCTTAGACATATCTATACACATGAATGTGTAGACTGTGTCAGTGAAAAATCAAATAACAGTCAAGCTAAGAAAAGAGAACTTTTATTTGAGCCAAACTGAGGGTTATAACCCAGGAAACATTCTCAGAAGCTCTGAGAACTGTTTGATTGATCAGGAGTTAGAGATGCAATTTTATACATTTTTGAGACAAAGAATTTGTGTGTCATATTGATAGGTTAACAATTGTGCACACAGTTCATCAGAGTTTTTTTTTTTTTTTTTTTAAAGCCAGTTATATATGTATTGATACAGAATAAGCCTTTGGTCAATGTGACCCCTATATGAGATGAAAAGGAAATATTGATAATTTTAGGATTACAGTGCTGGCATCTGAAGAAAGGGACCAATTTTTCTCAAAGGTTGATTTCCTCCTCCTGTTTTTTTTTTTGTTTGTTTGTTTGTTTGAAATGAAATAGTTTTTATTCTTCAGCAATTACCAAGATGACCCCCAGAGGTTCCAGTAAGACAGTAACAATCCACCCTGCAGCTTTACTTCATGAAGGAGGGTGAAATCAAATCTGTCTAATCTGAAGATCAGGCCTCAGCGTGCTGGCCTCAGGGAAGAGAGGAGGGGACCGCTGTGGCAGAGGTGATGCTGTGGGGAACATGGCGCAGATGCGGAGCAATGGAGGCACAGCCAGTCAGGGCTGACTGATCGCCTGCACAGCCCACCAAGTCCCCACAGATTTCAGCCAAGTCATTTAGAAGGGATTCAGGCCACTGCATTCTTCTCGCAGAGGAGCAGCCAGTGTGCGCCCTCCTGCTCACTAGGGCTGGCTAACTGGGCAGCAATTTCATGACAGTTTCTGCTAGGTATTTCCTGCTATCTTACTTTGTGTCCAAATCCACCTAAAGTACACCTGGTGTCCCCAGTGACTAAGAAAGGCTTTGTGCTCACTTAAAAAATTTTTTTTAACTGGAGGCTAATTACTTTACAATATTGTGGTAGTTTTTGCCATACATTCACATGAATCAGCCATGGGTGTACATGTGTTCCCCATCCCATCCCTCCCTCTCACCTCCCTCCCATCCCATCCCTCAGGGTCATCCCAGTGCCCCAGCCCTGAGTACCATCTCATGCATCGAACCTGGACTGGTGATCTCTTTCACATATGATAATATACATGTTTCAATGCTATTCTCTCAAATCATCCCACCCTCGCCTTCTCTCACAGAGTCCAAAAGTCTGTTCTTTACATCTGTGTCTCTTTTGCTGTGCTCACTTTTAATTGTAGTTGATCCTGTTATGCAAAATAATAATTCAAACAAGATAAGAAAACAACACTGCAGAATCTTAGGAGGGGCTGAGGGCTTTGTCCCAATTCTTCTTTGTGTGAAAATCCTGTTGCCACAATTAAAAAAAAAAAAAAAAGCCAACTGAGGCAGCACAGTCTCTAAGATCCCTGAATCACTGGTGAGGAAACTGCAGCTCCAATTCAACAGGCGCCAGGCCCAACCAAGCCCACAAGGCAAGCATCCCATTAGAGGGCAGAGGTCAGGGCCAGAGTGGGTGTTCCACACACCTTTTTAACAGCTGCTCCAATTGTTTGCTTAGTCTGTGCTGGGGCTGAAACTCATACATCATTGCATTTATGATCTTGCAAGACTGAAAACAACATAAAAAAGCCATGCTTTTTTTTTTTTTAAAGTTTCCCCCAAAGAGGTTTTGCAATCTACTTTTTAAATTAATTTATTCCTTTTGGAAGATTCATACTGAAAAGACAGGAGAATTATCGGTTGCCTAATTCACATCATTAATGGGAAGTAGGTATTTGAAGAGTATTAAAAATACTTAAGACCATGAACTCGTTCCTCAGATGTTTCATCCTACCCCTGTGTGTCCCATCCGATGGATGACAGCTGGTCCCGAGCAGGACTCCCTAGGAAGAATCCACTCTGACTGTTTGCCCTGCTATCCAGAAGCAGCGAATCAGGCCTCTGAAATATTCCTTTCCTGCATGAAAGACCTTCTCCTTTTCTATTGTAGAAAAATGTTGCAGCCTTGCCATGAGGACAGCTCTGCTCTCAAGACATCAGTCCTTCTGCATGCCCCCTCGCCTAGCCACACATACGAAAGGACTCTGACACAGATCAAGTCCAGTGGGAGAGCCTGGGGTCTAATCCCACGGTGACTCCTGTGAACCTGAAAATCACAAGATGGGATGGCAAGGAGCCCCTAACCCACAGGGCACTTTCAGAGGCGTGGCAGGGATGGGCCACACAATCGGTCTAGGAGGAAGGGAGCTGCTGTGACACCACAGACCTGATGGGGTAAAAGAGATGGTCACCAGACCTGCAGAGGTCAATGTGAGATAATACAAAACATCTGGAACATGATAGTGCACACCATAAATGCAGATTATTATGCAAAAGAAACTCAGAATCGCATTCTTAATCCTGTTTGTCCAGTCATAACAGACCTGTGATTGCATTCACCCCTCGCATCTCAGCTGGACAGCCATTTACCAGCTTCGTGAAGTCCAAACACATTGCTGTAAGAGGACTCTATGCATGTGAACAGACATCTCCCCTCACCCTGCAGAGTCCAGGAAGCAATAAAGTGAAAACTACCAAAGATAAAAGACAGGGTCAGTTACTATACTAAGCTCCTGTTTGGAAAACTCAGCAGTGGCCACAGGACTGGAAAAGGTCAGTTTTCATTCCAATTCCAAAGAAAGGCAATGCAAAAGAATGCTCCAATTACCGCACAATTGCACTCATCTCACATGCTAGTAAAGTAATGCTCAAAATCCTCCAAGCCAGGCTTCAGCAATACGTGAACCGTGAACTCCCTGATGTTCAAGCTGGCTTTAGAAAAGGCANAAAAGAAAAGTGAGAAATACAGTTTAAATATTCGAATTTCAAAATGTTGATGTTCTCCTTTCCTAAGGCACAGTTAAGAGGCCCGAGAGAAAAACTGGTAACGCTGAGGGGTGTGCCCTGGAAACGACGTGTCTGTGTCGCTGTGCAGCAGTGACAGGGAGGTGTCATTCCAAGGCAGCCAGCTGCTCAATTTCACAGTGGACTTTCTTTGCAGTTTCTTCAAATTCTTTGCTTATTGTTGGTTTCCTTTGTGATTTTGTTCTTGATTCTTTCTTTATCCAGTTTCAAAAATTCACCAAGGCTTAATTCTTCAAACTGCTTCTTGACAGAAAGGAAAGCACAACCAGATGCATGCTTTTTATGTTCTTCTACAGGGTCGTCATCTGGCTTCCAGCCTTCCAACTCCTTGAAGCAGAAGAAACACTGAGCCAAGTCAGGCTTGCTCTCAGTGGGACAGTGGATGAAGCCTGCCGCGGCCATCTGCTCCGAGATGCAGGCGCAGCCCTCTAAGAAGGGCCAGTTCTTAAATGTGGAGACGCAGTGGTCCTTGAGGTAGAGCTCCCAGGCCACGGGCAACCACCGGGTGCCCATCCCACCGCCGCCAAGTGATGCCTCGATTCAAATCCAGTGGTTGACGGCCTCTGCGAGGCATGTCGAGGCATCCTCCTGTTTTGAGGAGGTCTGGTTAATATATAACATAGATGTATACTGCACATTGGGAAAAGCCTACCACAAAGGGCCCATGTCATTATTTTTTTCTTTTTGTCTTCATTTGATTGTCCTACCGTAGAAAAATATTTATGATTTTTCCTCCTCATCTTCCTCCTTTTGATCGTAAATCTTTACATAGAAAGCATTAGGGGATCAACTATTTGGTCCCTTGTTGCCCGGATGGTTCTTTACCTGCCCTGGATCATGTCCCTCAGTGCTGGACCTTGAAAATGAGTTCTTTCTTTCTTTCCTTTTAGAGGGTTATGCTAGTAGAGTGCTTGGCAAGGGCTTATAGTCAATCCTAGAGTGTCCAAGAGGACTTAGGCCAGTTATATCTTATACGTGCATTGCACATGTCCAGTATCTTGTTTAGAATTATAGATTTGATCAGCAGTTTCAATTCATTTGAATTCATTTTAAATTCATGTTAAAATTCAGTTTAATTCACTAAGCATTATACATGTGTGTGGTGCTGGTTTAGTCGCTAAGTTGTGTCAAGCTCTTGTGACCCTGTGGACTGTAGCCCACCAGGCTGCTCTGTCCATGGGGTTTTCCAGGCAAGAATACTAGAGTGGGTTGCCATTTCCTTCTGCAGGGGATCTTCCCAACCCAGGAACTGAACCCAGGTCTCCTGCATTGCAGGCAGATTCTTTACCAACTGACCAAGAGTGGGGCTTTGTATGTGTATATTTACAATCATAGTAAATTAATTAAATGCAGTAAATAAGCATATAAATATATTGATGGAGAAAGGTTTTATAGATTATGCATTCATTTAGTCATCTCAGTTTGTACAATCCTGTACATGTGCTTTTGACAGTAGACTTAAAGCAAGCAGTGATACATGTCATGAGTAATTTGATAGCCAGGAAAAGGATAACACATATTATGAAACTAACAACTGTCTGTAAAGCAGAGAGGAAAAAAAGTTGCCTAGTCCTGAGGGGAGTCAACTAAATAGGTCATTTAAAAGGGCAGTGTTTCTTACGTCTTGTAACTATTTTGCTCTTCGGAAAAATTTTCCCAGGCATCTGTCAACCTCTTTAGAGCAGCTGACAAGAGTGCAGCAAGTAGTGTGAGCAATAGCACAAACGCTATGTGTTAACATAATATCAAACCACAGATCTCTGTCTTGCAGGCTTTCCAAAAGCTGTCTATATGATATTTGACATGACAAGGGTTGCTGGCATCAGTGACTTATGGTTTTTTTTTTTTTTTTTTTAAATTTAATGCGTCTATTAACCCACTAAGGGACAGAGCAAAGGTTCCTAGGGTAAGTTGTGTCTGGTCTCTAAGAATTGAATATAATTCAGAAAAGGGATGGACATATTAATGTGCTGGAAATTTGAACCTGAAAGGTTAGGCCAGAGGGAGATTGATCTGAGTAAGTGGTAACATTCAGTTCAGTTCAGTCACTCAGTTGTGTTCGGCTCTTTGCGACCTCTTGGACTGCAGCATGCCAGGCTTCCCTGTCTGTCACCAACTCCCGGAGCTTGCTCAAACTCATGTCCATTGAGTTGATGATGCCATCCAACAATCTCGTCCTCTGTTGTCCCCTTCTTTTCCTGTCTTCAACTTTCCCAGCATCAGGGTTTTTTTCCAGTGAGTCAGTTCTTTGCATCAGGTGGCCAAAGTATTGGAGCTTCAGCTTCAGCATCAGTCCTTCCAATGAATATTCAGGACTGATTTCCTTTCAGATTGACTGGTTTGATCTCCTTGCAGTCTAAGGGACTCTCAAGAGTCTTCTCCAACATTAGGAACACTGAGAAGTCAGCGATGGTAATTCCAAGGGATTTAAATTGACCTTGTATTGACTGAGGAATTTGATGACAAATCAAACAGTTAATTGTCCCCAGTAGCTTTGTGATAGTTTTGCTAAAGAGTTTTCATTCCATCTTAAGCATTGGCATAAAATCATAGCCAGAAATAGAACAATAACTTTCAATTTTGATGGAGATAGACACTTTGACAGAGAGATAATTAGAACTAGTGAGATAAGTATTACAGACCTGGCCTCAACTCTTGGATTAGCTGTCTACCACTGCTGTTATCTTCTTGTTCTGACTTGGTAGGGCCTTTCTTAGTCAAAGTCGGCTGTCAGAAATAGGAGTTGCAGTCCGTTCAGGAGGGGAGGCCTTATTGAGGTGAGAAATGTGAATCCCACAGCCTACTCCTTGAAGTTTTGCAGCACAGGGATTTGCTAACAATACCTGATATGGTCCTTTCCAACATGGTTGTAAAGAGTCCTTTATTTTATGTCTTTTCCAATGGACAAAATCTCCAGGGTCCTTAAAGTCTAGTTCTCATTGGAGCTCACTATGGAAGGAATCAGTTACTAATTCATCATTTTAGTCAAGTGCTTTGATGTGTCCTTGACAGTAATGTAGACTATCACATTTAAGAAGCATTGGTTCATAAGTACCTTCATCTAGATGCATAGGTTGTCTAGTAATTATTTCAAAAGGAGACAGTGCTGACCAAAGCGGGTAGACCTAAGGTTGAAGAGTACCAAGAGAAGGACTTCTGGCCACGGAAGAGAAAAAGCCTCTGAAAGTTTAGGCAGTTGTGTTTTAATTGTGCTGTTGGACCAGTCAGAATGGCTGCAATCCAGAAGTCTACAAGCAATAAATGCTGGAAAGGGTGTGGAGAAAAGGGAACCCTCTTACACTGTTGGTGGGAATGCAAACTAGTACAGCCACTATGGAGAACAGTGTGGAGATCCTTAAAAAACTGCAAATAGAACTGCCTTATGACCCAGCAATCCCACTGCTGGGCATACACACCGAGGAAACCAGAATTGAAAGAGACATGTGTACCCCACTGTTCATCGCAGCACTGTTTATAACAGCCAGGACATGGAAGCAACCTAGATGTCCATCAGCAGATGAATGGATAAGAAAGCTGTGGTACATATACACAATGGAGTATTACTCAGCATTTAAAAAGAATACATTTGAATCAGTTCTAATGAGGTGGATGAAACTGGAGCCGATTATACAGAGTGAAGTAAGCCAGAAAGAAAAACACCAATACAGTATACTATCACATATATATGGAATTTAGAAAGATGGTAATGATAACCCTGTATGCGAGACAGTAAAAGAGACACAAATGTATAGAACAGACTTTTGAACTCTGTGGGAGAAGGAGAAGGTGGGATGATTTGGGAGAGTGGCATTGAAACATGTACATTATCATGTAAGAAAATAATCGCCAGTGTAGGTTCGATACAGGATGCTTGGGGCTGGTGCACTGGGATGACCCAGAGAGATGATATGGGGAGGGTGGTGGGAGCGGGGTTCAGGATTGGGAACTCATGTACACCTGTGGCGGATTCATGTCAATGTATGGCAAAACCAATACAGTATTGTAAAGTAAAAAAATAAACTTGTGCTCTTGGATCTTTCTATTAATCCTGAGGCCTGAGGGTGATAGGCACAGTGAAAATGCTGCATTATCAGCCAAATCTCACAAGTAGATTTAATGACTGGTCCAGTAAAATAGGTTTTCTGGTCACTATGAAGCTCAAAGGAATCATTCAAACTGGAGCTGTTCTTTTCAATAGTAATTTGCCTACTGTTAAGGCTGTTGCTCTTCTGCAAGGAAACACTTCCATTCAGTGTGAAAAACATGTCTACCGTTACCAGGATGTATTTGTAGACTTGAGAGGAAGGCACCTGGGTAAAATCCAGTTGCCAAACTTGAAAGGGTTCCTTTGGGAGGGGAAAGTGGCCTTGAGAGCCAGGAAAGGGCTTCCCAGGGTTATATTTAGGATAGATAAAGCACTGGTCATAAATCTTATGAGCTACAGTGGGAGAAGGTTTCCAGATGTACTGTTTTCCCCATAATATCATTTTTTTAGATGCCCAATGGATCAGGAAATGAACATGCTGGAGTAAGGGTAATTAAACACCGTGCTGTTGTTTAGTCACTAAGTCGTGTCCGACTTTCTTTATGACCCCATGGACTGTAGCCCGTCCGGCTCCTCTGTCCATGGGATTTCCCAGGCAAGAATACTAGAGTGGATTGCCATTTCCCTCTCCAGGGGATCCTCCCGACCCAGGGATCAAACTCACATCTCCTGCATTGCAGGCAGATTCTTCACCACTGAGCCACCTGGGAACCCCAATTGAACACTTATGGGTACTATAAACCTCTTATCTGACCTGAACCATATTTGTGAGATGGGATCAAAATATACCCTTTTTTCTTACAGGCCTGCTTTTCATTTTCTGAAGCTAGTTCTTCAGCCTGCAAAAGAAATTTCTTAACAGTTTCATCAGAGTTATGTTTGGGCAGAGGACATACTCAGGAGAGAACAGACTTAAGGCAGCTTGCTTGGTTTCCACATCAGCCAGTCGAATCCCTTTGGCTTCTATTGAATCAGATTTGGAATGTCCAGATGTTTGAACGATGGGCAGCTGTTTGGGCAGTTGAATGGAGTCTCATGGTTTTGAGACTAGCTGTCTATTCTTTTTTTAAATTAATTCATTTTAATTGGAGAATGATTGCTTTACAATGTTATCATGGTTTTTGCCATACATCAACATGAATCGATCATGGGTGCACATGTGTCTTCCCATCCTGAACTCTCCCTCCCACGTCCCTCCCCACCCCATCCCTCTGGCTTGTCGAAGAGCACCGGCTTTGAGTGCCCTGCTTCATGCATCAAACTTTCACTGGTCATCTATTTTACATATGTTAATATACGTGTTTCAGTGCTATTCTCTCAAATCATCCCACCCTGGGATTGGTGGGAGCCCCAATATTATTCTATTGGTGTTAATATATTATGGATATTGGTTTTCACTTTCTGACTTCACTCAGTAAAATAGGCTACAGTTTCATCCACCTCTAGCTGTTTATTCTTTATAAGCTGATTAGAAGAGCTAAGAAATATCCATGGCATTCCAAAATCATGCACTACTCTGAAGCCATAGAGGTTATCAGTATAAATATTGGCTCCTTGATCTTTGGCTAATTGACAAACCCTACTCAATGCAGTCAGTTCAACTTGTTGGGCTGATTTGGAGCCTGGTAGATAAGAACTTTCAATTATTTCTGCTGCATACCCAGTTTGATAATGTCCCTCTTCATTGTTTGAAAAGGATCCATCTTAAACCGAATTGAATCAGCTTTATCAGTGGGAACTTCTTGTGAACCTGTCCTAGGAGTGAGAAGATAGTTAACATTCTTGTGAATCAGCCCTAGGAGTAAGAAAATAGCAGTCAGCATGATGCGGCCATGCTGCTGTCATCTTGATGCCCTGGAAGCAAAGTTGTGGGATTAAGACTATTACATCAAGCCAAAGTATGGCACTATGTGATGACCTTGAGGGATGGGATGGGGGCGGGGGGAGAGGAGGGAGACCAAAGAGGGAGGTGATTCATGTATAATTATGGCTGATTTGCATTGTTGTATGGCAGAAACCAACACAACTTGGTAAAGTAATTTTCCTCCCAATTGAAAAAAATTAGCCAAAATGTTATTGGGTGACAAGATTAACTGTATTTCCTAAGAGGACAAGTGACTCACTCACAGAATAGTGTTGAGTAGGATGAGAATTTGACAGTCAACTGAGTGAGGAACATAAATAGAGGAGACCTTTGATGGAGACCATTGTAAGTTCTTTAATAGCTTTGCATAAGAGATGTTGCTGAAATAACCCTCATACATGGTGGGAACCTTCTTGTCATTGAATCTAACTCCTGACAATAATATCCTATGGGTCGATTCTGGTTACTGTGGCTCTGAGTTAATATACCCAGGTGTTCCCTCTGTCTTCACACTCCAAGAGAAAAAATGGTGATGTATAGTTAGGATGGTCAAATGTTAAAGCCTGAGCTAATGCAGATTTTAAACCATTTATAACTTTTCTCCCTCTGTCATCCATTCAATTGGGTCTGGCTGGTCAGTCTTTAATAATGTGTACAGAGGTTGGACAATGTGGGAAAAACTAGGTACCCAATTCCTGCAATGTCTGGTTAGACCTAGAAATCCTTAGTGGTTTGCTTAGGGGAGTGATAAAGCTGGGATTCCTTTAATTCTTTCAGAATCAATCAATATTCCTTCTTTAATATTAAGTGACTGAATATTTATTTCACAGCTGGTTGGCAGAATGGTAGTTTGTCTTTGAAAGTCTTATGCTGCTTAGAAGCTAACAGCTGTAATAGATGGATAGTATCTCTTTGGCAGTCTCGCTGCTCAGTTCTGGAAGTAAATCATCTATGTATGGAAATAAAGCAGAGCCATTAGGAAACTTGTACATCAGCCAAATCAGCTGTAAGTATTTGAGATAAATAAGTAGGGTTTTTAGTATAGCCTTGTAGTATAACCAGCCAGGTATATTGACCATCTTCCCATGTGAAGGTAAAGAGTTGGTGGCTTTCTTTTTCTACTGGAATACCAAAGAGTACACTACATAGAAATAGTTGGTGTCCGCTGGAAGGGCTGAGAACAGAGTGTGAGAATAAGCAGGAATCACAGGTTGGAAAGGAGTCAGAAAATTATTTATAGATCTCAGTTCCTGAACAAACCTACAGTCTTTTCCATTTGGCTTTCTTAACAGGAAAATTGGGTATTACAGCACTGATACAAGGAATTATAAATATTTTTTCACAGAATCCTGAATAATAGATACTATTCCATTTACTGCCTCTGATCTGATGGATATTCACTAATATTGGAATTATAAATAGTTAAAATCCTCTTGATGAAAGTGAAAGTGGAGAGTGAAAAAGTTGGCTTAAAGGTCAACACTCAGAAAACGAAGATCATGGCATCTGGTCCCATCACTTCATGGGAAATAGATGGGGAAACAGTGGAAACAGTGTCAGACTTTATTTTTTGGGCTCCAAAATCACTGTAGATGGTGACTGCAGCCATGAAATTAAAAGACGCTTACTCCTTGGAAGAAAAGTTATGACCAACCTAGATAGCATATTGAAAAGCAAAGACATTACTTTGCCAACAAAGGTCCATCTAGTCAAGGCTATGTTTTTCAAGTGGTCATGTATGGATGTGAGAGTTGGACTGTGAAGAAAGCTGAGTGCCGAAGAATTGATGCTTTTGAACTGTGGTGTTGGAGAAGACTCTTGAGAGTCCCCTGGACTGCAAGGAGATCCAACCAGTCCATCCTAAAGGAAATCAGCCCTGGGATTTCTTTGGAAGGAATGATGCTAAAGCTGAAACTCCAGTACTTTGGCCACCTCATGCGAAGAGCTGACTGATTGGAAAAGACTCTGACGCTGGGAGGGATTGGGGGCAGGAGGAGAAAGGGATAACAGAGGATTAGATGGCTGGATGGCATCAGTGACTCGACGGACGTGAGTCTGAGTGAACTCCGTGAGTTGGTGATGGACAGGGAGGCCTGGCGTGCTGCAATTCATGGGGTCGCAAAGAGTTGGACACGACTGAGCAACTGAACTGAATTTAATACCAGTAGACACTTTAAATTTCCCAGTATCTGAGGAAGAAGATGAAGATTTCTCAAGCATTTATAATAGTAAATGATTAATTTGCCCTTGATTTGTCTGTTTTCATAACCATTTTTTTTTCAGTAATTATGGTCTGATATGATTCTACATCTTCTAAATCTAAAACCATTTCACATTTACGTGGAAAGCAATATGCACATTATATGCCTCTAAAAGGTCTCATCCTGCCAGATGAATTATACCACATTTTAACAAAAGGGAATACATATCTCCCTGTGATAGTATCTAGCAAAAAAGTTATAGGCTATCATTAATCAACCAGGATACTGTACTTAACTTTCTAAGTTTCACTTACATCGCTTAGTATGATAATTTCTGGGTCCAGTCATGTAGATGCAAATGACATTATTTATTTCTTTTTTATGACTAGCTGTCTCTTGTATGTATATAACACATCTTCTTTAACCATTAGTCTGTGTGTGAATATTATGATTGCTTCCATCTCTTGGCTATGGTAAATGGTGCTGCATAAAGTTGGGGTACATGTGTCTTTTACAGTTACAGTTTCCACCAGATACATGCCCAACAGTGAGATTGCTGGATCATACAGTACCTTTGATTTAGGTTTTTAAGGAATCTCCATCCTGTTCTCTGCAGGGCCTATTATGAAACTGCATTCTTAGCAGAGGCAAAGGAGGGTTCCCTTTGTTCCAGGCCCTCTCCTGCATCTATTCATGGCACAATATTAGATGCATAGCAAACAAACAGGAGAAAAGTGATATACCCTTGTCATTTTGATCGTTGTTATTATTGTTCAGTGGCTTGGTGGTGTGTGACTAATTGTGACCCCTTGTACTGCAGCACGTCAGGCGTCCTATCTCCCAGAGTTGGCTCAAACTCATGTCCATTGAGTCGGTGATGCCATACAACCATTTCATCCTCTGTCATCTCCTTCTCGTCCTGCCTTCAATCTTTCCCAGAATCAGGGACTTTTCCAATGAGTCAGCTCTTTGCATCAGGTGGCCAAAGTATTGGAGCTTTAGTTTCAGCATCAGTCCTTGAGTGAATATTCAGGGTTGATTTCCTTTAGGATTGATTGGTTTGATCTTGCAAACCAAGGGACCCTCAAGAGTCTTCTCCAGCACACAATTTAGAATTCTTCGGCACCCAGCCCTCTTTATGGTCCAACACTCCCATCAGTACGTGACTACTGGAAAAACCATACCTTTGCCTGTACAGACCTTTGTCGGCAAGTAGTCCCTTGTAGCTGCCCCCTAACCTGCTAATCCCTTGACCACTGACTGCTGATTGATTCTGTGTTATTACACTAATGTGACATGGAGAAGCTTTCGGTGCACAGATCTTAGTTACAGCTAGTTGGAACCACAGCAGGGACTTACAGTGGGTTTTCTTTTTCCTCCCAAGTTGGTCACTTTCCATGTATCAGTGTCCACCCTTTGAAGCACAGCCCTGGCAGGGGTGGACTTCATATTTGCCGGCATTTTCAGGGGATGTTGCTCTAAAAACACTCATTCTAGCCTCCCAGGTTCCTTTTTTGGGTTGCTCTTTCTTAATCTGTCTATCTATATGGAAACTGAGGGCTATAAAAAGTTCTCAAGGAAATTTTAATCATGACTCACACACATACAAAGCTGGTTACGATATAAACGTGGCTTGGCTTCCTATGACCCTTGCTAGGCCCTCCTTTGTCACTGCAAATGGCATTTGTTCCTTCTTTTCGGGTGGCTTTGTGCCTTTCACTTGTATATATGCACCACATGATGTTATCCACGCATGTGTCGATTTCCCTCTCGGTTGCTTCCGTGTTTTGTCTCTTGGAACTAGTGCAGCCATGAAGGTTGGGGTACACGTGTCTTTTTCAAGTACAGCTTCATCTGGCGACAGGCCCAAAGATAGGGGGGCCAGATCTTAGGCTGTTAGAGACTTGAGTCTTTTCAAGTACTGCTCTGCTGTTCTTTACAGTGGGTGTTAACCAATTGACATTCCCAGGGGATGCCGAAGAGTGTTACCTTTTCCCAGGCCCTCTGCAGGGTTCCTGGTTTGCCCACATGTTAATATGGCCCATCCTTTGGGCTCGAAGGTGATAATGAGTTGTTGAGTATTGTTTCCAATTTTTATTTTGCTTTGGAAGATAGCCAAATGACATTGTGGAGGTCCTTCTGTGTGGATCGAGAGGGCCTCAGCCTTTCATATATGTGGATCCCTTCTCCCCCAAACGGCCCTCCCCTTCATGCTGCCTTATGACGTCACACAGAGTTCAGTGTGCTTCACAGTAGACTGAGTTGGTCATTTATTTTGAATAGGGCCATGTGTACAGTCCTACAAGACCTTCTAGAACTAACACCCAAAAAAGATGTCCTTTTTATTATAGGGGACTGGCATGCAAAAGTAGGAAGTCAAGAAATACCTGGAGTAACAGGCAAATTTGGCCTTGGAGTAGAGAATGAAGCAGGGCAAAGGCTAATAGAGTTTTGCCAAGAGAACACACTGGTCATAGCAAACACCCTCTTCCAACAACACAAGAGAAGACTCTACACATAGACATCACCAGATGGTCAACATCGAAATCAGACTGATTATATTTTTTGTAGCCAAAGATGGAGAAGCTCTATACAGTCAACAAAAACAAGACCGGGAGATGACTGTGGCTCAGATCATGAACTCCTTATTGCCAAATTCAGACTTAAACTGAAGAAAGTAGGGAAAACCACTAGACCATTCAGGTATTGGGAGAAATATCAATAACCTCAGATATGCAGATGACACCACCCTTATGGCAGAAAGTGAAGAAGAACTAATGAGCCTCTTGATGAAAGTGAAAGAGGAGAGTGAAAAAGTTGGCTTAAAGCTCAACATTCAGAAAACGAAGATCATGGCATCTGGTCCCATCACTTCATGGCAAATAGATGGGGAAACAGTGGAAACAATGGCTGGCTTTATTTTTCTGGGCTCCAAAATCACTGCAGATGGTGATTGCAGTCATGAAATTAAAACATGCTTACTCCTTGGAAGGAAATTTATGACCAACCTAGACAGCATATTCAAAAGCAGAGACATTACTTTGCCAACAAAGGTCCATCTAGTCAAGGCTATGGCTTTTCCAGTGGTCATGTATGGATGTGAGAGTTGGACTATAAAGAAAGCTGAGCGCTGAAGAATTGATGCTTTTGAACTGTGATGCTGGAGGAGACTCTTGAGAGTCCCTTGGACTGCAAGGAGATCCAACGAGTCCATCCTAAAGGAAATCAGTCCTGAATATTCATTGGAAGGACTGATGTTAAAGTTGAAATTCCAATACTTTGGCCACCTGATGTGAAGAGCTGACTCATTTGAAAAGACCCTGATGCTGGGAAAGATTGAAGGCGGGGAGGAGAAGGGGATGACAGCGGATGAGATGGTTGGATGACATCACCGATTGAATGGACATGAGTTTGAGTAAACTCCGGGAGTTGGTGATGGACAGGGAGGCCTGGTGTGCTGCAGTCCACAGGTTTGCAAAGAGTAGGACACGACTGAGCAACTGAACTGATATGTACAGTCAATGCCAACTCCCTAAGGATCCTGCCTCCCCCATGCCCCATTGTTCCCCTGTGGCAACCGTAAGTGAATGAACTCACATTTGTGTATGTGTACAAGTCTAGTGCCACCAAAGCACAGTGGTCCCTGTGGCTGGAAGAGCCACATAACTGAAAAGTCACGGAGTCTCCATCTCCCCTGGGGTGGGGTTGCCACCTCCAGCCTCCTTCCTAAAGATTTGCCGCAGAATGGGATGGCAGCAGCCTCAGCCAGGCGAAATTGTGTATGTATATGAGTCCGTCTCAGTGTTGTAAATATGTTCATTTGTATGATTTCTTTTTGGATGCCACATATAAGGCCTATCATCAGATACCTTGCTTTTCCTGTCTGTTTTTGTTCCCTCAGTATGTCAGTCTCTGGGTCCATCCATGTGGCTGCAAATGGCATATGTTCATTCTTTTTAATGGCTGAGTAGCCTTCCCTCATATTCGCGTCCTCCGTGTCCTGGTCCATTCTCTGTCGATGGACATTATGGTTGTTTCCATGCTGTGGCTGTTGTGAGTAGGGCTGCAGTGAGCTTTGCGGTCCCTGTGCCTTTCTCCATCAATAAACCTCTGTATATATCAAAAGAATCGGGGGGTTGCTGGATCAGAAGCTCTCTCTGTCTTCAGGATTGGAAGGACCCTCTATGCTGTTCTCCACGGTGGCTGTCACCTATTTACTGCAGAGGCACAGGCGGTTCCCCTTTCTTCCAGGTCTTCCCGGTCCTCTCTTGCATTCATTGTTTGCAGTCATTTTGATGATCGCCAGTGTGTGGCCTTTGAGGTGATACCTCTTTGATTTGCAGTGTTCTAGGGATGAGCCATGGAGAGGAGTATGTTATCTGATGGAGTTCTTTTTTTCTCCCCATGTACGAGGTTTGTGAAATTTACCCTTTGAGAATGGCTTCTGGAAAGCCTGCCCTGCTTCAAATTGCTATTTGATGACCCACCTCAGGCCAGTCATTGAGTGCTAGAGTCAATTTCAGCCCCACAGAATTTGTGAGTTTGAAGTTTCCAGAGGCATGGGTTTTGAAGTTGTTACCAGAAAGGGCCACAAGGTGGCAGCACTGGGTCATTTCCATGTGTGCTCAAGGGGCACCTGGGCCTCCGTGAAGGTCGGCTTCTCCCAGTTACCCTTCACCCCCGCTGTCCCCCTTCCCACCAGTCCCAAACCCTGGAATTTTGCCCGGCTGAGGCTGCTGTCATCCCAATCTGCGGTGACTCTTTAGGAAGGAGGCTGGAGGTGGCAACCCCGCCCCGGGAGAGGTGGAGACCTCATGACTTTTCAGAGCTCTTCCAGTCACAGGGACCACTGTCCTTTGGGTGCACCAGACTTGTTTTAGCTCTGGAGGGCGGACCCCCATTTGGAGACTGTGGTTCCATTCCAGGGGACAAACACGACAGGCCCAGGGAGGGCCCAGTTTCTGGCACAAGCTTCTCAGCTCCATCAGCCCAATAGCGTGCAGCCCTGGGTTCCAAGGCTGCGAGGGGTGCAGGCACGGGACTCCAGTCCAGGTCAGTGAGCCTCAGCAGAATATAGTAGGCTTTCCATTTATGTGCCAAATCAATGTTTCTTTTGTATGGCTTAGGGTAGATTCTCCATGATGTGTGTGGTCATGGGAACAGCAACTTCAGGTGCACAGAGATGTGTATGTAGTCTTTTCGGGCATTTTGCCCATCTGTATGGGTTGTACAGGAGGATGAGTAGGGCTTCCTGTCCTTATCTGTAGGTCTTTGTGGAGGCCTGTTTTTATATCTGTATGTCTGTGGGTCTGTGATGATCCAAACTCCTGATGATTCCCCTCTGAGGTTTCTCTAGTCGGACCAAGTGGGTTTTCAGTGTGTGAGTCGGTGTCTCTTTTCTCAGTGAGTCGATGTGAGTGCATTTTGAGCTTCCTCCTGGAAGTGACGCCGTGTGATTCTGGTCTTCCTCTGGCTGACGGGCTTGGCTTCCTGGGGTCCTCGCTAGGTCCTTCTTCGTCGCTGCCTATGGCATTCTTTCCCCCTTTCCGGATGGCTTGTGCCTTTCCCTCGTGTGTTTGTACCACATCGTGTTGTCCAGGCCTGTGCTGATTTCCCTGTTGGTTGCTTCTGTGGTTTGGCTCTGGAAATAGTGCTGCCGTGAAGGTCGGGGTGCACGTGTCTTTTCAAGTGTATTTTCCTTGGTAACGGGCCCAAGGATGTGTGCTCCAGATCTTAGGTCATTGCTGTCTTGAGGTTTCTTAGGCACCTCTCTGCTTTTCTTTAGAGAGGTTGTTAACTAATTGACATTTCCAGTGGAGGCAGAGAGGGTGCCCTTTTCCTAGGCCCTCTGCATGGCTCCTGGTTTGCCCACTTGTTGATGGTGTCCATCCTGTCAGCTGGAGGGTGATACCGAGTTGTTGGGTGGTGTTTCCAATTTTTATTTTGTATTGGAGAAGAGCCCGTTGATATTGTGGCGGCAGATCCAGGTGGACTGCAGAAGGACTTGGCCGTCCATATATATGCATCCCTCTTCCCCAAACTGCCCTTCCATCCAGGCTTCCATCCAAACGTCGAGCAGAGTTCTCTGTGCTTCACAGTAAGACCTTGTTGGTTGTTTATTTTAAATAAAGCCATGTGTACACGTCGATGCCAACTCCCCAAGGATCCTGCCCGCCCCACCTCCCCATCCCTTCCAGTTTATTCCCCTGTGGCAGCCTTAAGTTCATTCTGGATATCTGTCTGGAGTTCATATCTGGAGTCTGTCTCGGTTTTGTAAATGTGTTCATTTGCATGATTTCTTTTTGGATGCCACATATAAGGGATGTCATCGAATATATTGATTTTCTCCTTTTCTTAATTCCCCCCAGTATGTCAGTCTCTGGGTCCATCCACATGGCTGCAAATGGCATATTTTCATCCTCTTGGATGGCTGAGTAGCATTTCCTCCTATATGTGTGCCCCTTGTTCCTGGCCCATTCATGTGCCAGTGGGCATTATGGTTGCTTCCATGCTGTGGCTGTTGTGAGTAGGGCTGCAGTGAACTTTGTGGTCCCTGTGTCTTTCTCAATTAGACTTTTCTCCCTCGATAAGCCTCCATATATGAGCCCAATTGGGGGATTGTAGGATTAGAAGCTCTCTCGGTCTCTAGGATTAGATGGACCCTCTATGCTGTTCTCTGCTGTGGCTCTTAACTATTTACTGCGGAGGCATAGGACGGTTCCCTTTTTTCCTTTTTTCTTTTGCATTCACTGTTGCAGCCATTTTGATGATGGCCACTGTGGGCTTTGAGGTGGTACTTCTCTGCCGCTTTGATATGCAATTTTCCAACGATGAGCCCTGGAGAGGAACATTTTCTGTGATGATGTTTCTTTATTTTTTCATGTATGAGATCTGTGAAATTTACCCTTTGATATTGGCTTCTGGAAAGCTTGTGCTGTTTCAAATTGTTATTCAGTGACCCACCTCAGGCCAGTCTTTGAGGGTTGGAGTCTTTTCCCACCCCACAGGCCTTGTGAGTTTGAATTAAGGCAGGGAGTAATATCAATAACCTCAGATATGCAGATGACACCACCCATATGGCAGAAAGTGAAGAACTAAAGAGCCTGTTGATGAAAGTGAAAGAGGAGAGTGAAAAAGTTGGGTTAAAACTCAACATTCAGAAAACGAAGATCATGGCATCTGGTCCCATCACTTCATGGCAAATAGATGGGAAAACAGTGGAAACAGTGACAGACTTTATTTTTGGGGGCTCCAAAATCACTGCAGATGGTGACTGCAGCCATGAAATTAAAAGATACTTGCTCCTTGGAAGAAAAGTTATGACCAACCTAGACACCATATTAAAAAGCAGAGACCTTACCTTGCTAACAAAGGTCCGTCTAGTCAAGGCTCTGGTTTTTCCAATAGTCATGTATGGATGTGAGAGTTGGACTAGACAGAAAGCTGAGCGCCGAAGAATTGATGCTTTAGAACTGTGGTGTTGGAGAAGACTCTTGAGTCCCTTGGACTGCAAGGAGATCCAACCAGTCCATCCTAAAGGAAATCAGTCCTGAATATTCACTGGAAGGACTGATGCTGAAGCTGAAACTCCAACATTTTGGCCACCTGATGCGAAGAGTTGACTCATTGGAAAAGACTCTGATGCTGGGAGGGACTGGGGACAGGAGGAGAAGGGGATGACCGAGGATGAGATGGCTGGATGGCATCACCGACTTGATGGACGTGAGTTTGAGTGAACTCTGGGAGTTGGTGATGGACAGGGAGGCCTGGCGTGCTGCGATTCATGGGGTCACAAAGAGTCGGACACGACTGAGCAACTGAACTGAACTGACAGTGGTTTCTTCATGTTGTGTGTGGTTATGAGAAGAGCAACTTGATTCAGGTCCACAGAGATGTATATGTAGTCTTTTGGGGCACTTCGCCCGTCTGTCTGGGCTGTACAGGGCGATGGGTAGGGTTCCCCGTCCTCTCCTGTAGGTCCTCGTGGAGGCCTGGTTTTATATCCATATGTGATTATGTCTGTGATGATCCAAACTCTTGATGGATTCCCTTTCCTGAGGTTTCATGAGTCGGATCAACACGTGAGTTTTCAGGGTGTGAGACAGTGCCCCTTTTCTCAGGGAGTTGATATGAATGGATTTTGATCTTCTTCCTGGAAGTGATCCTGTGCTATACTGGTCTTCACTATCTGACTGACTTGGCTTCCTGGGACCCTTTCTAGGTCCTTCTTGTTGCTGCCAGTGGCATTCTTGTTTTCGGATGGCTTGTGCCTTTCCCTTGCATGTGTGTATCACATCATGCTATCCAGGCCTGTGTCGATTTCCCTGTTGGCTGCTTCCATGTTCTGTCTCTTGGAAGCAGTGCTGCCATGAAAGTTGGGGTGCACGTGTCTTTTTCAAGTATAATTTCCTGTGGAAACAGGCCCTAAGATGGGGATGCCAGATCTTAGGCTATCGGAGTCTTGAGATTTCTCAGGCCCCGTGGTTCTTTCTTCACAGCGGCTGTTAACCAGTTGACATTCCAGCGGAGACAGACGAGGGTTCCTGGTTTGCCCATGTGTTGATGATGCCCATCCTTTTGGCTGCCTGGTGATCCTGCGCTGTCAGTTTTGTTTTCAATTTTTATTTTGTACTGGATAAAAGCCAGTTGACAGTGTCGTGGTTGTTCCTGTTGGACTGCAGAGGGTCTCAGCCTTCCATATGTGTGCATCCCTTCTCCCCACAGTTGCCGTCCTATGCAGGCTGCCACATGATGTCGAGCAGAGTTCCTGTGCTCCACAGGAGGACCTTGTTGGTGATTTAAAATAAAGTTGTTGGCACACGTTCACGCCATCTCTCTAAGGATCTGGCCACCACCTCGACCGCCCCATTTTTCCTCCAGTGTAACCATAAATTCATTCTGGATGTCTGTGAATCTGTCTCAGCTTTGTAAATATGTTCATTTGTACGATTTCTTTTTGGATGCCACATATAAGGGGTGTCTTCGGATGTGTTGCTATTTTCTGTGTGCCTCGTTTCACTCAGTATGTCAGTCTCTGGGTCCATCCACGTGGCTGCAAATGGCATATTTTCATCCTCTTGGATGAGAGTAGCATTTCCTCCTATGTGTCCCGCTTGTTCCTGGTCCATTCATGTGCTGGTGGACATTATGGTTGCTTCCATGCTGTGGCTGTTGTGAGTAGGGCTGCAGCGAACTTTGCGGTCCCTTTGTCTTTCTCAATTAGACTTTTCTCCCTTGATAAGCCTCCAGATATGAGCCCGATCACGTGATTGTAAGATTAGAAGCTCTCTCTGTCTCTAGGATTAGACGGACCCTCTATGCTGTTCTCCCCTGGGCTGTTACCGATTTACTTCTCCCAGCAGACGTATAGGAGGGTTCCCTTTTTTTCAGATACTCTCCTGGATTCATTGTTTGCAACCAGTTTGATGATGGCCTTCGTGTGGTTTTTGAGCTGATATCTCTTTACCCCTTTGATTTGCAGTTTTCTAGGGATGAGCCATGGAGAGGACCATTTTATGTGATGAAGTTTTTTTTTTCATGTATGAGGTGTGTGAAATTTACCTTCTGAGATTTGCTTCTGGAACCCTTGCCCTGATTCTAATTGTTTTTCTATGACCCACCTCAGGCCAATCACTGAGGGCCAGAGACCTTTCCAGCCCCAATGACTTGAAGTTCCCAGCAGCATGAGTTTTGAAGTTGTTCTTACCATAAGTGGCCACAAGGTGGCAGCACTGAGTTGTTCCCATGTGTTCTCAAGGGCACCTGGACCTCAGTGAAAGGCTTCTCCCCATTACCTTTCACCCTTCCCTGCCCGACTTCCCCACCAGTCTTAAGCCCTGGAATTTTACTGGGCTGAAGGTGCTGTCATCCCAATGTGGGCTGAGTTTTTACCAAGGAGACTGGAGGTGGGAACACCACCCCAGGAGGTTTGGAGGCCCCGCGACTTATCAGAGCTCTTCCAGCCGCGGGGTATATCAGCCTTCGGGCGCACTAGACTTGCTCTACCCCTGGAGGGAGGCGCCCAGCTGGAGACTGTGGCTTCACCCGGAGGGGACAAACACGACAGGCCCAGTGGGGCTCAGTTTCAAGCACCAGCTTCTCAGCTCCCTCAGCCCCAGGATCGTGCAGCCCTGAGTCTCAAGGCTAGGAGGGGTGCAGGCATGGAACCCCAGCCCGGGGTCACCGAGGTCTCAACAGAATCCAGCAGGCTTTCCATTTTCTGTGCCAAGTGAATGTTTTGTATTGGTCTGTAGATGGGTTCAAACCCTGGGTTGGGAAGACCCGCTGGAGAGGGAAATGGCAACCCTCTCCAGTATTCCTGCCTGGAGTATCTGATGGACAGAGAAGCCTGTCAGCCTACAGTCCATAGGGTCGCCGAGAGTCAGACATGACTGAAGTGACTTAGCAGGCATTGTGGATACTCCATGTTATGTGTGGTTATCGGACAACAACTTGATTCAGGTCCACAGAGGTGTATGTGTAGTCTTTTCGGGCACTTTGCCCATCTGTCTGGGTTGTCCAGGCGTGTGAGTAGGGTTTCTAGTCCTCTCCTGTCGGTCCTCGTGGAGATTTGTTTTATATATATCTGTATGTGAGTGTGCCTGTGATGATCCAAACTCCTGATGGAATCCCCTCTGAGGTTTGTCTGTCAGAAATCCCATTGGGTTTTCAGTGTGAGTCGGTGTCTCTTTTCTCAGTGAGTCGATGTGAGTGCATTTTGAGCTTCCTCCTGGAGGTGACGCCATGTGATTCTGGTCTTCCTCTGGCTGACGGGCTTGGCTTCCTGGGGTCCTCGCTAGGTCCTTATTTGTCACTGCCGGTGGCGTTCTTTCCTCCTTTCCGGATGGCTTGTGCCTTTCCCTCGTGTGTTTGTACCACATCATGTTGTCCAGGCCTGTGTCGATTTCCTGTTGGTTGCTTCTGTGGTTTGGCTCTTGGAACTAGCGCTGCCGTGAAGGTTGGGGTGCACGTGTCTTTTCTAAGTGTAGTTTCCTTGGCAACAGGCCCAAGGATGTGTGCTCCAGAGCTTAGGCCATCGCTGTCTTGAGGTTTTTTGGGCCCCGCTCTGCTGTTCCTTACAGTGGTCATTAACTAACTGACATTCCCAGTGGAGGCAGAAGAGGCTTCCCTTTTTCCAGTCCTCTCCAGGGTTCCTGGTTTGCCCAAATGTGGATAGTGTCCATCCTGTGTGCTCAAATGTGATACCGAGTTGTTGGGTATTGTTTCCAATTTTTATTTTTTATTGGAGAATAGCCAATTGACATTGTGGCAGCAGATACAGATGGACTACAGAGGGACTTGGCCATCCTTATAGGTGCATAACTTTTTGCAAAACTGCCCTCGCATCCAGCTGCCACATGACATTGAGCAGAGTTCACTGTGCTTCACAGTAAGACCTTGTTGGTCATTTATTTTAAATAGAGCCGTGTGTACACGTTGATGCCACTCCCCAAGGATCCCACCTGTTCCCTCCTCTTCCTGCCTTTCCAGTTTATTCCCCTGTGGCAACCTTAAGTTCATTCTGGATATCTGTGAGTCTGTCTTGATTTTGTAAATATGTTCATTTGTATGATTTCCTTTTGGGTGCCACGTATAAGGGATGTCATTGGATATATTGCTTTTTCCCTTTTCTTAGTTTCCTCGGTATGTCAGTCTCTGGATCCATTCATGTGCCCGCAAATGGGACATTTTCATCCTTTTTGATGGCCGAGTAGCATTCCCTCGTATATGTGTCCCCCACGTTCCTGGCCCATTCACGTGCCGGTGGACATTATGGTTGCTTCCATTCTGTGGCTGTTGTAAGTAGGACTGCAGTGAACTTTCTGGCTCCTGTGCCTTTTCCAAATAGACTTTTCTCCCTTGATGAGCCTCCATATATGAGCCCAGTCGGGGGATTGCTGATTAGAAGCTGTCTCTGTGTTTAGGATTGGAAGGACCCTCTATGATTTCTCCACTGTGGCTGTTAACCTATTTACTGCAGAGGCACAGGAGGGTTCCGTTTTTCCCAGGTCCTCTCTTGCCTTCATTGTTTGCCGCCGTTTTGATTATGGCCATTATGTGGGCTTTCAAATGATACCTCTTTGTTGCTTTGATTTGCAGCTTTCTAATGATGAGCCTTGGAGAGAACCATTTTATGTGATGAAGTTTGTTTTTCATGTATGAAAAACAAACTCTACCTTTGATATTGACTTCTGAAAAGCCTGTGCTGTTTCAAATTGTTATTCAATGACCCACCTGAGGCCAATCTTTGAGGGCTGGAGTCTTTTCCTGCCTCACAGGCCTTGAGAATTTGTAGTGTCACGAGGCTGGGGTTTTCAAGTTGTTGTTACCAGAAACGGCCACAACGCGGCAGCACTGGGTCACCCCCACGTGTGCTCGAGGGGCACCTGGGCCTCCGTGAAAGTCTTACCTCCTCGTTACCCTTTACCCTCCCCTGCCCCACTTCCCACAGACCCAAAACCCTGAAATTTTGCCTGACTTGGGTGCTGTCATCGGAAGTGGGGCAAGTCTTTGGGAAGGAGGCTGGAGGTGGCAACCCCGCCCCGGGGAGAGGTGGAGCCCCCAGGACTTTGAGAGCTCCTCCGGCGCAGGGTCCACCGTCCTTTGGGTGCACTAGACTTGGTTTAGCTCCCGAGGTCACGCCACAGTCTGGAGACTGCGGTTTCATCCGAGGGGACAAACAGGACAGGTCCAAAGGGTGCTCAGTCTCTGGCATCAGCTTCTCAGCTTCCTCAGCCCCAGGCTTGCAGCTTTGGGTCTCAAGGCGGCTGTGTGTGGGTGCAGGCATGGGACCTCAGCCTGGGGTCACCAAGGTCTCAGCAGAATCCGGTAGGCTTTCTATTTTCATACACATGCATCCCTTCTCCCCAAAACTGCCCTCCCATCCAGTCTGGGACATGATGCGACCAAGTTGCCTGTGCTCCACAGTTGGACCTTGTTGGTCATTTACCTTAAATAGAGCTGTGTACATTTGATGCCAGCTCACTAAGGATTCTGCCTCTTCCCCCAACCCCAGTTATTCCCCTGTGGAAACCATAAGTTCATTTTGCATGTCTGCGAGTCTGTCTTGGTTTTGTAATTATGTTCATTTGTATCATTTCTTTTTGGATGACGCATACAAGGGGTGTCATTGGATATATTGCTTTTTCCACCTGCCTTATTTTGCTCAGGAGGAGAATCTTTGGGTGCATCCACATGGCTGAAGATGGCATATTTTCTTTCTTTTTAATGACTTTGTAACATTCTCTAGCATATGTGTCCCACATCCTCCTGGTCAGTTCATCCTTTGATAACATTATTGTTGCTTCCATGTTGTGGCTATTGTAAGCAGGACTGCAGTGAACTTTGCGATGCATCTGTGTATCTCAATTACAGTTTTCTCCAATTATAAGGCTCCGTATATTAGCCCATAGACGGCAGCCCACCAGGCTCCACTGTCCCTGGGATTCTCCAGGCAAGAACACGGGAGTGGGTTGCCATTTCCTTTTCCAAAGCATGAAAGTGAAAAGTGAAAGTGAAGTCACTGAGTTGTGTCCAACTCTCAGTGACCCCATGGACTGCAGCCCACCAGGCTCCTCCATCCATGGGACTCTCCAGGTAAGAGGACTGGAGTAGGGTGCCATTGCCTTCTCCATATATTAGCCCAATAGGGAGATTGCTGGATCAGAAGCTCTGCCTGTCTTTGTGTTTGGAAGGACCCTCTGTGCTCTTCTCCACAGACTTATCCAGCAAAGGCATAGGAAGGTTCCATATTCTTCCAGGTTCTCTCTTGCATTCATTGTTGGCAGTCGTTTTGATGATGGCCATTGTGCGGGCATAGCTGTTTGCCGCTTTGATTCACAATTTTCTAAGACTTAGCCTTAGAGTTGACCATTTTACGTGGACTTTTTTTTTTTTCCATGTATGAAGTAATTTACCCCTTGTGAAATTTACCCCTTGAGACCGGCTTCTGGAAAGCCTGCCCTGTTTCTAATTGTTATTCAATGACCCACCTCCGGCCAATTGTTGAGGGTCGCAGTCACTTCCAGTCCCACTGGCCTTGTGAGCTTCAAGTTGATTGTTGCAGGCATTTTGAAGTTGTTTTTACCGGAAATGGCCACAAGGCAGCAGCACTAGATCATTCCCATATGTGCTCAAGGGCATGGGGGCCTCACTGAATGTCCTCTTTACCCTTACCCTTCCCTCACCCCTACCACTTCCCACCAGTCCCAAGCCCCGGAATTTTGCCTGACTTGGGTGCTGTCATCTGGAAGTGGGGCAAGTCTTTAGGAAGGAGGCTGGAGGTGACAACCCCGCCCTGGGAGAGGTGGAGCTCCCAGGACTTTCCAGAGCTCGTCCACTTCAGGGTTCACCGTCCTTTGGGTGCAAGAGTCGGACACGACTGAGCGACTTCACTTTCACTTTTCACTTTCATGCATGGGAGAAGGAAATGGCAACCCACTCCAGTGTTCTTACCTGGAGAATCCCAGGGACGGGGGAGCCTGGTGGGCTGCCGTCTATGGGGTCGCACAGAGTCGGACACGACTGAAGCGACTTAGCAGCAGCAGCAGCAGCACCAGACTTGGTTTGGCTCCTGAGGTCAGGCCACCGTCTGGAGATTGCGGTTTCATCCCGAGGGGACAAACACGATAGGTCCAATGGGGGCTCTGTAATCCAGTGGGGCGAGATTTTAGGAAGGAGGCTGGAGGTGGGAACCCCGCCCCTGGGAGAGGTGGAGCCCCCGTGACTTTTCAGAGCTCCGCCAGCCACAGGGTCCACCCTCATTTGGGTGCGCTTGACTCACTTTAGCTCTGGAGGATGGATCTCTGTCTGGAGACTGTGGCTTCACCCCGAGGGGACAAGCGTGACAGGTCCAGTGGGGCTCAGTTTCAGGCACCAGCTTCTCAGCTCCCTCAGCCTCGGGACTGTGCAGCTTTGAGTCTCAAGGCTACTAGGGGTGCAGGCATGGGACCCTAGCCCGGAGTCACTGAGGTCTCTGCAGAATCCAGCAGGCTTTCCATTTTCTGTGCCAAATGAATGCTTCTTTTGTATTCGTCCATAGACTCAGATTCAAACCCTGGGTTGGGAAGAGCCTCTAGAGAAGGAAATGGCAACCCTCTCCAGTATTCCTGCCTGGAGTATCTGATGGACAGAGAAGCCTGTCAGCCTACAGTCCATAGGGTCGCAGAGAGTCAGACACGACTGAAGTGGCTTAGGAGGCATTGTGGATGCTCCATGTTGTATGTGGTTATTGAACAGCACCTTGATTCAGATCCACAGAGATGTACATAGAGCCTTTTTGGGTGCTTTGGCCGTCTACCTGGGTTGTCCAGAGGGGTGAGTAGGGTTCCCCGTTCTCTCCTGTAGGTCCTCATGGAGGCCTGCTTTTATATCCTTATGTGAGTGTGTCTGTGATGACCCAAACTCCTGATGGAATCCCCTCTGAGGTTTGCCTGTCGGAACACCAAGTGGGTTTTCAGTGTGTGAGTCGGTGTCCCTTTTCTCAGTGAGTCGATGTGAGTGCGTTTTGAGCTTCCTCCTGGAGGTGGCGCCGTGTGATTCTGGTCTTCCTCTGGCTGACGGGCTTGGCTTCCTGGGGTCCTGGCTAGGTCCTTCTTCGCCGCTGCCGGTGGCATTCTTTCCCCCTTTCCGGATGGCTTGTGCCTTTCCCTCGTGTGTTTGTACCACATCGTGTTGTCCGGGCCTGTGTCGATTTCCCTCCTGCTTGCTTCCATGGTCTGGCTCTTGGAAGCGGTGCTGCCATGAAGGTTGGGGTATACATGTTTTTTTAAGTGTAGTTTCCTTGGCAACAGGCCCAAGGATGTGTGCTCCAGATCTTAGGCCATTGCTGTCTTGAGGTTTCTCAGGCCCCATTCTGCTGTATCTTACAGTGGTCATTAACTAACTGACATTTCCAGTGGAGGCAGAAGAGGGCCCCTTTATCCGAGATCCTCTTCAGGGTTTCTGGTTTGCCCACTTGTTGATAGTGCCCATCCTGTGTGCTCAAAGATGACACTGAATTTTTGGGTGTTGTTTCCGACTTTTGTTTTGGAAAATAGCCAATTGACATTGTGTTGGCCATTTCAGGTAGACCGTTGAGGGCCTCAGCCGTCCGTATCTGTGCATCCCTTTTCTCCCAAATTGCCCTCCTGTCCAGTCTGCCACATGGCGCCGAGCTGAGTGCCCTGTGCCCCCCAGTAGGACCTTGCTGGCCATTTTAAAAACAGAGCTGTGTATACATGTCAGTGCCAACTCCCTAACGAACCTGACCACCCCACCTACAACAGTCCCCTGCCTCTGTTATTCCGCTGTGACAATCATAACATCATTCTGGATGTGTACGAGTTTGTCTCTGTTTTGTAAATATGCTCATTTGGTGATTTCTTTTTGATGCTGCATATAAGAGATATCATCAGATATATTGCTATTTTTTTGTCTGCCTTAGTTCAATCCATATGGCAATCTCTGGGTCCATCCGCAAAGCTGCAAGTGGCATATTTTCATTGTTTTTAATGGCTGAGAAACATTCCCTTGTATACATGTCACCCATGTTCTGGTCCACTTGTGTGTCGATGGGCATTATGGTTGCTTCCATGCTGTGGCTATTGTAAGCAGGGCTGCAGGGAACTTGGAGGTGCCTGTGTCTTTCTCAATTAGACTTTTGTCCATTGCTAAGCCTCTGTATATGAAGCCAGTCGGGATTGCTGGATCAGAAGCTCTCTCTGTCCTTAGGATTGGAAGGACCCTCTGTGCCGTTCTCCACGGTGGCTGTTACCTATTTACTTCTCCTAGAGAAGGCATAAGAGGGTTCCCTTATTCAGGTCCTCTCTTGCATTCATTGTTTGGAGCCATTTTGATTATGACCAGTGTGTGGGCTTCGAGGTGACATATGTTTCCTGTTAGATTTACTATTTTCTAAGGATTAGTCATGAAGAGGATTTTTATGTGATGGAGTTTTTCTTTTTTTTTTTAATGTATAAGGTGTGTGAAATTTACCCTTTGAGGTTGTCTTCTGGAAAGCCTGTCTTGTTTCAAATTGTTATTCGATGAACACCTCTGGCCAGTCGTTAAGGTTTGGAGTCCTTTCCAGCCCCAAGGCTTTTTGAGTTTGAAGTTTCGGCAGCAGGGGTTTTGAAGTTGTTGTTACCAAAAATGGCCACAACGCGGCAGCACTGGGCCGTTCCCCTCTGTGCTCAAGGGGCACCTTCAGTTCAGTCCAGTTCAGTTCAGCCGCTCAGTCGTGTCCGACTCTTTGCGACCCCATGAATCGCAGCACCAAGGGGCACCTAGGCCTCAGTAAAAGTCTTCTCCCCATCACCCTTCACCCTCCCCTGCCCCACCTCCCACAAGCCCCAAGCCCTGGAATATTGTCCAGCTGAGCGTGCTGCCATACCGCAGTGGGGTGAGTCTTTAGGGAGGAGGCTTGGAGGTGGGAACCCTGTCCTTGGGAGAGTGGAGACCCCATGACTTCTCAGAGCTCTTCCAGCCGCAGGGTCCACCATTGTTTGGCTGCACTAGACTTGTTTTAGCTCTGGAGGGCGGGCCCCTGTCTGTAGATTGTGGTTTCATCCTGAGAGGACAAGCATGACAGGTCCAGTGGGCTCAGTTTCTGACACAAGCTTCGCAGCTCCTTCCGCCCCATGAACGTGCAGCCGTGGGTCCCAAGGCTTCTAGGGGTGCAGGCATGGGACCCCAGCACGGGGTCACTGAGGCCTCAGCAGAATCCAGTAGGCTTTCCATTTATGTGCCAGATGAATGTCTCTTGTCTAGGGTGGATTCTCCATGTTGTATGTGGTTATGGGAATAGCAACTTGATTCAGGTGCACAGAGATGTGTGTGGTCTTTTCAGGCACTGTGCCCATTTGTCTGGGCTGTACAGGGCGATGGTGGGGTTCCCCGTCCCCTCCTGTAGGTCCTCGTGGAGGCCTGTTTTTGTATCTGCATGTGAGTGTGTCTGTGATGAACCAAGCTCCTGATGGATTCCCGTCTGAGGTTTCTCCAGTCGGAACACCAAGTGGGCTTTCAGTGTGTGATCAGTGTCTCTTTCCTCAGTGAGTTGGCGTGAGTGCATTTTGAGCTTCCCCTGGAAGGGGTGCATGTGCTATCGGTCTTCCTCTGGCTGACTGGCTTGCTTCCTGGGCTCCTTCCTGGGTCCTTCCGTGTCGCTGCTGGGGGCACGCTGTCCTCCTTCTCGGGTGGCTTGTGCCCTTCCCTTGTGTGTGCCACACCCTGTTGTCCAGGCCTGTGTCGATTTCCCTGTTGGTTGCTCCATATTCTGTCTCCTGGAAGCAGTGCAGCCATAAGGTTGGGGTGCGTGTGTTTTTCAAGTATAGTTTCCTCGGCAACAGCCCAAGGATAGGGGTGCCAGACCTTAGGCCACGGCTGTCCAGGTGTCTCATGCCCTGCTCCCTGTTCTTTACGATGGCTGTGACCCAGTTGCCATCTGCAGCAGAGGCATTTTTGGGTTCCCTCTTCCCAGTCCCTCGCAGCTTTCGTCCTTTGTCCATGTGTTGATGAACCTATCCTGGCAGCTGCGAGGTGATCCTGAGTTGTAAGAGTTTGTTTCCATTTTGATTTTGTGTTGGAGAATTTCCAGTTGACATTGTGGTGCTCATTCCCCCTGGACTGTGGAGAGCCTAAGCCATCCATATATGTGCAGCCTCTCTCTACAGAACCAGCCTGCCACACGACGACAAGCAGAGTTCCCTGTGTACCACTGTAGGATCTTGCTGGTCATTCATTTTAAATAGAGCCATGTGTCCACGTCGACGCCAGCGCTCTGATTATGCAGCCTCCCAGCCCCCTACTTTAATCCCTTGTAGCAAAGATAATTTCACTCTGCATGTCTGTGAGTCTGTCTTGGTTTTGTAAATATGTTCACTTGTATGATTTATCTTTTATGCTGCATACAAGGGATGTCATCGGATCTATTGCTTTTTCCATCTGCCTCACTTTGCTCAGTAGGACAATCTGTAGGTCCATCCACAGGGCTGCACATGGCATATTTTCATTCTCTTTAATGGCTGAGTAACATCGCCTTGTATATATGTCCCACGTCTTCCCAGTCCGTTCATTTGTTGAGGGACATGATGGTTGCTTCTATGTCGTGGCTATTTTCAGTAGGGCTGCTGTGAACTTTGTGATTCCTGTGTCTTTCTCAAGTAGTTTTTCTACATTTATAAGCCTCTGTGTATTAGCCCAATGGGGAATTGCTGGAACAGAAGCGATCGCTGTCTTTAGGATTGGAAGGACCTTCTATGCTGTTTTCCATGGACTTCTCCCAGCAGAGGCATAGGAGGGTTCCATTTTTTCCCCAGGTCCTCTCTTGCATTCATTGTTTGCAGCTGTTTTGGTGATGACCATTTTGTGGAAATACCTGTTTGCCGCTTTAATTCACAGTTTTCTAAGAATGAGCTATAGAGGGGACCATTTTATGTGATGGATTTTTTTTTTTCCATGTACGAGGTGTGTGTAATTCACCCTTTGAGACAGGCTTCTGGAAGGCCGGTCCTGTTTCAAATTGTTATTCGATGACCCACCCCAGACCAGTTGTTGAGCGTTGCGATCACTTCCAGTCCCACAGGCCTTGAGAGTTTGAAGTTCCCTGTTGCAGGCATTTTGAAGTTGTTATTACCAGACCCTGCCGCATGGCGGCAGCACTGGGTCATTCCCAAGTGTATTCAAGGGGCTCTGGGGCCTCACCGAACGTCCTCTTCACCTTTACCCTTACCCTCCTCTGGCCCGCTTCCCAGCAGTCCCAAGCCCTGGAAGTTTTCCTGGCTGAGGGTGCTGTTATCCTGCAGTGGGGCGAGATTTTAGGAAGGCGGCTGGAGGTGGGAATCCTGCCCCTGGGAGAGGTGGACCCCCAGAGCTTTCCCACCACAGGTTCCACCATCAGCTGGGCGCACTAGACTTGCTCTAGCCTGGAGGGAGGCGCCCAGCTGGAGACTCTGGCTTCACCCCGAGGGGACAAACACGACAGGCCCAGTGGGCTCAGTTTCAGGCCCCAGCTTCTCAGCTCCCTCAGCCCCAGGATCGTGCAGCCCTGAGTCTCAAGGCTAGAAGGGGTGCAGGCATGGAACCCCAGCACAGGGTCACCGAGTTCTCAACAGAATCCAGTAGGCTTTCCATTTTCTGTGCCAAGTGAATGTTTCTTTTGTATTGGTCCGTAGGTGGGTTCAAACCCTGGGTTGGGAAGACCCTCTGGAGAGGGAAATGGCAACCCTCTCCAGTATTCCTGCCTGGAGTATCCGATGGACAGAGAAGCCTGTCAGCCTACAGTCGATAGGGTCGCCGAGAGTCAGACACGACTGAAGTGACTTAGCAGGCATTGTGCATAATATCGGACAACAACTTGATTCAGGTCCACAGAGGTGTACGTGTAGTCTTTCGGGCACTTTGCCCATCTGTCTGGGTTGTCCGTAAGTGTGAGTAGGGTTTCTCCTGTAGGTCCTCGTGGAGATTTGTTTTATATATATCTGTATATGAGTGTGCCTGTGATGATCCATACTCCTGATGGAATCCCCTTCGAGGTTTGTCTGTCAGAAATCCCATTGGGTTTTCAGTGTGAGTCGGTGTCTCTTTTCTCAGATGTGAGTGCATTTTGAGCTTCCTCCTGGAGGTGACGCCGTGTGATTCTGGTCTTCCTCTGGCTGACGGGCTTGGCTTCCTGGGGTCCTCGCTAGGTCCTTCTTTGTCACTGCCGGTGGCATTCTTTCCTCCTTTCCGGATGGCTTGTGCCTTTCCCTCGTGTGTTTGTACCACATCGTGTTGTCCAGGCCTGTGTCGATTTCCTGTTGGTTGCTTCTGTGGTTTGGCTCTGGAACTAGTGCTGCTGTGAAGGTTGGGATGCACATGTCTTTTCCAAGTGTAGTTTCCTTGGCAACAGGCCCAGAGATGGGGGGCCAGAGCTTAGGCCATCGCTGTCTTGAGGTTTCTTGGGCCCCGCTCTGCTGTTTCTTACGGTGGTCGTTAACTGACATTCCCAGTGGAGGCAGAAGAGGCTTCCCTTTTCCCAGTCCTCTCCAGGGTTCCTGGTTTGCCCACATGTGGATGGTGTCCATCCTGTGTGCTCAAACGTGATACCGAGTTGTTGGGTGTTGTTTCCGATTTTTATTTTGTATTGGAAACTAGCCATTTGACAGTGACGTGGTCATTCCAGGTGAACAGCAGAGGTTCTCAGTTGTCCGTATATGTGCACACCTTTTTGCAAAACTGCCCTCCCATCCGGGCTGCCACATGATGTCGAGCAGAGTTCTCTGTGCTTCACAGTAAGACCTTGTTGGTCATTTATTTTAAATAGATGTGCATGCACATGTACAATGTGCATGTACACATTGAGCTACCTCCCTAATGATCTGGTCCCCACTCCGACCACCGCATTTTCCCCCTGTGGGAACCTTAAGATCATTCTGGATATCTGTGAGTCTGTCTCGATTTTGCAAATATGTTCATTTGTATGATTTCCTTTTGGGTGCCACGTATAAGGGATGTCATTGGATATATTGCTTTTTCCCTTTTCTTAGTTTCCTCGGTATGTCAGTCTCTGGGTCCATTCATGTGCCCGCAAATGGGACATTTTCATCCTTTTTGATGGCCGAGTGGCATTCCCTCGTATATGTGTCCCCCATGTTCCTGGCCCATTCACGTGCCGGTGGACATTATGGTTGCTTCCATGCTGCGGCTGTTGTATGTAGGACTGCAGTGAACTTTCTGGCTCCTGTGCCTTTTCCAAATAGACTTTTCTCCCTTGATGAGCCTCCATATATGAGCCCAGTTGGGGGATTGCTGCATTAGAAGCTGTCTCTGTGTTTAGGATTGGAAGGACCCTCTGTGATTTCTCCACTGTGGCTGTTAGCTACTTACTGCAGAGGCACAGGAAGGTTCCGTTTTTCCCAGGTCTTCTCTTGCCTTCATTGTTTGCAGCTGTTTTGATTATTGCCATTATATGGGCTTTCAGGTGATACCTCTTTGCCACTTTGATTTGCAATTTTCGAATGATGAGCCCTGGAGAAGACCATTTTATGTGATGAAGTTTTTTTTTTTTTTTTCCATGTATGGGATGTGTCAAATTTACCTTTGAGACTGGCTTCTGGAAAGCTGGTGCTGTTTCAAATTGTTATTCGATGACCCACCTCAGGCCAATCTTTAACAAGAGCTGGAGTCTTCCTGCCCCACAGGCCTTGAGAATTTGAAGTTCCCAGAGGCGGGGGTTTTCAGGTTGTTGTTACCAGAAATGGCCACACGGTGGCAGCACTGGGTCACTCNTTCTGGAAAGCTGGTGCTGTTTCAAATTGTTATTCGATGACCCACCTCAGGCCAATCTTTAACAAGAGCTGGAGTCTTCCTGCCCCACAGGCCTTGAGAATTTGAAGTTCCCAGAGGCGGGGGTTTTCAGGTTGTTGTTACCAGAAATGGCCACACGGTGGCAGCACTGGGTCACTCCCTTTTGTGCTCAAGGGGCACCTGGTCCTCCGTGAATGTCTTCTCCCCCCGTTACCCTTCACCCTCCCCTGCCCCACTTCCCTCCAGTCCCAAGCCCTGAATATTGTCCGGTTCAGGGTGTTATCATCCTGCAGTGGGATGAGTCTTTAGGAAGGAGGCTGGAGTCGGGAACCCTGCCCCCGAGAGAGGTGGAGACTCCCTGATTTTCAGAGCTTTTCCACCCGGGGTCCGCCATCGTTTGGATGCGCTAGGCTTGCTTTAGCTTCTGGTGTGTGTTTGCTGGGCCTCCTCCCGAGGTCCTCCTTTGTCATTGCAGATGACGCTCCTTCCTCCTTTCTGCGTGGCTTGCGCCTTTCCCTTGTGC
Organism: Cephalophus harveyi; assembly: GCA_006410635.1. Lineage (NCBI taxonomy): Eukaryota > Metazoa > Chordata > Mammalia > Artiodactyla > Bovidae > Cephalophus > Cephalophus harveyi. The sequence continues at coordinate 59,409 of SJYT01019451.1, read as the reverse complement.
GCACGTACCGCATCATGTTGTCCAGGCCTGTGTCAGTTTCCCTGCTGGTGGCTTCCATGTTTTGTCTCTTGGAATTAGTGCTGCCGTGAAGGTTGGGGTGCCTGTGTCATTTTGCAGTATAGTGTGAAGACTTGCTTTAGCCCTGGAGGGCGGGGCCCCATCTGGAGACTGTGGTTTCATCCCGGGGGGACAAACACGACAGGTCCACTGGGGGGCTCAGTTTCAGGCACAAGCTTCTCAGCTCCCTAGCTCTTGGATGGTGCAGCCTTGGGTCTCGAGCCTGCTAGGAGGGCAGGCACGGGATCCCATCCGAGGTCACCGAGGCCTCAGCTGAATCCAGCAGGCTTTTCATTGTATGTGCAAAATCAATGTTTCTTTTTTAATTGGACTAGAGTGGATTCTCCATGTTGTGTGTGGTTATGGGAACAGCAACTTGATTCAGGTCCACAGAGATGTGTATGTAGTCATTTCTGGCGCTTTGCCCATCTGTCTGGGCTGTACAGGGTGATGGGTGGGGTTCCCCGTCCTCTCCTGTGGGTCCTCGTGGAGGCCTGTTTTTATATCCTTATGTGAGTGCCTATTCAGACTCCTGATGGATTCCCCTCAGAGGTTTCTCCAGTTGGAACTCCCAGTGGGTTTCCAGTGTGAGCCGGTGTCTCTTTTCTCAGTGAGTCGATTTGAGTGAATTTTGAGCCGCCTCCTGGAAGTGATACCGTATGCTGTCGGTCTTCCCCTGTCTGACTGGCTTGGCTTCCTGGCCTCCTCCCGAGGTCCTTCTTTGTCTCTGCCAGTGGCTTTCTTTCCTTTTGTTCGGATGGCTTGTGCCTTTCCCTTGTATGTATGCACCACATCGTGTTGTCCAGGCCTGTGTCAATTTCCCTGTTGGTTGCTTCCATGGTTTGGCTCTTGGAAGCAGTGCTGCCATGGAGGCTGGGGCGCATGTGTCTTTTTCAAGTATAGTTTCCTCTGGCAACAGGCCCAAGGATGTGTGCTCCAGATCTTAGGCCATTTCTTTCTTGAGGTTCCTCTAGAGTGGGTGTGTTAACTAATTTGCATTCGCAGGGGAGGCAGAAGAGCGTTCCCTTTTCCCAGGCCCTCTGCAGGGTTCCTGGTTTTCCCATGTGTTGATGGTCCCCATCCTGTGCGCTCAAAGGTGATAATAAGTTGTCGGGTGTTGTTTCCAATTTTTATTTTGTTTTGGAAAATAGCCAGTTGACATTGTGGTGTTCTTTCCATGTGGATCGTGAGGTTCCCAGCCTTTCATATATGTGCATCCCTTCTCCCCAAAACGGCCCTCCCCCCATGCTGCCACATGATGTCAAACAATTCAGTGTGCTCCACGGTATGACTGCGTTGGTCATTTATTTTGAATAGAGCCATGTGTACAGTTGATGCCAGCTCCCTAAGGATCCTGCCTCCCCCCACCCCCCATTATTCCCCCACGGCAATCGTAAGTTCATTCTGTATGTGTGTGAGTCTGTCTCGGTTTTGTAAATATGTTCATTTGTATGATTTCTTTTTGGATGCCATATATAAGGCATGTCATCAGATACATTTTTTCCCCATCTGTCTTAGTTCCCTTAATATGTCAGTCTCTGGGTCCATCTATGTGGCTGCAAATGGCATATTTTCATTCTTTTTAATGGCTGAGAAGCATTCCGTCCTATATGTGTCCCCCATGTTCCTGGTCCATTCAGTGCTGATGCACATGATGGTTGCTTCCTTGTCATGGCTATTGTGAGTAGGGCTGCAGTGAACTTTGCGGTGCCTGTCTTTCTCAATTAGACTTTTCTCCCTTGATAAGCCGCTGTATATGAGCCTAACTGGGGATTGCAGGATCAGAAACTCTCTCTGTCTTTAGGGTTAGACGAACCCGCTATGCTGTTCTCCCATGTGGCTCTTAGCTGTTCATTTCTCCCAGCAGAGGCACAGGAGTATTCCCTTTCATCCAGGTCCTCTCGGTTTCATTGTTAGCAGCCGTTTGTTAAATTTACCCTTTCAGATTTGCTTCTGGAAAGCCTGCCCTGTTTCGAATTGTGATTCGATGGCCCACCTCAGGCCAATCTTTGAGGGCTGGAGTCATTTCTAGCTCCACAGTCCTTGTGAGTTTGAAGTTCCTTTTAATGGCTGAGAAGCATTCCGTCCTATATGTGTCCCCCATGTTCCTGGTCCATTCAGTGCTGATGCACATGATGGTTGCTTCCTTGTCATGGCTATTGTGAGTAGGGCTGCAGTGAACTTTGCGGTGCCTGTCTTTCTCAATTAGACTTTTCTCCCTTGATAAGCCGCTGTATATGAGCCTAACTGGGGATTGCAGGATCAGAAACTCTCTCTGTCTTTAGGGTTAGACGGACCCGCTATGCTGTTCTCCCATGTGGCTCTTAGCTGTTCATTTCTCCCAGCAGAGGCACAGGAGTATTCCCTTTCATCCAGGTCCTCTCGGTTTCATTGTTAGCAGCCGTTTGTTAAATTTACCCTTTCAGATTTGCTTCTGGAAAGCCTGCCCTGTTTCGAATTGTGATTCGATGGCCCACCTCAGGCCAATCTTTGAGGGCTGGAGTCATTTCTAGCTCCACAGTCCTTGTGAGTTTGAAGTTCCTAGCTGCTGCTGCTGCTAAGTCGCATCAGTCGTGTCTGACTCTGTGCGACCCCATAGACGGCAGCCCACCAGGCTCCCCCGTCCCTGGGATTCTCCAGGCAAGAACACTGGAGTGGGTTGCCATTTCCTTCTCCAATACATGAAAGTGAAAAGTGAAAGTGAAAGTCAACTCGCGTCTCACTCTTCGCGATCCTATGGACTGCAGCCCACCAGGCTCCTCCATCCATGGGATTTTCCAGGCAAGAGTACTGGAGTGGGTTGCCATTGCCTTCTCCCAGAGGCAGGGGTTTTCAAATTGTTGTTACCAGAAATGGCCACAAGGTGGCAGCACTGGGTCACTCCCATGTGTGCTCAAGGGGCACCTGGGCCTCAGTGAGTGTCTTCTCCCCCGCTTACCCTTCACCCTCCCCTGCCCCACTTCCCACCAGTCCCAAGCCCTGGAGTTTTGCCTGGCTTCGGTGCTGTCGTCCAGAAGTGGAGCAAGTGGAAGGAGGCTGGCAGTGGAAACCCCACCCCAGGAGAGGTAGAGACGCCTTACCTTTTCAGAGCTCTTCTAGCCACAGAGTCCGCCATCCTTTGGGTGTACTAGACTTGCTTTAGCTCTGGAGGGCAGACCCCCATCGGGAGACTGTGGCTTCATCCGGTGAGGAGAAACATGACAGGTCCAGTGGGGGCTCAGTTTCAGGCAGCAGTTTCTCAACCCCCTCAGTTCCATGACCATGCAGCCTTGGGTCCCAAGGCTGTTAGGGGTGCAAGCATGGGACCCCAGCCCGGGTCATCGAGCCTTCAGCAGAATCCAGTAGGCTTTCCATTACGTGCCAAATGAATGTCTCTTTTGTACTGGACTAGATTGGATGCTCCATATTTTGTGTGGTTATCAGAACAGTAACTTCATTCAGGTCCACAGAGATGCAGTTGGAAATAATTGCTTTTCCACCTACCTTATTTTGCTCAGTATGACAATCTGTGGATCTGTCCTGCTAGCTGCAAATGACATATTCTCCTTCTTTTTAGTGGGTGTATAGTGTACGTGTGCCACGTTTTCCTGGTCCACTCTCTGAATGGATGTTACGGTTGCTCCCATGTCGTGGCTATTGTTAGTAAGGCTTCAGTCTTTGAGCATTCCAAACTCCTGATGGATTCCCCTCCCTGATGCTTCCCCATTCGGAACACCAAGTTGGTTTTCACATTCTCTGTGTCTGAGTTCCTTCCCTTACTGTGATCTCTGCTATGTCCTGGCATGTTGGTACAAATGACATTCTTTCCTTCATCTTTATTTCTGAGTAAGTTTGTTTTGTGTATATGTACCACGTCTTTCCATTCATCTTTTGATATATAAGTGTTTCCATGTCTTGACTTTCGGAAGCAGTTCTATAGTGAACATTAGTTTGCGTGTATTGTTTTGGCTCTTGGTTATGTCTGCAGAGTGAAAGTGTGTGGTCATATGACAGTCTATTTTTAGTTTTTTGTCAGAAATCTCCATGCTGTTCTCCATGGTGGCTGTACCAGTTTAAATTTTCACCAGCAGTGTGGCAGGATTCTCTTCTCTCCACACCCTTCCCAGCATTTATTTTTTGTTGATTTTTTGGTGACAGCCATTTAAATTGGTATCATGTCCCGTGTCACTGTAGTTTTGATTTGCACTTGTTTGATTATTAGTGATCTTAAACATCTTTTCATATGCCTCTTGACCATGTGTATGTCTTCTTTGGGAAAAATCTTCTTAGATCTCGTGCCATTTCGTGACTGGTTTGCTTGTTTTCATGCTGTTTAGTGCTGTGAATCGCTTGTCAGCTTTTGAGACTCATCCCTTGTTGTACACATCATTTGGGAGTATTTCCTCCCTGTCTGTCAGTTGTCTTTTCGTTTTGTTTAATTTTTCCTTTGCTGTTCAAATGCGTTTAAGTGGGTCCCATTTATTTATTTTTGTTTACATTTTCCTTTATTCTAAGGAACAGATCAAAAAGATATGCTTTGATTTATGTCCCAGAATGTCATGCCTGAGTTTTTCTGTAGGAGTTTTATAGTGTCCGGTCTCACATTTAGGTCTTTAATCCACTTTGAGCTCATTTTTGTGTATCATGTTAAAGAATGATCTAATTGCTTTTTTTCCCTTGTAGCTGTCCCGATTTCCCAGCACCATTTGTCGAAGAGTCTCAGTAATTGAGGGTTACTGGAGTTTTTGGTGATGACGTGCTTCCTTGATCCTTGGTGTTCCTCATTGCGGCTTTTGCATTTGAAGTAAGCAGATGCCTCCTTACGCCTTTGCTTGCTGCATTCAGGTGGAGTCTAGAGTTTGCTGGTCATGTTACATCAGAGATTCGCTTCTGCCTTGTATGTGTACTCCTGCTCCACACTTCTTGTTCCCTCTTCTGGCAGGATTCTTAAGCCTGGGTAGCTTCTCTGGAATTTGGTTTATTAAACAACATTATTCCAAAAATAATCAAATTGTGTAAACTCATAACAATTATATTTTAGGAAAGTGTGTATATGTGAAAACATATATGCATATAATTTTACATGAGTGGATAACATAACTATGATCATGTTACATATTTTTTAAAACTGCTTTATTTTTCTTTTCTTTATTAGATTGGCTACGCTTCTTCCCCCATCCCACCAAAGCCCCATTTTCCTTCCCACATACTTCATGTTAACACCGTATAATATTCCTATTTGTATTTTCTCCATATTTCTTATATGTATGCTCAGTCACTAAGTCGTGTCTGACTCTTTGCAACCCCACAGACTGTAGTCGACCAGACACTTCTGTCCACAGGATTTTCCAAGCAAGAATAATGGAGTGGGTTGCCATTTCCTACTCCAGGGGAACTTCCCAACCCAGGGATTGAATCTACATCTCCTTCATTGCAGGCAGTTTCTTTACCACTGAGCCACCTGGGAAGCCCCATACTTCTTGTGTACTTATATGCAATAATATGATCATATACATGTATGAGTGACATTCAAATATGTAGCACAAATATGCACAGTAGCACCCAATGAGAATAAACACCAGCGGTTCTATCAGTGTGTACTGCCTACAAGCCAACTCTCTACACACACGTAAACACACACACAGGAACACACAGATGGAAGAGTTCTATCGTGTTTATGCTTTACAAAACTGGAGCAATATTATAAACGTTTTGCCTTACTGCAGTTTATCCAATGACAGTCTCTGCAATCCAACTGTGGTGAGGCTTTTATTCATTCTCCTTGATTGATGTTTAAGGCATATTAAGCTGGCGGGATGTATTAACATTATTCAACAGTACCCTGTTTGTGGACTTCCTCTTTGTTACCATGAGCAATGTAGCAGTGAACGTTCTTGAACATATGTCATTATGTACAGGGGATTTCATCTTGAGGGCATCTAGTCCCAGCAATGGAACAGGTGGACTAAATGATGAGAGGTAAATTTTGTTAGATGGTGTAAGATAGCTTTTCAAAGTTCTTTGACGGTTGATATTTTTATCATGCAGATTTAAAGAAATCACTTCTCCTGCATCCTAATTAGCCATAAGTAAGTGGCTTTTTGATTTTTGCCAGCCGCTTGGATATAAAATAACCATCTGCATTCCCCCAACCACTTGTGCACTCCCACATCTTTTCATGACTTGGCTATTTGGATTTTCTCTTTCTGACTCTATTGTGTTGTTCATTTCCTTGTCAATATATAAGAGCATTTGCATGTCGCATATATTAACCCTTTGCCTAGATTAAAACACTTTTTTCTTAATCTAGGATTTATTCATTGATTTGGCTTGAATTATCCTTGCCTTACACAATGCTGTCATGGTCATGAATATCTGCCTTCCTGTATCTCCCTCCTTTCTGCCCCATCTTTGTGCACGTGTGTGTGCGCGTGCACACACATGCACACCAGTTTTGCTTCCCCTTGTCCTGCCTTTCTGCGTCTTTCCTCGTGCCTCTTATTCTCTCTACCCATCTCACTGGCTCCTCACCCCTCGCTTTTCCTGCTCCATGAGAATACTAACTTCAGTGCATGGAACACTGTCTTTTCTTGCTTGTGTTACTTATACGGCCAAGACAGACTCGGGAGGTGACTCGGTGCAGTACAGTGGGAGGTTGAAACAATGCATTTTCAAAACTGTCTATGTTTGAGATTCCTCAAGTTTTTTTCATTTTATATGGCTTCTCCAATTCACCCTGAGATTCTGATTCCATTGGAGTAGGGTGGAATGTACACATCGCTCCCTATTTAAATGTCTCCCCCAGGATGTCTTGAAATCTGAGGTTAGTGCTGGATCAGGGAAGCTAAGCAAATGCCTCCCAGTCTGGGCAGCTTGCTTGGGAGATTGGGCAAGCCTGGCTCTTGCAGTCTCAGATAATTACCTTCAGCAGCCAACCAGCTCCGTGTAAGACAGCATGAGGGCCTCACAGGGAGCAGAGACAAGGGTGAAGTAGGTCTGCTGCTGCTGCTGCTGCGTCGCTTCAGTCGTGTCCGACTCTGTGTGACCCCATAGACGGCAGCCCACCAGGCTCCCCCGTCCCTGGGATTCTCCAGGCAAGAACACTGGAGTGGGTTTCCATCTCCTTCTCCAGTGCATGAAAGTGAAAAGTGAAAGTGAAGTTGCTCAGTCGTATCTGACTCTTCGCGACCCCATGGACTGCAGCCTACCAGGCTCCTCTGTCCATGGGGTTTTCCAGGCAAGAGTACTGGAGTGGGGTGCCATCACCTTCTCTGAAGTAGGTCTACAGGCCTGCTAGTCCTCCAGTGGCGGAGGAAAGATGAGGCGTCAGGAGCAGCTGTAGTGTGGCCAGTGGCCACAGTGGGGCAGTGTGGCCCCATGTGGCCCGGGGTGGCCTGGCCTCTGCCGCAGGCTCCGGGAGAGCGCTGGTCTGAAGGAAGGGCTCTTCCCTGCCCTGCTCTCCTCCAGCCCTTAGTCTCTGTCTTGCAGAACCTGGCTCTCAGATGGTTAGAGTTCATACAACATTTATTGAGTGTGAATTATCTTAGGTCGCACTTGGGTGTCCTGGATTTGTTTTATTGAATCTTCATAGACATCCAGGGTAGGCATATTTTTTCTACTTTCCCAAGGAGGAAGCTGCAGCTTAGGGAAGTTAATTAACTTCCTAGTGGGTGGCAGAGCCAGGATTTAGACTCAAGCCTGTCTGACTCCAAGCCAAGTGTTCCTTTCATTGAACAACTGCCACCTCATACAAGTAACATTTGATTCCGAACATATTAATAAATGTTAATGTATCAAATAATTTACCCATTCATGCTGATTATTTTTTCTGTTCTTCCTTCCTTCTATCTTAAACAAAGAAACCAGTAAGGATAACTGTGTTAGCTAAGAAATCTGAAAGCCCACAGTCTGCATTTTACCCGGAGACGGAAGAATGAATGGCTGATGGTGGAATATCCCCGTGGGGTCGCCTCCACCACACAGCTGGGCCTAGGTGTCATGCTCGACATCTGCAGGCCTGGTGCAGGATTTTATTTGGCTGATATGGTATTATTTAAAAATCTGAATTTCAGTTCATCATGGTTCCTGCTGTCCCCTTTTCTTTCCATCTTTATGCTCTGCTCATTCATGCTACCTTCTGGGTATCTGCTGATGGCAGCACTGGGCCCCTGGGTCCTGGCAGTACCAGTGCCTCTGGGCTGTGAACCTCACCCCACTCCATCTCCCTTCCCTGGCTCTCCTTCCCTCCAGGTGTTGTCATCACACTGGCTGTTGTCTGCAGCTGGAGGGTCTCACCTGAGATCTTTGGGTCCACGCTGCTGCTCAGGGCACCCAGGCCCCCAGGCTTGCCAGGGCTAAATTTAACTGTTGCTGCCTCATCAAACGCTTGGGTGTTTATAGCCATGGAGGCCTAGGGTGGCTGAGCTGGAAGATGCTGAGGGCTGCAGGCCAGGGCTCTTACCCAAGGGTTTAGATTGAAATTAGCATCCAGGATGTTCCAAGCACTTGGTCCCTCCCTTTTTTCTTAATTGGAGTTGGGGAGAAGGAGCAGGCAAGAAGTGCTTAGAGAATCAGACAGCACACGGCAGACCCTGGGCACACTCTGACTTTGCTCAGTGATTTCTCTCTTCTCTGTGATCAGTCACCCTCACGGCACATGAGCACTGGAAGACCACAAGCTGGAGGCTACGCTGTCCAGCCGAGTCCAGCAAGGGTGATCCACATGGCCGGGGCCATCCAGATCGGCATCTGAGAGAGGGCTGCCTGCTGGCCAGTTCTCTCCTGACCCACTTGCCCCTGAGTCACTGTCCGGGGAACCACTGGCCTTGCTGTGAGCTCTGGCTCTCACGTCATCCTTTCTTGACCTGGGTCTTCATGGACAGGGCTGTGTTCCCAAAAGCCTTGGCCCGAGGCTCTCTGAGACTTTCAGCCGGCAAGTGCTGTGGCGCTGGCAGGCCCTCTGGCCAGGAGAGCTGGGGTGTGTGCACAGCCCCAGGTTCTCAGTGGGAGTTGCCAAAAGAAAGGGAAACAGGCCCAGAGATGGAGTGGGGACACTGAAGGGGTGGGGCTGGGACGGAGGATGTAGGCCCTGGGTGGAGGAGGGGCCTGCCCGAGCATGGAACCGCCACGGCTGGTCTCAGCTGATGCCCTTGACCGTGAGTGAGATGTTGTCAAACGTCCCCTGAATCCAAGTGAAGTGTAGAGAACCTTCACTCCTCCCTAACTCCTCCACATCCAGGGCAGGAGAAGTTCCATTTCTGTGTCCCGGTGCCGACTGGCTGGCCCTCCAGCCCGCCGCTCTCACCTGGAAGGGGCCTTGCGGTGCTCCGTTTGCACCTGCTCGCGTGACAGAGGGCCAGCTGCCGCTCTGAGGTGCTGAGTTTTATGTCTGGGTCTCCGACCTCTCCCTGCCTGTCCTCAGCACCTTTCGCTTTGTCATGCCAATATCGACAATAGTTAGCAACCAGGATTCGGCACCAGCTACATTGTTAACACTCTGGATGTATTAGCTCATTTAAAAAAATATTTATTTATTTTTACTTATTTGGCTGTGCCGGGTCTTGGTTACGGCATGCAACCAAGGACCTTTAGCTGTGGTATGTGAACTCTTAGTTGCAGCATGTGGGATCTATTAATAGTTCCCTAATCAGGAAACAAACCCAGGCCTCTCATGTTGGGAACACAGGTTTAGCCACTGGATCTCCAGGGAAGTCTCTATTAACTCATTTAGACCTTACACCAGAGGTACCTATGACGTATTATCTCATTTTTATGGGTAAGGATGTGGAGACCCAGAGAGGTTAAGTGACTTGCCCAAGGGTGCACAGGATTTGGAGTTAGATGTCCTGGCTCTAGAGCTCTTAGCCAAGGCTTATACTGCCTCCAAAGGTGCTTCACTGGGATACCTTCTTCCTGTCCAGCTTCCTATACCATATTGTGCACAACTTGAAAGGGATTGATTATGTTTTAATCCCCGTTAGATATCAAGATTAACCTGAAGCCCATATAGTAGAAGCTCAAACAAATGTTGGTTGAATGAATGAATGAATGAAAAAAAGCATTAGTTAAACCATTGTTCCATGCCCTGCATTTCTTAGACCTAATGTGTCTGATGGGTTGTGAGTACAGGATGGAACTTACTGGCCTCTTGGGGGTAATGGGCTGGGAGATCACAGTACCCCTCATCAAGGTAGGAACCCTCCAGGCTCCTTCCCTGTTCCCTTCCGAGCCGGCCCTCTGACCCTGCCTGCCTGAGTGGTTGTGCATACCTGGAGCGCTGCGCATTCCTTGGGAGTCTGCCTGCAGGCTGGTGAGCACACCAGCACCCATCTGACTGCCCTGGCGGTGGCGGCTGCTTCACCCTTGTGACCCGCCGGAAGCCAGGAGGGCAGCGAAGGCGTCCCTGTTACGGGCCAGACCACCACCTCGGAGGATTATCTGTGTGCGTTCGCCATGTTCTTGACACCCAGGGGCACGCAGGAAATCTCTGAGCATCCAGTTTTCTGAGGCTAGTGCAGTCAGAGGTGCCTAACACTCCCCGCTGTCAGGGAATGAGGGGTCAAGTCTTACAAGGGGAACCTGGGGAAGGCACGCACTACCACACACTTGTCCTCAAAAGATGACAAGAGAAATGCTGGAGGCTGAAGCTGAGAAGGGAAAACGGGTCAAACAATGTTCCTCATGGGACTTCTCTAGAGCTTAAGACTCAGAGCTGTCAATGCAGGAAGCACGAATCCAATCCCTCTTTGGAGACCTAGGATCCCACACGCTGCGTGGCAAAAAAAAAAAAAGAAAAAAGAAAAAGAATGATCCTCAGACGGTGGTCTCCCAATTAGCAGCAGCAGCATATCTGGCAACTTGGTAGAAATCCACATTTTTAGCCCTTCCCCAGACCTCCCGAGTCAGCCACTCTGGGGTAGGGGCCCAGGAATCCGCGTTTTAACAAACCTCAGGTGATTCTGATGCGACCAGTGTTCCTTCCAATCCACCCCATTGGTAGTTCTGGTTAAAGCCGTTCGTGAGTAGTGTACTGAGCTCTGGACCTTTGTAGAGGGCAGTCAAGGCCCAGCACAGACTGGACATGATCCTTATCTTCCTCTTCTCCGCCCCGATGGAAACTCTGGGCCAAGTAATAAGCAACAAAATACAGAGCCAGTCATTACACTGACCCCAAATCCCTTTTCCATTAGAAAGGAGAATCAGGAGATATGTTTCTAACCCAAGATTCATCACAGCTGTTGGCCCCCAATGATTAGCAAATGAGTAATATGTTAAACTAGTATCCTCCAGTATTTTTCCAGATGGAAAAATGCTGTTAACTCATTGGTTAAATCACAGACTATGACTTGCCCCCTCAAAGACTCTCCAATATGTATAGGTATTTAGAAGCAACAACTTGGAAACCTTGGGAATAAAAGATTAAAGACCACTGCAGTGTATCAGTTAACAAGTGGTGTTATTCCAATGAACCTCCAACAAGGACAACATTCTTCTGAAAAACTTGTTAATTTAGACTTTAGAATGTTAATTTAAAAATTAATACTGCCCTCTCTCTTGGATCATGATTTATGTAAAATAATGTTAGTAAGTATCCTAAGTTTTAATTCCTCTATTTAAGAGAAATCGTTAGTTTACTAAGCTTTTAATTCTTCTGGGTGATGGAAGTTAGACATGGTAGGTTACATCTGCTTTTTGTGTGTAGTACAGAGTCTAATTTCTTTTTAAGACAGTCTTACTGTCTCTCTTAATGAATTAATTCAGTTTATTTACTTTTAATGATAATTGATAAGCTCATTGTATTCAGCCAGTTTACATTCTGTTTACTTTCACTGGTTTGATTAAGTTAGCATTTGTTCATTTGTTCATTTTTACCTATTCTGTTGAGGTGTAACTGACATATAATAAAGGGTACACTTTAAGGTATACAGCTTGATAAGTTTTGACATATTCATATGTCCATGGAACTATCATGAGAAATAAGATAAGGCACATAGCCATCACCCCTACAAGTTTCCTGTGCCCTTGTGTAATCTCTTTCTCTCCTCCTTCCCTCACCCATTTCAATCCTCAGGCAACCGCTGATAACTTTCTGTCACTAGAGGTTAGTTTGCACTTTAAAGAGTTTTATGGAAATAGAATCATACAGTTTATTTTTTTGTTTGACTTCTTTTATCTAGTGTTATTATTTTGAGATTCATCAACATTGTTGAGTGTATCAATAGCTCATTCCTTTTTATTGCTGTGTAGTATTATGTTGTATGGATATCCTACAGCTGGTTTATCCATTTGCCTCTTCATGAATATTTAGATCGTTCCTAGTTTTTGCTACTACAAATCAAGCTGCTATGGATACTCATGTGCAGTTCTTTGTGTGAATGTCTGCCCTCATTTCTTGGCTAAATGCCTAGGAGTGGAATATGGTCTGGATATAATCTAAGGATGTTTAACATTTTGAGAGACTTTTGTACTGTTTTCTAAAATAGTTGCTCTATTTTACATTCCCACTTCCAGCTCTTTCACACGTCACTAACCTTACTATGTTCAGTTTTTAAGTATTTAGCCTTGTGAACAGGTGTATAATGTTACCTCATTGTTACTTGATGTTGCATTTTCTGAATGCCTAATGATGTTAAGCATCTTTTAAAAAGCGTGTTTATTTGCCATCTTTATGTCGTCTTTGGTGAAGTGTTTATTCAAATTTATCACCAAGTGTTAATGTTGGTTGTTTTCTTGTTACTGAGTTTTGAGAGTTCATTATATATTCTGAATGTAAGTCCTTTTTTGGATATATGATTTTTAAGCATTTTCTTCCAATCTATGACTTGTGTTTTCATTCTTAATGGCATCTTTCAAAGAACAGGAGGTTTTTTTTTAATGAAGTATGATTTATCAGTTTATTTTTTCATTTATTGGAATTGTATACTTACTATTATAGCTAAGAAATCTTTGCCTAACACAAGATTTTCTCCTAGGTTTCCTTCTAGAAGTTTTATAGTTTTAGGTTTACATTTAGGTATATGATCTGTTCTGAGTTAATTCTTAAAGATGGTATGATATATGGATCAAAGTCCATTTGGGGAACATGGAGATACAGTTGTTTCAGCATCATTTGTTGAGAAGATGACCTGTTCTCTTCTGCATTGCTTTTGCACCATTGAAAATTGGTTGTCCATAGTGTGGACCTACTTTTGAACTCTGTGCTATTCCATTGATCTATTTGTCTCCCTTTACATTAATACCACACTGTCTTGATATCTGTAGCTTTATGATAACATTAAAAGTCAGATGGCGCTGCTCTTTCAGCTTTCTTTTCCAAAGTTGTCTAATCTAAGCCCTTTGCATTTCCTTATGAATCTAGTCTTTCCAAATTATATATGATGTTATTAATAGGTTTTTCATAGAAATCCTTCATCTAATTAAGAAAGTTCCTTAATATTTTCAGTTTTCTCAGTTTGCTCACCTTATCAGAAAGGTGTTGGATCTTGTCCAGCATTTTTTTCTGTTATCTAGTGAAAAGATCATGTGGATTTTCATTTTAGTTTGTTAATATAGTGTATGGTGTTCATAAAACATTGGTAGATTCTTAAATGTTAAATTAACTTTGTATTTGGGGGATTAACCCCCACACACTGGTCATGATGTATTATCCATTTTAAATAGACAGTTGTCTTTTAAAGAGTTAAATAAGAAAAATACTGGACCAACATAGTTATCATTTCCAGTGGTCTGCAATCTTTTGAATGGATCCACATTTTCACTTGACATAATTTCCATTCCTTTCCCTCCTCATTCTTACTTTTCCGAAGGTAAGGACTTTACCTTTTTTTCTTTTTTTTAATAGTGTACAACTGCCCATGAGAAGTTTTTGTCACTATTATAGGCCTCAATGTCTTTATTTCACATATATTTTTGAAAGGTATTTTCACAGGGTATAAGTGAATTTTTTCTTTTTGTTCCTTTAAGAGGTTGCTTCATTTTTGGCTAGTTTACATTATTTCTAATATCTTGTTTATTTTTGTTTCTCTGAAGGTAAAGAGTCTATTTTCTCTGTCTGGTTTTATGATTTTTCCCTTTAACACTGGTTTTTAGAAATTTGATACATTATATGCTTTGGTATAATTGTATTCACGTTTCTTGGGCTTGCGCAAGGAGTTTGTTGAACTTCTTGGATGTGTTTATAATTTTTATCAAATTTTATAAAATTGAAGCTATGATTTATGCATGTGTTTTTGTTTCTCTGTCTCTTTTCTCTCCTTTGGAAACTAGCTATGTGTGTATTAGGCCTCTTGATGTTTTTGCACTGTTCTTTGATGCTCTGTTTATATTTTAGTCTTTTTCCTGTGTTTTATTTTGGATAACTTCTATTGCTATGTCTTTAAACTCTATTCATTTTCTCATAATGTTTAATATGCTTCTAATCTCATTTAGTTTAATTTTTTTAATTGAAGGATAATTGCCTTATGACCAACCTAGATAGCATATTAAAAAGCAAAGACATTGTTGGGAGCGAGCGTGAGGAATCCCGCCCGTGACAAGGTCATGCGGAAGGAAGCCTGACAAACGCAAGGATGTGATCAGGTTTCAGGGGTTCCCCCTGGAATCTCCTGAGCATCCACCCCCCAAAATATAAGAATCTACTGGCCTTTGTACTCTGCTTTCCCACTCTTCTGATATTCTCTGGAAAAAAGTCAATTCAGGGCTTTAGTCTTCTGTATTTGAAAGGGATGTTTCAGTTAAACCCCCTCTGTTAACTCTCTAGCTTGCCTAACAGGTTCCCCAGACATCTTAACAGCTTGTGAATTGCTTACAGCCCCCCAACCACGAGAGACAACAAAGCTTAAAAGCATCTTAAAGAAACATAGCCTTTTCTAAAGAGTTAAAAATTATATTGGTAGAGGGTTTTCACTGTTGACTCATTAGGGAGAGGGGTGGGTATAAGGCGCCATTGTTCTGTCTAATCCACTTTTCTGGAAGGAAACCTTTGCAACAGAGCAGACCATGTCTCATTTAGCCTTGTGTGCCTGGCAGTGCTCTGCTTAGAGTAGACAATCAGTAAATACACAGTGAAAAAAGGTCTGTTTACACACACACATAAACCTCAATTTATATTTCTCTCACTCTTTTTTCCCTTTTAAGTAGGGCAATTAGGAATAGATGCAGACACCAGGAGGAAGTTCTCTGATCTCACACTGAACTGCAGGTTGGCATGTGACAGGGGCTGTAGGCTTCAGTTTCTTTGTACATTGATACGCTCATTGTGAGATGAAAGCGTTTCCTCTTCTTCCTTTTTCATGGGTTTTATCAACATTTTGACTGCTCTGAGCATCTTCCTCATCAGAACAAAATGCATTTGGTATGGAACTAATAGTAGGATATTTTGGGGTGGATTAACACGGAGATCTTAATGGCTAGCTATTTGGGTTACCAGTGCTACTGCATGCGTAGAGGTAAAAGGGAAAAGGTAACAAAGATTCCTTTTCTTGAATCTCAAATCTTCTTTTAATTTTCTTAGGCATACACCAGTTCATAAATTCAAATAGAAAAAATGTATTTGCTTTAAAGAAAAATGGAAAAAAAGAAAGATACCTACCACTACCGTTTTGAGGATTGGAAATAAGGATTTTTTTTATTGACTTAATTAATATTCATTTTCTAGTAGAAGTGTGAACGCTTACCTACCACATTCTGTTGATGTTTGTGGATTTATTTTTAGAGAGTGGGAGAAAAAGAGAGGAAGAGAGACTGAGAGATCATCAGACAAAATTTAGCTCATTGTCTACATTAGAGACTATTGAGATGTAGAATAAAAATTAACTTGAAGCAAACATATCCACAAAATGCCTAAAGACTTGGCCTGGCACTTGGAAGTAAAATTTAGCTTCTTGATCCATGTGAAAAAAAGTCTATTTCCTATTCTTTTGGCCTCATTTCCTATAGCACACACACTGATTAACTGATGGTTGTGGTGGAATTCTGTCCTATTCAGCTTCTCCCGAGAGATTCTTAACCATTTAAAGCAGATTAAAACTAAAATCTACTCTAGTCAATGGAGAAACTGCTTTATAGATCTATATTATGCTCTATTTATATTTATTCTAGTAAGTCCTCATTCATCCTGGGAAAATGATGAGGTCTTACATTGCTGCATTGTTTAATTGTTTACAAAGCATATTTCCTGTCTCTTATACACATCTTCAGGCTGAATTCCCATCTGGAACGGGGTGGCTCATCATGTCTACTTACTTGCCCTGGCTTTTAAGATCTGTAAGAGAGAGCGCCCAAGGTGGGGCACTCTCCAATATTCAAACGGACGCCAGTGGCCTGACGTAGATGGTGCAAGCTCCTTGTCTGGAGCTTTATTGGCCTTCCCCATAAACCAAGTTATTCAGCCTTTTTTCTCCACTTAATTTTCCTACTACATTATTTCTTCCTTGCATCTGGTCCCATCACTTCATGGGAAATAGATGGGGAAACAGTGGAAACAGTGCCAGACTTTGTTTTTTTGGGCTCCAAAATCACTGCTGATGGTGACTGCAGCCATGAAATTAGAAGACGCTTACTCCTTGGAAGAAAAGTTATGTCCAACCTAGATAGCATTTTCAAAAGCAGAGACATTACTTTGCCGACTAAGGTCCGTCTAGTCAAGGCTATGGTTTTTCCTGTGGTCATGTATGGATGTGAGAGTTGGACTGTGAAGAAGGCTGA